>VZRR01004755.1:1165457-1372696 GCA_013398015.1 Oreocharis arfaki | reverse complement strand
CCCCCACAGACCCAGTGTCCTCTCCAGAGCAGAGAGTGACCCCTCTGGTCAGGGCCCTGTGTCCCTGCTGTCCCTCCACAGGATGGCTGCTCTGAGGTCACCTTCTGGCACAGCCCCTATGGCCGAGCAGCCACTTGTGGAGCTGCAAGAGCACAATCCCCACAGTGGCTTTGAAAAGAAACAAGTTCACACAGATAGAGGTGTTGGAGACAAACACAGGCTGAGAGTCACTTTTACAAGTTTCTTTATGAAATTAAATGTTGCCCCTGGTCTGGGGGGAAGATATAGTGCAAGAAGGACTTTGTACATGCTACTGAATTCAGATATCCCTGGATGACCAGACTTTGGTCAGCTACAGCATCAACACACACTGGATTTCTTAGCTCTGCAGACAGTTAGTGCTCACTCACGCTTGGGTTGGAATGAGCAGGTGTCTTCCTTCCACTGTCACAGGATGTCTCCTACTCTAGGGAATTCAGTCAGTATGGCTTCTAACTCTCACTATGGTAAGGCAAATCTTTCCTTTTGCTAATCAAGGTTTAAATTCATTCTTTTTGGCCACCATTTGAAACTCGGGTACTTAAAGTGAGGCTCTTTATGCCAAATTTAGGCCTTTATAAAGTGGCTTTCAATTTTTAGAAGTGTCAGTAATACTCCTTGAATTTGAGGGTCTGTGGGAGTTTGCATAACAATGACACTTCAGAGTTGAACAGCAGACTCTGACTTCTGGGAGCTAGGTTTGCAAATATTGACCTTTCTTTAAAAAAAAAAAAAAAAGAAAACCAGACAAAACAGGCATCAAGTTAACAACATCTGACAAGAACAATTACAGACTTACAAAATACACAGTTCTGATTTTTACCATAAATAAACACATTACAAACAATGAGCATTTTCATTGGCCAGGAAATATGGCAGAATGATGGAGAGACGAGAATCTAAGGAATTGAATATGGAATTAATTAGGCACATTTTTCTCTAACTTATGTAACTCAAACCCACTAGAAAGATTCTTCGACTTGACTCATGCTGCAGGTTGGCACAGTTTAATGTAGGACACCGCTCACCGGTGCTGTTGGACTAAAGGAAGGGAGGAGGTCACAGTGCAGAGCTCACTGTGCTCTGAGTGCCTGCAGAGGCTGCTGCGTTAGTTGGACACAGGGAGGAGGATCATATCTCTGAGAAATGTGGGCCATGGGGGTGGGCAGAGCAGAAGGGTTTATCCCTCCTCATCATGGACTCTGAACTGTTGTTCTGAGCACGGCAGTGGCCATGGGGCCAGCGGGTCCATCAGCTGCCATCCCCTGTGACAGCTGCCAGCCAGCAGTGGTGGGCACAGGGGGAAGGAGTGAGTCCAAGTACAGCTGACAAGCAAAATCTCTCGGGCTGCAGCCTGTCCGGCTCCCTGGTGCGCGCTCCTGGAGCTCTGCGGGCTGGGCGCCGTGCAGGGCAGCTCCGTGGCACTGGCCCCGATGCACGCGGGGGTGCGAGCGCCCACACGGCCTCACCTCGGAGCCAGCGCCGTCAGTCGGGCTGCAAAATAAATAGGGAAGGCGGGAGCACATGTGCCATCCTCTGTAAACAAAGGATTGGATGAACCCGGGCTCCACTTCCCAGGACTGATAAAGTGCTTTCTCAGAAGGGGTTCAGGCACAAGCACGGGGCTGCCCCTATTTCCGGAAGGGCGTCAGCCTGCTGATGTTCTGCCAGAAGTTCGAGGGCTTGCGCTTGGGCTCTGCCAGCATGAAGACCTGCTGCTGAGGGAGCGTGGTGGGCAGCGTGGGGTGCTTCTGCCGCATCAGGAAGTCGTAGTAGGGCCTGGTGATGGCTGGGAGGAGGAGGAGATGGGAGGCATGTTAGTTGAGTACAGCTCCTTTCCACCCATTCTACTGTCTCCCCCCGTCCCCATTAAAGCTGCAGGGCTGTGAATTGGGTTTGTGTTAGTGTTACCCTTCCTTTAGTTTATCCTTACTTTCAGCTGTGCCTTTTAGGGGTAGAGCTCATGTGGAAGGCCCAGAAGCATGCTGCACAAGTGTCAGGTGTTCTGCCAGCATGACAGCAGGGCTAAAGAGCTACAGCTCATGACTGGCAACAAACTTAACTGGTGCTTTTGGCTGTGCTGGGAGAAGCAGCTGCTGTGCAAGTGCTGCTGGTGCCTGTTACAACCTCCTGGGCTGGCTTTCTGAGTAGGAATGGTCAGTGCCTGGGTGGTGGACAAGGCTGGTCTGTGCAGTCTCCTCTAATGCTGTGCCCCAAGGGCTTTGCTCTGTTAGTGTGGCCTGGCCTCCTTCCAAACGTCCCCATTTGCAGCCAAATCTTATTTCTGACCTATTTTGACATTTAGCCAAACTTGCTTTCAGGAGATGTGGCTGGGCTTTAAGTGCTGGCTGGTACCACCAAGAGGAAGTGGTTGCCTCTGTGGGTTTAGAGGAAACCAAGTGACACCTCTTCCTCAGAACAGAGAGAAGGGGAAGGTGGCATCAACAGGGCTCTCTTCAGCCAACAGTGCTGAGAGCACAGGAACCTTCTTTTTTTTTTGCTTGACTTCGCTCTCCCCTGGCTGCTGCTCATTGTCTTTGTCTCTTAACAGGTTGAACAAAGAGCTCTGCTCAAGCATGGTACCTACCCCTGGCACTCTGCCCCAGTTGCAGGTTTCAGAGCATCTTCCACAGGCACAAGTGCCCAGGCAGGCACAGTCCCTGCTGCAGTGACCTCTGTGGTCCTCTGTGCATCATGGGGATTACTACAAAACTTGCCTTTTGCCAGTGGGAATGCCATACTGCTGGGAGAGCCTGGCTCCCAGGGAAAGGCTGTGCACTGGCCTTGGAGCAGAAGCTGCTGGGTTTTGGCAGAGTGCTGATTATTTGCAAAGTGGTTCTCCAGGAGTTAGGAATAGTCTCCTGATTCCAACCACCTGAATCCACCAGGAACTGTAGTGCAGATTGTCACCATCTGGCCTTCTCAAGAGTTTGTTAAGGCCACTTCACTGAAACCACGCCCATGCAGAAAATACAGAGCCACCCCCCATTCCCACAGTGTTCCTGTCTTCAGGTGTGACTCACCCTTGGGCTTCCCAGCATGGTGCTGCTTGCTGGCATTCAGCATTGCCTGCTTTTTCTGCACTTCTGTGATTGAAAAACCTGGAAGATAAAGCAGATTTTTGTCAGCAGCAGATCATCATTTGGTACCTCAGGGGAAGACGGGGGTAGGCAAATGCTTGAGGTGGGAGGGCACAGTTACTGCCAAGGCTGGGAGGGCACAGCCCCTGGCCCTGTGCTGTGCTGCACAACCACCCCCCATGCAGGGTTTGCTGCCTGCCCCTCAGCCTATACCTCACTGGGGACAGAAGCCAGTCCAGGTCAGTGGTGGCTGAAATCTTAGAGATCACACTAGGCTGAATTAAGAAGGATATGGACAAAACAACACAAACCCTCTTGTACAGTGAGAACCCCTGACTTGAACCTGTTCTGCATAGATACCTCCAAGCTGAGCACTCACACTGTTCTGATCCCTGTATGTAATGCATTGACTATTTTGTCAGCCCTGCTTGAACTCCTTAAGACACATCAGCCTCCCTGAGGACACACTGCAGTGTTGGCTCAAGGTGGTTTGCAGTTCTGTAATTGCACAGATTCATTCAGAATACACTCAGAGCTGCACTGGAGCACAGACTGCCTTCCCCACCCTTTCACTCCTCAGGCATTAGCTGGTAGGTAAAAAAATATGAAACCCCAAAAATAATACAAAAAAACCCCCAGTCTCCCAGCATTGCTCCTTCCATACCTGTCTCCTGGTCAAGCTGCACCTGCCTCCTCTCATTCTCAAATGCCTTCAGCCAGCGCTGTTTCTGCTCGGGCTTTTTTGCACAGAATAAATGGACTTCCTCAGTGTCTCGGCAGTGCAGCTTAAATGCATTTTTCACACTGATATTGAAGTCCTTGTCCTTCCCATCTTCTACATCCAGTATTTCCATGTCATCCATGTTGATCCGACTCTTATAATACAAGATGTCCCTGCGCAGAAGGTCCTGTAAGAGAGACCACAAGAGATGTTGCTCTTTCTTGGATATGATGGAGCGAGCATTTAATCTTCCTGGTACCCTTACAGTCCTGTAAAAGAAAAGATTACTGGGTTTGAATCTATGGAACTGCAGAATGCTGAGCTGCTGTGGGCACTGTTGGGAACCACATGTCTTGTGGGGTCAGGACAGGCTGGTGTCTGCCCTGAAGATGTGAACAAGAAGCAAGCTTGGGTATTACACGTGATCCCAAATCCTGATTATGCCTCTGTCAGAAAACACTATTCAAATCCTTCAGTTCCAGTTAAAAAGCAAAAAAAAACCACCCCAAAACTAAGTAGCTCTTTGTTTTTTGTTGACAATGAAAAGTAACTTTGAGAACAGTGATTTTCATGCCTAAGTTACCTGGAGCTACCTGCATGCCATGGAATATGCAAAAAATAATTGGCACATTCAGTTCTGAAATTCCAGAGGAAGATACCATTTATTGGTTCCAAGAAGGAAGACTTCTTTTATTACTCAGCTTGGAAAACCAGCATGAGCTGTACTTACAGACTTACATGTGCTGTTAACATGGCCTTACAGACTGCCAAGGCCCACAGCTGTTCATCGAATCTGCAGCTTTTTCTGAATACAACACTAAGGTGGAAGCTCAGTTGAAAAACAAGGTAGTTTAAAGAAGTTGTGTGACAATGCTCACGACTGAGTTGTATAGAATAACCCACACTAACACCAGAAGGAGTGCAGTGCTTTCCTCTTTTGCTGTGAGAATTAGGCCAGTAGCTGATTGCTGTGCTCAGGTGCACAGAAACCCCAGGACCCCAGAGAAAATACTGCAAGGAATGCACAGAGAAGGCTCAGTGCCAGGAGCACGAGGCAAGGAAGTATTAAGGAAACAGAGATGGAGAGGGAGCTCACTTAAATCCATCAGCACAGCAGTAGCCAGCATTCATGGCTTACCTTCTTGCAGCAGACAAGCTGGTGATCAAAGAGGAAGAACATCCTCTGTTGGCTCTTGGCTTGAGGGTGGGAGATTTTGGCTAATTCCCCAGAATAGATGAGTTCTGAGCTTCTGACTAGGACATCTTCTCCCTGAGAACAGCACAAAGAACAGGTTGGTCTCAGCCATCTGAAAGTGGGAGCCTGTAGTCTTACAGGAGAACCTCAACTTGGCTGAGGGGCCTGAATTCCTGCCAACAGAACTCATCTGGGAGTGAGGGAGAGCCTCTGTGCTGGAGGACAGTCCTTGTCACATCAGGGAGACACTGTGTCCTTGGCACCCAGGGAACGGGAACTGAATTTGATAAAAACAATAGTGTGTTAAATTTTTTAAAATCTCCTTTTCCAGAGAGTCTGCTCAGGAAAGCTGCTCCATCCCAGACATAAATGAGGCACATAAGCAGGGAGCTAAGAATTAGCCTGACATCCTTGGGCAGGGAGACAGTGCGTTTATAGAGTCTAGGATTTAGAAAATTAGTATTTTGTTTCTTTTATTTAGCAATTTTTTTTTAATGAGTCTACAGGGAACCTTGGTTTCCTCTGTCACTATACCCAAACTTGCCTTTCTGCAACAATAACTTGGCTTATTAAGCATTAAGGGGCAGTTCCGCTCATCTTTAGAGTTTGAAGTCACTCAAGATAAAATGGGGAGGCAAGAGAAAAATAATAGAATTTCACTAACCTGTAGGCTGATTTCATTCTGTAAGGAAAACCAGGGAAGCAAAAATCCCAGGGAACATGCAAAGGCAGCTTGTCTAGCTGGTTATATGCTAGACCTGCTCAGTTGTACTAAAAGACTATATCTGTTTAAATAACAAATAAAAGACTCCCCACAAAGATGGGCAGAGAGCTGAGTTCGGGCTAGGCAGTGAGATTCCATGGTAGGGAGAAGCTGCTGGAAGGGCAGAAGAGGAACAAGGTGGAACAGCCGATCCCTTGGGCAGGGAAGTCTCCTACCTCCCAGTCCTCTATGGAGCTCTGCCACTGGGCAATTTTGTCGATGTTCTCCAGCCGCCGCTTCCTCTCGTTGATGAGCCGAGCTACGTTCTTCATGGCGTTTAAGGCAGCCTCGACATCCTTAAAATCCCTGCGGAGGGGCAGAGGCGTTAGGCTTGGCAAAACAGCACGTGGGTGTTGTACCTACACCCCCAGGACAGCAGCCACGGAGCTGGACTGGAACCAGGAGTTGCACTTGCAGTCTGTCCCAGCTGGTCTGTGCTGGAATTGGAGGCACCTGCTCCTGTGGCAGCTTCCCAGACACTCGCTGGTTTTGAGGCACAGCTTATGGTCTGGTAACAAATCGAGGCCACCTTTGGGGAAGCAAAGGGGGCAAGTAATCAAATTTAGCTACAGAGGTGTAAATACAATTTGCTGGAAGTACCTCCAGGGCTTTCAAAGTTTCATTTTCTTTCTGCAACATAATATAACATATTCACAATGCTGCTGTTCCATGCAGGGAGTGATCTCTGGTGCAGAGGTGAAGCAGTTCAACAGGCTTGTTTCAAACAGGAGCTGATGGCTTATCTGGCAGGGTAGGACAGAGGCTCATCTGCCCTCCCCCACACACCATCTGCAGCCACGAGCTACTTCTGCTGAGTTCAGAGCGGCTGGGAAGGAGCTGAGCTGCACAACTGGGCTCTAAGGCAACTCTCAAAACATCTGTGCACTTCATTAAAGAGCTTTCTGCTCCGAGGTCAGCTTCAGACAACATGCTTAGAGATTTAACAAGACGTGCTTAAAACCATTCTGGGAAGTACCAAAGCTGCAATTAGGAAGGTGAAATTAAGTGAAACCACAATGGACCAATATCCACATTTTCATACAGATTTTTCATGTTTTCAGATACTTAATTAAGTGACAGTTATTTGAGCCAAAGGCAGTGCCTTCAGCCTGAAACTGAGCGATGCATTTGGAGGCTTTGGAGCTGGCACTGACAGGGCACCAAGTGTGCATGGCTTGACTGCTGCAGGGCACAACTTCCCACTGCTGAAGTGTAGCCATACGGACATTTTGGGATATATTCAACCAATGCTTTTGGAGGCAAAGTTCTCCACTCCACCACCAGAAACACGTAGCTCCAAAGTATGTATGTGCTGGTATCACAGATACATGAGCCAAATAAAATAGAAAAGGGGCATTATAAAGTGGACCTCATAACTCTCGATCAGTGACAAGAAAGCTCAGTGCTACTGTAGTGGAAAATTATGTATTTGACATAAAAATACTTTCTTTTCCTGGTTTCTACAAGGTAACCCATAAGAATTGTGGTGTTGGCTGCCGTTAGCCACTGCTTTCCATGCAAGATTCAGCATGAGCCCATTTCCATGAAAGGAGCCTGGCTCCCTCCCTCGCTGGCCTACCTGTGCTGGGGGTTGGTGTACTTGAGCAGCTCGGCCAGTTGCAGGGGGTATTTGCAGATTTTCTGCACGGGGGTCAGCAGGAAGCCATCCAGGGAGATGTCGATCATCTTCTGCAGCAGCCGGCAGGCCTCGAAGAAGTAAACGTACTTGTTCACCTTGGTGAGGCGCGACAGCTCCATGCAGGCGTTGGGGTGGTTGTTGCAGTACTCGGAGTAGATCTGAAACTCTGTTTGCTGCAAGGGACAGGGAGGGATTTACTGCCCATGTTCCCCCAGCCATGCCCTGGCACAGACTCCTGTACATGTTCCCTGCACAGGGAGCTGTTCCATGATTTTTATCCTGTAAGTGGAGCTGTCTGGTGCTTTGTGTCCTCCCCACGCTCTCAAGCCCAGAGACATAAAGCTGGGGGCGGGCAGGGTGTGTAACAGCTTCAGCACCTGCAGCTCATCTGAGAGACCCAGACATTCCCACATATCCTGGTCTGAGCTCAGCTGAATGCTATTAGTGCCCAGACTGGCCACAGAGGATTCTGCACTGACCTGAAAATACCATCACTGCAAATTCAGGTCCCGCTCAAGATTTTGGAATCTTCCTACATTTTGTTTGAAGTACCAAGGTCTGGCAGGGATTATAGTGTTCAGAAGATGAGGTGCTTTGAAAATGCTCTTTCCACAGCCCTATTTCTTTGGGAAGTGGGGAGTGGTGACATTTAGTTTGGTTGGATGGGTCTTTTTAAAGAAAGCTTCAGTTCTGTCAGATCAATTGCTAAACCCCCTGGCTCAGTCTGTGCTCAGCAACCCCTTCCCCATGATGTCAAATTTACTTACATATTCCAAGAAGCATGAGCCAACCTCACTCAAATGTGGGTGGTCTTTGTTAAATTTCTTCTCTAGTGCTTTAACAAATTTCTTCTGGCATCTGTAGATGTCCTCAATATTCCCAAAGATTGTCTTCAGCTGTTCTTCCGTAAACATGTCCGCTCTCTTGCGGCACTGCTTAATGTAACCCTAGGAGAAAACCAGATTGGAAAGCTTCCTGGGCATCTGCTCTGTGGCAACAGAAAGCCTCAAGGAATGCAGGCAGGTGTACACCAGGTTCCTGTATTCCCTTCCTGCAGAGATGTACCCATGTTTAATTATTATTTCCTCTAGTGTTACCCTAAACATGATAGAAACAGAAGCCAAGGCACAGACCCATGGCAGCCCTGGGCGATGCTGTAGCCCACACCAGAAGGAGTCACAGAGCTGCTTTCTCTCTTGCTGAAAAGCCCTTTCTGTGTTTGCAGGCAGTGGGGTGCTCTGACCCCAGCACTGGTAGATTCAGACCAGTTAAGTCCAGTTGTGGATCTGGTTTGGGTGCCTGTGTGAGGAGCTGCCTGCCTGACTCCAGGCAGAGGAGAGCACCAAGGGATGGGGGACCCTGCAGCAGGAGAGGCTTGTTTGTAAGTGTGTGCTCCTTGCCCCAGCTGCCTCTGCTGGGAGCCACTACACTGTGGTACCATTGCAGTGGAGAATTCTGTTCCTGCAAAAATTCCAGCTACCTTCACTCCCCCAGTGCATACGATGGATCTCTTTTAGAAGAGGTGTCACAATATTCAGCATATTTGGCAGTAAAGGATTCAATTGGCTGAGTATCCCCCCGTTGTTTTGATCTGACCATGACTTGTCTGAAGGCTGGAGTTGCTGATTATATTACCTCAGAATGTATATTAGAGAGGACAGCAATGCTAGACATTTACTTTTCTCTGGCTTGAGAAATTCAATTAATTCCATTTAATCAGAGCACAAGTGAGTGCTCCAAATGCAGAGGCATTTGGGATTCCGATGTAATGAATTGTCTTCTGTTTTCTGAGCATGTAATGCCATTCAGCAGAACTGATGAAACAGTCTCGTCTTCAGAAAAGTTACCTGCTTAGGGTCCCCTTCTGGGCAAGAATGGGATATACTCCGTTATCCTTCAGCCAAGTTCTTACAGTCCTTTCCTCCTTTATTCCTTACCTCACAAATGTCCTTCAGGTGCTTGATGTAGTCTCTCTCTGTGCTTATGATCTCATTGATGACGTTAGTCCTCATTTGGTCTTTGGTGGTCTGGCCCATCCCAAAGCGTCGGGAGTCGTCCTCTTTGTCCCCGTCTACCTTCAGGGGATAATCTTCCATGGGCTCATCCTGGTTTACTCGCAGCTGTGCAGGCACACAAGATGTTCACTGTTTGTATTGCTAAACACAGCTCTGCCAGGGAAGTCTGGGACAGTCGGCTGAATGGCAGACAAAGAGTGAGCTCGGATAAGGTGTGAAGAGGGTGTGTACACTGCATGGAAACATTTTCCCCTCGGGGAAGCTGAGGCCAGACAGTCACTTTGGGGAGGGTACTTTGAAGCCACATGGCAGCGGCTCCCACTGTGACATGGGTGGTTTTAAGCAAGCATTTCTTGTGGACAGAAGTCACAGGAATAATATGGAGTCCTTCAGGAAGAATACATATAAAATCAGGACAAAAATGGTTTATCGAGTGAAATTTTCTTAAATATTTGAAAGAGCACTTCGGGAAGGAGGGGAGAACCAGTAAATGATTGGGTTTTTATCTAGCTTTATTGTTCTCGTACTGTCATTAACAGATGGCTCCTCAGTATGTGCTTCCTCAAGGATTATTGAAAGAGAGTTCACTGCTAAAGTAAAAGCAGATCCAGCTGCCTGTGGGCACTAACGTGGGAAAGAAGGGCACTACACGGCAGGGCTGGGTGGCACTCTCGGTCCCCCCATCAGATGGCAGCACAGCACGAGCAGAGGGAAGCACCAGGTTGGAGCCACGCCGTGCTACAGAGCCTGCTCTGTCACAGCCGCCAAGGGCCCGAGTTAAAGCTGGCACGGACTGGGGCATTTCATTTATGAGCTTTCTTTTTTGTAGTACTCTTGTAGCTCGCAGTGCCCGTGGGGATACTTTGTACATGACTCAAAGGAGCAGTCCCAGCACAGAGAAAGAGTGAAAGATAGGAAGTTAAAACACACATAATTATAGGAATTTTTAGTACAATAACACAGAACTGCTTTAAACTTTAAATGTAGCTTCTTCTAGGCTCTATGACTTACCACTTGATACAAATACACCTACACATAAAAAACAGTGCATACCCCTCCCTTGTCAACACAGGCACAGATTACATTTACTCACTGCTGAAGCCCTCAAGATGTGCAATCCTGGTTCTCCTTCACTGCGAGCAGGACATCGGCAACTCTTAAACTCAGACCTCGGCCTGAAACTCATGTGGAGTGACAGAGTCCTGCAGACTGACCCAAGCCTCCAAACATCCCAGCCCTCCCTGCAGTGAGCTTGAGAGCCGGTGGTAATTAGCAGCAAATCTTCACCTGGATGCTTGAATAAGTGCTGTAATTCCTCTGTTAAAAGAATTTCTTACTCTGCATCCCTAATGGCTAGTACTAGTCTGCTTTACTCTAAGATATTATGACAGGTTTTTGCCAGCCAGGACAACAATTCAGCTTATCAGTAACATGAAAGAAAAAAAGTCTGTGTTTTCATTGCAAAAAAAAAGTTTTGTCCCCATCAGGGCTGAGGTCTTGGTAATCTTACTGGCAAAACATTCCTCTGCTTGTAATAATTATCCAGCTGAGACCGGCTCCTGCAACCTATAACAAAGCATTTCAAAACTGCCCCACTTCTCCAAGGACTTTTGCTACAGACACCAGATGACCTCGTATCACCTCCTTTCATGCTTCACCCGGTTTTGGATCACTTGTGATCTGAAGTGACCTGGATAAAGAGCTAAAGGGCTGAGAATCTCTGCCCTTAGGCACCTAATTGCCTTTGCTGCACTGAGGAGCCTGCCCCGAGGTGGTGAAACCTGTCAGGCACCCACACCGACAGCCACAGTCAGGAAAAAGGAAAAAAGCCTTTCTCCTCACAGCAGGACAGCAGGGCACAGCAGTTACCACTCTCCCACACTCCTGGTTTCCCCCCCACTTGCCCTGAGAGTTCAGATGTGTTTCAGAAAGCTCTGCTGGAAATGAAGCCTCGGCAGTGTGCAGCTGGGACTGTCTGGGCTGGTCTGCACAGCTCTTCTGTGTGGGCTTTGTAGCTGGCACCAAGGGACAGCCTTGCCCACAAGCACTGAGTGTCTCAGATTGCCCCAGATGACCACCGAGACATTTTTTGTGGTTTTCTCGATGAATTTTAAGTGCCTGGAGTACAGTGCTGTGTGGCAGCCCAGCAGCCTGGTGTGCTAAGAGAAGGTGCATGTGTGAGTCAGGTGGGTGCATTCTTTGGATGTGGCATTGCACTGGCCCCAGCACCAGCTGCAGAGGGCTGCCTTTGGTGCCATGCTCATCTGTATTGCCTAAGTGGACACTGGAGTGAAGACCTCTGCCAGCTGCATCGGGGATTCCTCCACAAGAGTGTTGCCTGCTCCTGGAAGCCGATGCCGTGTGCTTGGGCACAAATCAGCCAATATACAGATGGGTAAGCAGGAGCCAGGCTGCAAACCACCAAACAGGGCAGCCGCCCGGCTGGCACAGCTCAGCTCAGCTCAGCACAGCTCCAGTCTGCAGCTGAACCTTTTGCCCTGATTTACTCATGTAGAGAGAGTTCTCCCCACTGGTGCTGCTCAGCCAGGAGGGCACCCTGTACTGTAGCCATGTGTACAGGAATAGTACCAAGACATGCTGAACCAACTATCTCTAGCAGTCTAAGTCCTGAGGAGTCACCACAGAACATTAAACCTGGAGAAAAAGAACAAACACCTGGTGCTAATGGAGAGGGCACAAAGAAAGATCAAGATCTTACCCGAACGAAGCTGGCTGGAAACCAGCCTTCACTGTCCAGAATCCTCCCCCACCACCACTCCTTGTTGGTGGCATCCATTACTTCGATGACATCGCCGGCCTTGAATCCCAGCTCTTGGTCATCCATGGTGACGTGGTCCCAGAGGGCTTCTGCGTACACCACGCTGCCATCGCTGATGAGCTGTGGGCACAGCAGGTCAGACTGTCAGTCAGTCCCTCCACGACAGCAGCACCGTGTGCCAGCGCAGCTGCAGCTCCGGCACTGTCACTGCTGAGCCAGATGCGTGCTGGTAACTCTGTACTCTCCCGGGCAATGAGCAGTTGGGGCAAGGCTGGCAGGTGCTTCGCCTGACCCTGCTCTCAACAGCATTTGTTCACAATCACTTGGGCACACTGCATTTACTACCATAAAAACATAAATTCTGGTATCTCATATTGCTGACTTTGCCTCAGCCAGTAAACAAGGCTCAGTGGTACCTTGTTTGTGGAGGATGCTCTGGTGCTGCCAGTGCAGCTCTGCTTTGGGAAGCCTTGAAATAAAACCTTGAGCATCAATATTTAGAGACATACTTCAGAGCAGAAAGCTTTCAGAGGCCTCAGAGCTACTCTGGGATGGGTAGAGCCTGAAACCTTCAAGGTGGTTAAACGTAGCACTTAAGATGCTTAAAATAAGACTCCTGGAGAGTTTTAGTACTTATGCTGAGGAACAACAGTTATTTACTACATGCCCCATAGCGGCCCTACTCTAGGAAAAACAGGACGCCCAACAATTAAAAAAACCCAAACCAAACCCAAAGCCCATGTGCCTGGAAGCTGCAAGGGGGCTCCTGAGCACAGTGATGCTGTGCCTGATGCCATTCTCGCCCGTTCACACCTCAGCTGTGGGGTAGCCAGGTAACACTTGGGTACTGTTGCCGTGGTGTATCTGTGGGCTGGCCCTGCTGGCCACTACAGCAGGAGTGCCCTGTGCCACTGCTTTGTCAGGACAGTCTCCCTTGGACTTCAACAACTACAGAGTACGCGCACAGAGTTCCCGGGGCCTGAGTGTACCTGGGACTGTCTCAACACCAAGGATTTCCCTGAGAAGGCAGAGTGCATGCTGGAGTTCTGCTAAAAAGGAGTTGGGCATTGTGGCGTGGCAGTGAAGGCCTGTTTTTCTCCAGGAAAACGATGCAATGATGAATTATGGGAAGACAACGGGAACACAGTCTGTGAGGCACACAGGAGAAAGAGAAAAGCTGTAGGAAACTCAGTGTGCCTGGTAGGTCTCGCAGCACTGCAGCAGCATCATCAGAGCACACAGTGCACGGGCCAGCCACCCACCTTGGGCTGCTCGGTCACCTGGAGTTATCTGCTGCTCTGGGTTACTGCTGCTGCCTCTCCACAAAGGAGAGAGATGCGCATTGGAAAAGAACGTCAGGATAATCGTGAACTGAGTAAATCAGAACAGGGTTAACGAGGCATTTGAAAGAAAATTGAAATGCACTCTGCCTTTGGATAGCAAATGCCCCTTCACTGAACCAGAAACAGCTTAATGCAGCGTTTCCATTCTGACAAAAATAACGGGATGATGGGGAAGGAGAGGGTGAGAGGTTCCCACTTATCTACACAGCCAGTGTGTAGCCAGAGCTAGGTGGGATGCAGGGGAGTGATGCTATGTATATCTCTGTGAAAGCAGGGGATGGAGATCCATGTGGCAGCAAAAACAAAAGGGTTATTGATGTGTTAAAAACAACAGAAGTGCCTCAGAATGGTCATGTAGGAATTAGAGCCTCTCCCCCCGAAACAGGTTGGGATCAGCCCAACTGAAGTGCATCTACACTAATGCACTCAGGATGGGAAACAAACAGGAGGAGCCAAAGGCTATAGTGTAGAAGGAAAACTGGGATACAAGTGCCACCACAGAACCATGGTGGGATGACTCTTACAACTGGAGTGCTGCAGTGGGTGGCCATAAATCCTTCAGAAGGAACAGGCAGGGAAGGAGAGGCAGTGGGGGAACGCTGTGAGGGAGTGTTTTGCCTGTCAAGAGCTTGATGATGGTGATGACAGGGTTGAGTATTCCCTCTCTCCTGAGGGGCAGCAGAGGAGCAGGCACTGACCTCTGCTCTCTGGTGACCAGTGACAGGACCCACAGGAACGGCCGAAGCTGTGTCAGGGCAGATTTAGGCTGGATATCAGGAAAAGGTTCTTTCCCCAGAGGGTGGTCAGGCACTGAACAGGCTCCCCAGGATCATGGCCCTGAGGCTGCCAGAGCTCAAGGACCGTTTACACAAGGCACTCAGATGCAGGGTGGGATTCCTGGGGTGTCTTTGCAGGGCCAGGAGTTGGACTTTGATGATCCTTGTGTGTCCCTTCCAACTCAGGATAATCTATGATTCTCTGCACTTATTTATCCATTATCTGGATGAGGGGATTGAGTGCACCCTCAGTAATGTAGAGATTTTAGCTTTTTAACATAAAGCAGTGATGACTAGAGTAGGGAAGAGAGTGAATGTAAAAGTGTATTTTTCCAAACTTGGCTATCAGACTTCAGCTCTAGAAGAGCAGCTGGGCCGTGGGTGATGGCGGGTGTAGCTCACCAAACAGCTCTGCTGCTGCTTTGGGCAATCTGCCTGTGCACAGCCCATCCATTTGCTTTGGGACTTCAGGGGCTGGTGCCTGTGCAGACCACAAGCTGAACCCCGCTCCTCCCGCTGCAGGGGGGGAGAGGTAACAGGGTGAGGGGGTGGCTGAAGCCGAGCCCCTGGCCGCCCCTATGGAGGGGAGCTGATTAAATACCCTGATCTCACTCGCAGTGCTGGGCACTCCCCTGCACTTAGGTGAGCCCCACACCAGGTGACAGCAGCTGCTGCCACGCCCTGCTAAGTTACACATCCCTGCAGGAACGGATGGCTGTTCTCAGGAAGTGGGCATAAGCTGGTAAACCTTGGGAAGAGTGGCATCCAGCAGGCTTTTCAACATCCAAACTGTGACCAGCACATACAGAACACAGCTCTTTCTCAGACAAAATACCTTTGCCTGTGCTCAAATATGCCAGCCTGGATCACTGTTCTGAGCACGATGTGGAGGCTGGCACACACACCGTGGCCATTACCAGAGAGAGACTTCCTCCAGCATTGAGATGATCACACAAACAGAGCACTGATGATGTGAAGGCATTAATACCACACGGTACCAAGCTGTCACATCTTGGTAACTTGATGAGAAGACAAGAAGCCAAGCCTGACCTAGCATTAACAGCACATGGGGCTGCTACACTCAGCTCACAGAGCCACATGGTTCTACTCAGAGCCACTGAAAGCCGTGGGGCTGAGTAGAGAATCCTCAGCTGATATTCTAATCCATCCATTAATATTAATACTTTGAATTTTCTCTATTCAACAACAGCCATACTGTGGATACGATTTGCAAAATACAGGAAGTCACAACTGTGGGATCACCAGCCTGGCCAAATGGGCAGGTAAGACACTGCCAGTTCTCATGCAAAGGAATAAATAAAAAAAATACACCTGAACAACATGCCAGGATTTGTTTAACTGACAACAAACACCATGTTTCTAGGGAGGAATGATCTGTATGGAATAAAGAGCAAAAAAATTCATTTGTTTTTGAGATTATCTCAATTAATTTAATACAGCAGCACTCAACACACCTTCATGTGTTCAGGCTGACAGGCTCTGCCTGGTGCCCTCCCTGCCCTGCCTTCTCTTGTGCTGGTACCCTGGGGTGGGCAGGGGCAGACCTGGATGCTGAGCAGTGCCCAGTGATCACCGTGGGCAGGGCTCTGCTTCTCTTTGCCCCCAATTCAAGCTGTACCTTGTACTGCTCTTTTCCATTGTATCCAGTCCAACTCCTGGGCTGACAGAAAAATACCAACTACACCCAGTGCAACAGCCCCTTTCCCAGAGCGGGTACTGTTGGGTAGCTCTGAGGCAGGACCCGCATTTCCATGGCACAGGAGCACCTACGGTGCCACACGTCACTGCAGCAAGGAGAGCTGCCCCAGCTGGGGTCAGAGCGCTGCCCCATCCTCCCCTGGGGGCAAGCTGCTACGGGGAAAGAGGGTCAGGACTCTCCCTACCCAGGAAGGATAAAGCACACCAGCAGACAAAAGGGTTTCAGCAGAACGTGTTTGAGGTGGAACAATGAACCGGCTCTGCTGAGGGAGCTGCTTGGCTTGCAGAGGGGCACGGATGGAAGGCAATGCTCTGTACTGCCAAACACGGCACCTCCTCGGCTCAAAAGGCTCTGCTCACCACACGTTTGATCCTTGCAATTAAAGCGAGCAAGGTTTGAAAAACAACTACTACTTTCCATATGAAACAACATTTATATGCTGGCTTTGTAATGTCAAGGACAACCCAGTACATGTTCTTGAAGAGCCCCAAACAAGTGTATGGCAGAGAAAAGTTAGAAGACAGAATGCAAACCAGCCACCCCACAGCTGCTCTAGCTCCTGCAGCTGGCAGTGGGGAAAGCAATCAGAAATCAACTTTTTTCTTTGTTTATAAAAACATTTAACTTTGTAGACAGCAGCATTTGCAACCCAAAGGCAACACTAACGCAGATGCTTTCAATCTGAAAAGCGAGGGCAGCTCTGCCTCTGCCCTGGCTTTTCTGTGTCCCCACTGCAGCCCCAGGCTCCTGTTCCAGCCCTCCCCGGTGCGAGGGGAAGGTGCTGGGGAAGGGGCTGGGGCAGCTCCTCCCGTGGCACAGATGGAGGGGGAGGATCGATGCAGGGCTCCTCCAAGCAGCGTCTACACAGAGGCTGCCAAGGAGGAGACGCAGCCAGGGCTGTTGTGCAGAGCTGCCCCAAATTAAGTGCATCACGTGCGGGCAAACAGATCCGGCATGTCAAGGCCCATTCTATGGGCTTGTCTGCATTGCAGCTACTTGGTCCCTGTCTGTCTCAGGCTGGACACCTTGACATAAATTACCTTGTGTGTCCTGGTCTTGTTCTGACAGGACCTCCAGGCATTAGCAGAGATAAAAGATCTCAGCAATTTACAGAAGGAGTGATGAAGATGCCTTTAGGAAATATTTATCTTTGAGCTACTCGTTTCTATTTGAATAAAATTTGAATAGCTTTCTCTTGACAATGCCAAGTACACTGGATCATGCAGAGCTAAAAAAAAACCCCAAGAGCATCAAAAGAAGTGGGGAAAAGGAAGTTCAGGGAGAAGGTGCCAATAGAATGGAATTTATTTTTCAGCTCTGTGACCCTAAACCAGACATGTTCCACACAGAGCACCTGAACCCAGCCCTTCCTGGTGAGCTAAACGGGTTGCCATGAAGCCTGTGCTCACTGCTTGGCCCCCTGAACTTGTGTGCTACAGACTGAAGCTGAACTGGTCTAGCACACCAAACATTTAAGCCCTGCAGCAGCCCTGATCCCAGAGGCAAAGCCCTCCCACAGCTCCCATTCCTTCACCAGTCACTTTACTTCCAGAGCTTCTCCTCTGCCTCTCTCATGCAAGGTGCAGCAGAGGAGTGAAAAAAAATTACTTACACACTTGCCCCAAAGTAGTGCTTCATTCACACAAATACTTATTTTCTCTAAACACGGGCAGAAGCCGACTGGCCTCTGCCTTGATCTGAACCCACGGGATAGTTTTGAAATTGTCCTGACAGCTTGCTCTTGCTTCCTCTCAAAACTTTTAGCTTCACTGTCTAATGACAGACAACAGAGATTAAATTGATCTCGCAGAGCTTCTGTCATCTGAGCAGCCGGCACTGAGTCTGGACGAGTTATCTGGATTGTCTTTTGGGAGCATCTCCCCTTGTGGAGAGAGACAGGCACCCCGGGGAAGGGCTCATCTTCAGCATCTCTCGTAGCATGATGAGCTAACCAAGCCCCTGGGGTGCCTGTCTCCCCTCACTGCCAGGCAGGAGTGCGGGCTCGCTCTGCTACACCAGACTTGCTGCCTGGCTGCAGGGTGCCAGAGCCACCGACAGCTCTGCAGCCACAGCAAACGCTCCATTGCTTCTTGCTGCTCCTCTGCCCACACGTTCCAGGGTAGCACAAGCCCTCCCTGCCAGGGTGGCAGCGGGCATGTGTCCCCATGTGGGCAGTGCTCGCGTTCATTGCTTCATTCACAGGCCCACACACCCTGCCCCCAGTCAAGCCATGCCCTTGGCATTTGTTGCCCTTTTGCCTGCACTCTAAGCTGCATATTTTTCAGCACAGATTTTTGAGACTGATTAAGCATAGTGAAGGACTCTCAGGCATTTACTGAGCACTGCATATCTCCATTCAAAATATTTTAATTTGACAGTGATTCTCCTTAACAAATCTAAAATGTCAGTCAACAAAGATCTTAATCCAGCTAAGTGTGCTACACTGATATTCCACAGTGCTGCTTTTGTAATCAGTGCCTGTAGTTAAACTCCTCACGTGACATCTCGTACAGCTGCCTCCATTTACCAAACATTCAAAATTTGTCATCACATTTATTTGGTAAGAACTATTTTCCACAAAACCATTCTGACTGGCATTAATTACATTATTCCCTTTTATTTATATCATCTGAGTCCTGATTCCCCCTCAGAAGTGATTTAAACAGATGGGAAGAGGAGGAGAGTCCCCCCCACAGCAGGCAAGGAGAAGCTTTGAAAGTTCCCTTTATCCAGTGCTGCAGGAGGAGGGAAGCAACCCTTGTGGGAAGTGGAGGAGGCAGAGCTGCGCTTCATGTTGCGTGAACCTGTGTGTGAGGAGTCTGGTGTGAGAAAGCCTGCCAGGTGCATGTCCCCTGGGGGCCATTAAATGTGATCCTTCAAACTCCAGAGTGATGCAAGAACCTCCCAGTTCCTCGCCTAAGACGTGGGAGCTGATTATTACAACACAAAAGAAAGCAGCTTGAAAACTGCTTTCAACCATTTTACTTTTGGCTGAAATAATTCAGCAGAGTTGTTATGGAAGAGTGGGGATAGTCACCTGTAGCTGAGGAGGACACCTAAGTCACCTCGACCCTGTCAGTGCCCTCAGGACTCCAACCATCACTCTCCCATGACCTGTCTGTCAAGGGAGTCTGCTAATTTGGGGAACTAAGATCCTTAAGTTTTGGCATAAGGAAAACCCAGGAGCAAAGCCCTTCTCAGGCCTCTCAGTAACTCTGTGACAGGTTGTCTTTGTATCACATTTTACAGTTGCACATTGCAGTTGCTGGTAACACGTACAGTAAGTAAAGCTGTAAAAGAGCTTCCATTTTAACTTGTCAGATGATTTTCCAGAGGACATTTGTTGAAACTTCTGTATATAACACATTTATTTTCTGGTATAAGTGGAATGTATTTCCATTCTTTCTAAACAAATAGATACAACGCTGAGTGACAGGGTGACAAAATGGCAAAGAAATTCTGTGCTGACAAACGTAACACAAACAATATCGAACACAAATGACTGACTAAATGAGCTGCTCCTCAGGAGTGTCTCTGCAGACCCATTTAAGAAAACATTGTCCCTCCCTGTCAGGGTCAGAAAGCCCAAATATCAAGAATGACTCAGAAAGAGAGAGGAGAACGAGGCAAGGCACAAAGAGCAGCATGAATCAAACATGGGAAGGGTTTCTAGGCCAGCACAAGCTAAACAGACCTTGAAGCTGCAACAGAGACAGGTGGATGGAGGGTGCCCATGAGCTGAAGGCTTACAAAAAGGTTATTTCTAATCCAAGCTGCTGGGTGCCCAGTGAAACAACCAGGCAAGAAGCTTGGTACAAAAGCAGTACCTTTTCCCTGTGGTGCGTAATTGAGCTGTGCCACAGGAAACCCCACAGCCGAACACAGAGATGATTTTTCAAAAGATTAAGCAAATGTATGTCCTTCAAGGACATTTAAACACATCCTGTCTGGATACAGCCCATCAAGGACCTTAAACACACCAGGGAAGGTGTACAAGGCAAAGAGCCAGGCCATGCTTGCCTCTGTTCCTGAGCAGTTACCCAAGTCACGGGTAAAAGTGCCACTGGCTGGCCCTACAGACCTGGGCATTAGGGTAGTAAAATTTATCTCACAGAACAGTAGGACATTAGGGTAGTAAAAAGCGCAGAAAGAAAGAAATGTTGACTATTTACATTACCCACAGATACTTCTTAAAAACAGTGAGCCCTGAAAATGTTCCCCTGGCAGGCACAGATACATCCCGTGAGGTACAGCAACACTGCCATTCAGGTGGGAAATTAGCAGTTGCCAGCACAGTAATTACAGGGACATTAGGATATCCCCCAGGGTAGGGCTGTTTCTCTCCTGGCTGGGACTCCTCAGCATTCCCACACAGCTTCGATATAACAGATCCCACACACTCCACCCTGCACGAGCAGCCCTCGGCAGGCACACACATCTGGAGTAGCCATTCGTCCCTACACACGGATGTCTAACTCCTGGCATCCGTTTTTTCCTCCAGAAAGGAGGATGGAAGTGTACCCAGGGAAACCTGGCTGCCCAGATATTGCCTGGGAGAAAGAGTCTCTGAACACAGGTCACAGGAGCAGGTACATGCCACATCCTCACTCAAAATGTCCAGAAAGGCCTTTGCAATTAAGAGCTCAAAAGACCTCAAAACCTCCTTAAAGACAGAGAACTTAAGTCATTCCAAAGCTCTAAATCAGCTTAAACAGCTTAAACTGATCTAAGGCCCTACAGTGTTTTAAGCATTTTAAACCCATCTAAAGCCTTAAAGGGGCTTAAGGAGCTTGAAATACTCTAAGACTAAAAAGTGGTTTAAGAAACTCTAACTTTGGCTAACCCACTCCTCATTCCTCTCCCAGCTGTGGCACCCATCGCTCCTCACCCAAGCCACACAGTCCCACGTACCCCAAAGAGCCCAGATGCCTCCAGAACAGCACCTGGAAAGCGTCCATATACTCTTCTCCTACTTTCTTTGGTTTCAAAGACCGGAAAGGTGCGAGGCCTGGGGTTGAACTCTCAGGTTTGAACAAGACTCTGACCTAGGGCTCACACATCTACAAAGTTTGTAGTTTCTGGTTCTAGTTTGGCTGTAGATGAAAATTGTGTCAGACTGCCTGACTCCCTGCTTCACCTCACCAGGAGTTTTGAAGTCGACACTCACTGCAGAGGATGAAGCAAATCTGGTCAACATAATTTTTGCATTTTCTGATGCCCTGAATTTAACTGACCTGGGAATGGAAACAGCCCAGGATGTTTCTGTTTGGTTGTTCACACGTTTGAGTGATTGCTGTTGCATCTTTTCTACACTATCATTTCTCAGACAGCCAAGTAGAAACTATTTCCATCAGAAAACTTTATTTAATGCTACATGAACACATTTCTGTGTCACTTATGCTTTCCCCATTCTCCTTGCTGCTGCTGCAGGACTTCCCTTCCTCTGTGCACTCCCACCAGCACATTCCCTTGGGATATTTCTTCTCCCTCTCTGCAGGACAACTCCTGATTCCACTGCTTCTCCCACAACTTAATTTTGGAATTTTTCCTATCTACTTCCTCTTTTGTGTTCTCTTTCATCATCATTTCTTTGGACAAATGAAGAATATACTCAACAGATCCCTCAGGATAACGTATCCAAACCAGTTCAGCTGCAGCCCTTCTGACAGGCAGATTTATTGAGGATAAATGCTGCATCCTGGCTCCTTGAAGAAGGAAAGGAAAAGGAACCATACAGGTCCCAGGCTCTCTGCCTGCTGATGACTCTTGCTATGCCCTTCCCCCAGAAGATACAGCAAGTTATAGAATCAGTTACAGCTTGAAGGCAAATTAATCTAAATTTGTTTTACAAATAAGGTTAAAGAAAACATTTAAAAGCAGATACAAATTGCATTGCTAACAAACCCTTCTGAATCATCCAAAGGTCAGCATCAAGCCCACAACACAGTGCATGGCCTTCCTTTTCAAGTGTGTGCATGAGTTAATTGTAATGGAACACACTGCAAAAACCATGTTGAAATGAGTTTTATTGCTCCTGTCTCCTGTGAAAACATCTCCCTTGAATTAAACTGTGCCAAAGTCTGTACTACACTGGCAGGTGCTGGCAGACGTGCTGGGCCAACACAGATTGTTTATCAGTTTCCATGACGTGGCTCAAAGATGGTCTCCCTGCCTCAAAAGGACCATGCACAGTTGGGAATCCGTTTTCTTTCTTCATTTTTTCCTGAGAGGGAAACCCTGCAGGGTTTTGGTGACACAAAACCTATAATTTCTACCACTACTGCCATCGCCCACCCCCTTTATGGTGATCTCTTTCCCATTGTACACACACTGGGCTAGATCCTTTCTTCACAGAACTAAGAATTGCTGTTCGTCCTATTGTTTGAAAATAGGGCAGAGGAAAATCTGAATAACAGAGGAGAAGAACAAAAAAAGACCTTGATAATGTCTCACTGTCAGGCAAAGAGGCTGCCTAAGCCTTTGTTTTTGGTTACTATCTGTAAATATAAAAATGAGTCATTTCTTTTGTAGTCCCTACGGAAGGTTCTTCAAGTTACGTACACCCTAGGAAAAAAACCATCTTTTCCTATTGCAAGTGTCCTCCGCTAGGTAAAGAAGATGTTCAGGAAGGAGCAGCCTCCTGGGATCTTCTGAGGCCTTGCACTGTTATGCTTTTGAATATATCCATTTTATTCATTTGTCTCACACCACATTATCTGGATGATGAGATTTAATGGCCTAAACAAAGTTAAGGCCTCAAAACAGAACCACATTCCAGTTTCCAAGCCCACGTTGCAAACAAGCCCTCTAACTCCAGGAGACCAAAGCAGCAGGACACAGCTTCTTTGGCCCAACTAGGAAATCACACACCTCCTGTTGTGCACCAGGTCTCCTTTCAGTCACCCTGAGTCCCTGTACAACCCTCCCATAGTGGCCACAGCTTTTCAGTAGGACAAAGTAGTTTTGCAGAGCCGAGCACGTTCTGGTAGGTCAGGCAGTGATGGACTCCTGCTACTCCCAGCACTCCTCTCTTGGCATCCAGTGCAAATCCTCTCACTACGTAATTAGATAATGCTTGCTATAACGAGTCCTGACTCCTGGGCACTACAGGTGTGAAATGGGACGCTAAAAATACCAAGTCATGACCCCTTAGCAGCCTGTCTTTTCCTAATCTCCTGCTGGAACTATTTCATTTGGTGAGGTGAGGAAAGCTGTGTTAGGCTGCTGCTGAGAGATCCCGGTGTAGCTGCTTGGATTCACACGTGATGCCTCTATGCAGTGGTTTCATTTCCATGTAACGTTTGCCACAACACTGCAGAAGCTCAGCATACCAGGAACAGACCAGCTCATGGTCCAGAACAAGCACAAGCAGCCAAGCCCAGCTGTACCTGTGCTGCTGGGAGCTGCAGTACCACAAAGGCTGTAGGCACTGGGCCTAGAAATACCCCTCATGTACTGCCCCTGCACAGTGGCCACTACAAACCAGCACAGCTCGACAGGAGACACCACACTGATCCCACATTGACCCGTTCTTGAGCTGATATCCCAAACGGATGCAGCACTGAACAAGCACAAGATTTTCAGGTGTGGGCACTGTGCTGTTTGCTCCATGCCCTGTGTCACCTTGGCTTTGCCCAGGAGCCTGCTCTGGACAGGAGCAGCTGCAGGAAGGACAGAGGGGGCTGAAGGCAGCCCTTGTTCCCCCAGCTGGTGGGGGCTCTACTTGCTCTGCCACCAAGGGGACAGCAGATTCAGGTGCTCAGTGTGAAACTGGTGCTGTCTGGAGGGAGAAGCATGCTGGAAGGGGCTGTCCAGGGTCTCTGTCCAGGGAGGGAGAAGGGGAAGACAGGACCTCTGTGCTGCAGCAGGACGGGTGGGACCAGAGGCCAGTGCCAGGCCCTTGTTCCGGAGGGGCCAGATCTCCTGGGTAGTTGCAAGGGAGAGCAAACTCCCAAATTTCCCTCTTTGTGGTCCTTCACACCTGACTGGCTCCTCTGCTGAAACATTGACCAACACCCTCTCGGTACTTGGGGAGACATTTTCCTTTTAGCACCTCCAACACAGGTGAGCTATCCCATTTATCAGTACAAATGCAGAAAGCTTGCACACACACAACAGGACAGAGAAAGCCACTATGGTGTGAGACAGGTCCACACCACTGCCCTGAGTCCCATTTCTGCCACTGCCAAATGCAGACACAGAGTGGGTGCACTGCATGAGACAACCAGAGTCATGCCTGGAGAAATCCTGGCCAAAGAACACATACAAAGATTCATATAAGACATAATTTTATTCCAGTTTGCAGCACATTCTGTCATTAACAAGGCCAGTGACACAGCATCAATAACAAGTAATCTCCCTCTCAAAGTCTTTCTTCAAGCTATGTAATGTGGCTTTTGTTGTGTGTTAATTTTTTATTTTGTTTTATTTTAAATCAAAACACTGGAAGCAGTAATTAAAAGTAATTGTTGATGGTATCATCTTAAGTGCTTACTGTGTTTCTTATCTGGCCAGCTCATGCCTTGGATTCCAAGAATAAATCACAAAGACAGCAGATACCACATATCACCACAGAAATGAGTTTAGCCTGGGAGAACAAATTAAGCAAAGATATCATCTAAAGCCCAGATCTCCCTTTGGAAATGATGTCTTGGTCTCACTCCTGTTCACAGATGCTCTTTGCTCTCACAAAGCTCAAAGCAGAGCAGTAGCAGAGCTCTTGCCTGTTAAACATTCTGGTGAACTTGCCCCACGCAGGGGGCACAGCACATACATGTCCCTGCAGGGCTCAGGGCACATCAGTGTCCCTGTCCCTGCAGGGTTCAGGGCACATACCTGCCCCTTGTCCCTGCAGGGCTCAGGGCACATCCCTGTCCCTGTCCCTGCGGGGCTCAGGGCACATCCCTGTCCATGTCCCTGCAGGGCTCAGGGCACACCCCTGTCCCTGTCCCTGCAGGGCTCAGGGCACATCCCTATCCCTGTCCCTGTCCCTGCAGGGCTCAGGGCACATCCCTGTCCATGTCCCTGCAGGGCTCAGGGCACAGCACGTCCCTGTCTTGCCACGCAGCCAGAGCACCGCAGGGCACGGGAGGAGTGCGGGCACAGCCTCACTCTGCACCCAGGGATGAGGAGGAGGAGGAGGGGTTGTCCAGTGGCCACACAAGGGCCTGGCTGCCATGCCCTGCTCCGCAGCAGGAGCAGGGGGCGGTGGGCACCGGGCACCCCAGCTGCCTTGCTCCCCCTGCCCAGGCAGTGCTGCTCCCTCTCGGGGCTGTGGCCCCAGTGCCAGGGCAGGGCCTGGTGTTCAGGTGGCAGCAGGGAAGGCAATCACAGCCCTTGTCCAGAGCACCCACCTCTCCTGTCAAATAGGTGCACTGAGAGCAAACTAAAAAACCCAACAGAGCATGTCAGAGCCTCTTCCTTCCACACTGCCTTTCTATCACCATCCACAGCTTCTGCACATGATTCAGGGATCCTTCACCAGCTCTATTTTTCCTGGGCTTTATTGGCCACTGCAGCTTCTTCAGCCAAGATGTGAGGCAGGACTGAATGAGTCACAATAATACCAAATTGATTAACACTTACTTGTCAACTGCAGCTTCCAGCTGAATGTATACAGCTGTAGGGGAAGCTGGGGAAGGAGAAAAACACTGACTTCCCCATAACAAAACTTGACACAGATACTTCAGGATTAGTGAGGTATCAAGAAGCTAGACAAGCACTGGAAAGAGGAAATTAAAATTCACCAAACATTGAATAGTAAGTGGAAAAGTGTTCTGAGGCTCATAGCAACCCAAGCTAACACCTGTGGCGGGCAGTGTTGGAACACGTATTTCCAAAGAGCCCTCTGTAATCTTGATGTTTTTCTGACCAGAAGTTTTAAATGCAAGAACAATTCTAGGTTCTTTGCTCCCAACTATTCTGGTACAACTGTCCTAAGCAGGAGTAATGCAAACTGCCCCAAGCAGGGAAGTGGAAGGCAGTTACACCAGAGGGCACATTACCCTTTCCTACAACACACTTTTCTTCCTCACTGTCCTGGACTCCCCACAGCCCTTGAACGGAACAGTTCTTTCCTTTAGTTCTCTAGCAGCAAGCAGGTCTTCTCCTGCTGGGGAAGGCTTGGGCCCTTTCCATCAACAACTGCAATGCTTCCCAGAGGAGAGCTGCCCTGCAGGAAGCAACACGGCAGCTCCGTACCTCAGGGGCACGAACAGCCCAAACTCACAGCACTCCTAGGCCTTCCCAGGTTTGATATTCCCAAGCCAGCAGAGCCCTTCAGCAAGCAGCAGGAATGAGGCATCCCCAAACTGAGGATAAATTATTTCATCACCACAAGACCAGCTCCATGCTAACCAGTTTTACGGGACACTTTATAAAAAGAAGTTCCCGGAAAACTTCCCTGAAGTACTTTCCTAGGCAGAGTGTAACAGGAAGCTACAGCCTCCAGTTCAGTGACAAAAGCCACCCAAGGAACATTTCAGGGACATGGCACTGAGCTGAACAAGAGCATGAATCACTCAGTGAATCCAGGCTCAGTCTTGGCTGGCAGACGCTTGTGCTCAGCTTCCCAGCTGCCCCTCATGGCTTCTACCCGCTGAGCCAAAGCCGGGGATTATGAATGGAGCCGATCTACCAGCTACTCGTCAGAGCCACACGTGCACGCAGGCCCTGTGAACAACTGCTCTTCTCATCTAACATCAGACTTTTTTTTGCACTATTTCAAGATACAGAGCAGGCACAACTGCAGTAACTGACAGTCCCAACACAGTGCAGGGGCTGCCACGATGCTGAGGCCTCTCACTGCTCCCACTAGATGAGGGGTGAGAGCTTCTGAACCTCAAGCACTTTTAGACCCTGCTCAAACCTTGTACAGGATTTGCCCTCATAGGCAGCTACCAAAAGCTTTCTGTCACCGATGACCCCAAAGCCATACTTTGGTCCCTCACGTGTCATTTGAAGACTGAGATGTACATTCCCATCATTCACTTGTCCTTTCCAATAAACAATCCTTTTTCCACCTTATGCCATTCGGGTCTGATTCCAGCTGCAACTAAGATCACTGGTAAAGTTTAGAGGCAAGAGAAAACAGATTTGTTTGAAAGCCAAGTTGTGAGCTGTGGTTAGCTTTCTTTTTTTTTAATAGTAACTTCAGAAAACACCAGAAACTGGATGTTTTTGGTGGCTGTTTATCACAATGGCTAGATAATAGAATTAATAGCCTAGTTTGAGATTTTTAATAATTCAAAACTATTCATCTACATAAGAGATTCCCAGAGAATTGCAGGGAGCTGGGGCCTGCTGCTGCCCCACCTGCGGAACTGCGAGAGACTCCTCTCTCAGGGAAAAGGTGTTCTGCACCTCAGGTGTAACAGAAAGGAGCTCCATGGGTACAAATTCCGTTTCTTTGCGTGCTAAAGTGACGTGGTTTTGCACGACACTAATGTATTACGCAATCACATAAATAACTGATACAGAGTACATCACTCATGATGACAGAAACAACACCACCATTCAGCCTTTCCCAACACCAGATCAGACTCCAGGAGCCATAAATATTCAGGTCTGAAAGAACTGCAGTAGCCTCAACCATTAGCACCAGCAAACACACTGCCCTTGTGAAAGCTGTACTTAAATTGCAGATTACCTAACACACAAAATGAAGGATCCTGCTGAATTTTAAGGGCTTGGATCTTTTGCAGTCTTCTGCACAAAAGCAAGCAGTGTCTTTAGGAATGGTGCACCGTGGCTTCCTTTCCAGTCTGTCTTCCTCCAGGAATCAGTCTCCTTCAATGCCATCAAGCCGAGGGTTGCTCCACTGAGGTGCCAATGCCAAGTGTGGAAGTGCTGTGATGTGCAGGGCTGCCGGTAACATCATGGAGGTGAGCAGGCCTGGAGTGGGCAGGCTGCCTCGCTGCCCTTCCCTCCCACCCTCCTACAGGAGTGCTCCTGGAGTCGCTCCCCCGCTGGGCACGGCTGCCCCGGCCCGTAAGGAACGAGTGGCCTGCAGGCAGTGTCCTGTGCTGTGGTTCTGCCAGCCATTTTGATACACATAGCTGATAAGCACTGAGGTATAATAAAGGAAATGGGATTAAAGCCAACAAAACACTCCTTCCACACTGCTGCAGCGTTTATTCAGCCTGAATTCCTGATGGACTCTACTAATCAATCTCGTTGGCTAATTGGTTATTACTCATGCCACTGCACAGCAGTGTTCACAGTGACAGAGCAACGGAGGCGTTACAGGCTTCAGCTCTTACAGCAGGTGCTTACATGTAGCTGGTCCTTGTGTAAGGGCTCCTTACAGGATGACTGTCCCTCTGCAAACAAAGCAGCAGCACTCGGGGCTTCTCCAGGGCTGAGAAGTGCTATGTACAGGCACGGTACCGTCATCGCTAGGAATCAAGGCTGATTAGTGCCACGGAGAGCGGTTACGATTAAGCAGGTTGGCTCCGTTACCTCCTTCCCTTTCTCTTGTTTACCTGGATCCAAACCGCAAGGCACAGGTGATGACAGGAGGAGAGTGAGGGGAGCAGGGTGGGGAAAGGGCTGATGATTAAAGAACACGGGAGGAATACTCTGAGACACACAGTTACCGTAACAGCAGACAAGCAGACCAGAGGCAGACAACGACAAGCTGACCTGCTGATTTGTTGCCCAGTCCTGGAAACCCCCTGCACCACACCACTACCGGCAGTCCTCCTTCAGTGAAATGCCAAAAGAAACATCAGCGCCACGTTGACGATGATGAGGAAGAGCAGGATGACAAAGACCACTACCCGCTGTGTCTCCGGGTTCATGTTGCAGCGGAGGAAAGTGTGAAGCGCACTCCATTTGTGCCTGCTTCGCTCGGGGACCTTTGCCATGGCTTCGGCCCCCAGGAAAAAAAAAAAAAAAAAGGAAATAAAAAAGCTTCAGTGCCTGCCAGGGCAGGATGGGGCAGAGGGCTGTGAACAAAAGCTGCTTGCAGCTCTCAAAAGCAGAAGTCTAAATGGTTCGGCACAGCCACTGCTGCGCCCGCACAGCACGTGTGCCAAACGCCCCCTCAGCTCAGGGGGAGCTTGTCAGCACATCCCCGGGGTTCCACGTCTTCTGCGCCGAAGGAGCCGTCGCCATCGCTCCAGCAGGAGGAGGACATGGGGCTCCCGGTGGCGAGCGTGGCGGAGCTCTGCAATCCGGCTGCGATTCGGCTCCCAGAGAGCGGCGCCGCGATTTGCTGCGCGCCGTCTCCAGGATACACCGGGCCTTGGCAACGCGGAGCGCAGCCCGGGGCTGCGCAGGGAGCCTCTTAAGGACGGTCAGGAGAGGATTAGGCGGCTGCTTTTTTAATTCCTTCCACCCGCACTAAGAGTGTGCCAGCAATAGAGACGAGTCCTGCCAGAAGGCGAATCCCCTGCGCCGGGCGGGGCCGGGCACAGCCGGCCCTGGACAGGCGAGGGCACGGGCGGCTTCCCGCACACCTGAGCGCGCAACAGGTGCGGGTGCTCGCCGGAGGACGGGACACGCAGCCCTGGCTCTGCCTGGGAGTCCAGGAGAAGCAGCTTCCTGGCAGGATCCTGGAGCCAGAAAGTCTAAAGGACTTGGCTCCCTCTGCCAACGCCTCCGTGGGCCTGAGTCACTGCAAATCTCCAAATCTCTGCAATCAGAAAACCTCTGTTCAGCTCTGCAGAGCCTGAAGCTTTTATGAACTTAACTTTTGCTGCTGGACTGCAAAGTTCACCAAGCTGCCTCGGGTACGCTCACTGATGCCCCAGCTAAGCATAGCTCCCATCCGTGTCGGGTGAGGAACACAGGGAAAAGGCACTCCTCTTTGGAAGGATTAGGGATAGATCTTGGAGAGCACCCATCACAGGCTCTTCAACTGCAGCCCTTCTGTTTCCTCCAGCCAGCAAAGCAGAGCCCATCTCTTACACAACAGCCAGCAGCAATCACTCCCCAGGAGAGGAAGAGGAGGACCCGGTATTCGAGTCCTTCATTGACAGGAGGCAGTTTCACATCTTCCAGTTCTCACTTACGCCCCATATTCCCCCTCATGAAATGGAGGGATACAAATCCAGCAATCCTGATACTGAAATTGGCTCAATCCAGACCCTGGATTTAGGCCTAGATGATACTGGAGTGTGTGGAGCTGCAGATGCTCCATGGAGGATGGAGTTATCCAAGAGGATGACTCTGCACTTTACACAACAGTTTCCAGCATGGCCACACACGTTCCTGGGAGCAGGAACCAGAAGACAAGGTTGCCCCCCTTAAACACCTCAATTGCTGAACTCCTCTGGTAGCCTCCATCTCTGGGAAGGGCCATGCGGGAGCAGCCACACGATGTGGGTACCAATGGAACGCTCAGCTGCTCTTACAACTGAGAAACAAACTAGCAAAAAAGCTGAGTTTTTTCAGGTGTTAGCACATCAATGCCCATAACATTTCTTGGGGAGCTGTGCAGCTCCTGTGTATATCCTGGAAAGTAGCAGGTAAGATATTTAAAAGGGAAAAAGTTTAAGAGTTATGGGTACTGGTACTTTCCTTTAATTTTGGAGTTTTTTCCTCAAATTGTGCTAACCTCAGCAGGAACTGTACAGAATGGGCAGTCAAAACTTCCATTGTCTCCTTATGCTTCTGCATTGTTTAAGATAGCTGTCTTCCTTAGTCATAATAAAATCAAATCAATAATTATTTCAGTTTCTTGTTTCTGAACACAAAGATCCTGCAAATCTCCTTATCTCTAGCTTAAATATAGAACAAGGAGAATGACATGTAGGATGAGGTCTTGTGCTCTCAATGCAGCTTCAAGATCTGTAGGAAAAACCTCACAGAGCAAACTACTGGGATCTACAGGCTGCCCAAGCTCATGGGTGTTTGAAGTTTTGGCCTGCAATGACTTAATGGCTTTAAAAAACTATTTCTCCCTGCCATGTGTACCACTGCAGAACACTTCGAAGCTTGCAGATTTCAATTTACTGAAAGTTCTTCAAGCCCACAGTTGACTCGCATCATTGCATTGTTCAACTCCCGGGCATTCTGCAAATCTTGTCTGGCTTCGAAGGCTTTTCATGCCTGATTGAGTTTGGACATAAGCCACCAAGCAGGATTTGGGTGGGATGTGGATCTTCAGGAGAAGCTAATCATGGTGAATGGAAAGCATGATCACACCCACTTTGAAACCTGCATAGCAAATACATCTTCTCTAAGCACTTAGTTACACTGAAAAGAAATAGATAAACTCCAGTGATCCAACAAGGCTGGCAGAGCTATACTGTTGGTGTCGTAGGATACAGGGTAGTTTCTAAAATCCATGATATAATTCTCCAGTAGTCTCCTGAAATCTTTGCCACTTATGAATGTGCTAAAACATTTGAAGGTGAAAGCACAGAAGGTTTGTCTGAAGATGTCTGAAGATGTCTGAAAGGGGAAAGCAGTTCACTTCTTGGACACTGCTCTGAGCCCCCCAGGAAAGAAGTCCAGAGGAAGCTGATGCCAGAAAGAAATTGCAGGGGGGAAAAAAGGTACAAAATTGTAGTGGAGGGTACATTTTCATCTGACTCTGTTGTCTCTAAGAAACAGCCCCAGCCACGTTCCTTTGCTCTTCTGATGTGCAGACCCAAGTGCCCCCTTGCGCTCCATTGCCTGGGCACAAATGGCATGTTTGCCTTGTGTACAGCTTGGAGCTTTGCACAATTAATGTTAAGTGGCATTCACCTTCCTGACCCCACAGTAAAGAGAAACTGATCTCAACAAGGACAAAAGCTGCAGAGTGACTCTAGCTGTGACCTGGCTTCTGTTTCCACCCCCACACAGTGAATCCCCTCCCAAGGTCTGTCGCAGGGACTCTGCACAGGGGAGTTACTTCCATGGTAACTCCAAGTGATTGCACTGGGGGCGCTCTCCAGCTCCTGCTCCACTCTGCTAAACATCATGTGGCATTCTTCCATCATGGAAATAAAGCTTCATTCTTATTCCTCACTGCTCAGACATGCTTCTGTGGTAGGTGGCATCAGCAAGAGATGAAATGGCTGAAAGTTTTACCTCGTGGCTTGTAATACAGTGGGGCTTACTTTGTATAACTATCACTCAGGGAGCATATTTCAAATAATTGTTGCACAATCTCTATTGGAATCTAATTTGCAATTGTAATAATTTCCTTTCAGTCCTTCCTGTAAGAGTCATCCTCAGCCAGGGCTGCACCATGGGAATAATGCTGCCACTCAAACAGAGCAAGCAGTGAGCACAGCACAGCCTCAAAGGCCTGGACAGACACAAAGCCCTGCTGCAGCCTCAGAAGCTGCTCAGTGACCAAGGCTTCAGGGAATGAGTTATTCAAGAACCCCCATCTAATATTAGATAAAATAGAAAAAGAAAGACATGCCTTCATTTTTCATCAAAATGATACTAACTATTGCCCAGTCCTTACTCATCACCATGCAGGACATGAGGCCTAAGCTTTTGAAGACTGCTTTAGGTGTCATTTTTTGGAGGCCAGGAGTATACAGACAAACAAGTAGAAAGGTTGTTTCAATGGGAACTGAAAGGCACACACACATAAATGTGAAGAAATAATAACTGTAACAAGCAGCACAGGTGTGCCAGTAGAACAGACAAATAAATAACTGAGGAGACAAGCAGTGAAGCTGCATCCATCACACTGGGAAAGCAAAGAGCACATGTCCCACAGCAAGGCCACCAAGGGCAGTTGTATGGGGAAGCAGCCCCACCTTCAGCACCTTCCTCCTCTCTCCTGGTGAGCAGACTCGGAAAGCAAAGCTCCAAGAGGAACACTGCATACCATGCTGGAGCACATTTCCAGGACTTCTTGTTCTTGACTTGTCACAAATAGGAATGTGCTTGCTACACGTACAAGAAACAGCCCAATTCAATTCCTCTAAAAGCCGAGGATACATCAGATTTGTAGGCACAAATAAACCGTGCTCTAAATATCCCTAGACAAAAAAAGAGCACTTTTACTGGGTCATTTATCAACATTATCCCTGCACCAAAGTGAAAAGTATATCTAAATATTAACAAAGACAGAGGTGCTAGAACCAAGCCTGGATTGGGCCCAGCTGACACACAGACACCTTCTGCCGCACCCAGGCTGCCTGCTCAGGGCAGAGCACATGGACACACCAGGCAGGCTGCTCCAGTGTTTGCCAGCTCTGTGCATGCAAACACAGCCTGGAGCATGCAAATGTGAACTCCTTTACAAGTTTTCCTCAGGTATTCTGTAATAGAATACTTCTGAGGCAGCATTCCTCTCTGTTGTCCCACCAATGAAGCCACAGACACAAACACCAACTTCCCTATCCCTCAGGTTGGCATCGCTGGCTGTTGGAATGATGGGCATAAAGGACTACAGAGGAAGAGAACACATTCAGCACATCCAGAAACCTTTAATGTTGCAACAGCCAGATTCACCCGGCTCCACATCACTGGATTTTTTCCCCCTTCAACTTCTCTTTGACATAAAAATCACCTAATTATTACTGCCCTTTCTGTTACACAGAGTTGTTGAACTTCTTAGGGGAGAAGCTTCTATTGATTTCTCTTTTTTTTAAATTGAGTGATAAAAATACTTCTAACTATAACACTGGTGTGATCAACCATTTCAAATGCATCTTTTAAAAAAGAATCCAGGCTGAGTGAATGTTCAGATTTCTACCTGGTTTTCAGCTCAGCAACTGAAAGGGCCGACAATGAAATTGTGAGAGGGGCAAGCATGTGTACCTGCAAATCATTGCATGGGAACCAAGCTTCCTTAATTCCCAATTATCCCACTATTACACTTTGCCAGCATCCAAACTAAGCAACTATCAACCCTGTTATGCATTGAGTTAACTCTCAGTAACAACTGCAGCTAACACCTCCCAAAAGGGCATCATTCCTATTGAGCCACAGCCAGAAAACATCAGAACAAGCATAGCTTTTTCAGCTGCTTGTGATCATGTACTTCTAAAATGGAAAACAGTCTGTCAGAGGCCCACAATTTGCTTTGAATTTTTACAGTGTGTAACACTGTGTTACTAGAGCACAGTTACTCCCACTGCATCTTTCTCTAGCTCGTACTGCATGGTTTAAGCCCACACAGCTTTTACAGCCAGTCCTTCTCTGGGCGGATTACTCATGCAGTGCTGCCAAAACTTTACAAGCTGTTCTTGTGCTCGAGTACCAAGATTCACGAGACAACTATCAATGGAAAGAAAATGGGCCTGACTATTTCCTTATGTAGTGCATAGATTAAAGCATGGCCACGCTGGGACACTGCAAGAAAAGCAGCCATTCGGAGTGGCCACCCCTGACTACAACTAATCAAAAAAATAAAGAAAAGAAGAGAAAAAGAGACAATCTGCTTAGCAACCAGTCTTTTGCCTTCAGATTCTACTAAAGCTAGAAAATCTTCCAAGTTCTCCTAAAGCAAGTTTTATTTTCAAGAGCAGCAACAGCAACTGTTAACATGTTTGATGGCAATCTGGGAATTACCTTCATGGCCTGGAGCTCCAGTGCCAAAGGAAGGTGTTGGTGCCGTGAGCCACGTGTGAACACAACACATCCCACACACCCTGGGAGCTGAGGCAAGGCAGCTTCCAGCATCACACACAGGGGGTGACACACTCCCAGGTGGTGCTGGGCTGGAGCTGGCCATGCTTTTGGGATTTTGGGATGCCAGGGGAGGGATACAGACAGGAATGGCCTGGGAAACCAAACAAAGCATGGTAGGATAAATGTGGCAGGGCAAGGAACAAGCAGAGAGAAGCAAATACAGGCTGGCACAGCACATGCAGTGGCCTAGGAAGGTGGATATTTTCAGTGCAAATTGGACAGAAGCAGAACAAAGGATATTGTAATAATGATGCTCTGAAATAAACACAGGCTGAATGGGTTTTGTAGTAAGACAGATGGAAGGAAAGGAAATGCTGCATCTTGGAGACTCAGCAAGATAAACAGCCTGAATGCAGTATCTAGAAAGGGGTCAGAATAGAAAATGACCACTTTTGTGACAGGGCTGAGGAACAGATATGCTGGCAATGACATCCTTAGTGACTGAGAGAGGATGTGTTTGGGCTCCTAAAGTTATTTGGATGCCTTTTGGTTTTGCGGTATCCTGTTTTTGAGCTGAAAATTTAACAGCCATGGATAACACAGAATAACAAGGAACGGTCATTTGAACACTATGTGGGCTGGAACAGAGAAATAAGGGAGGAACAGAGAAATACTCCTTGAAAAGTCAAGGAGAGAAGAGAGGGAACAGGCATAGGTAGAGTTGTGGGACCTGAAGCAGGTGAGGTCAGAGAAAGCTGCAATGAAGCCAGTGAGAACAGATAAAATGGATGAGAAGAGGATGAATAACAGTACAAGCTGAGTGAGAAGATGAATATGGTAACATGGAGTAGAGGAAGATGCCTAATGTACAGAGCTGAAAAAACACTAACAGATAATCCCTGTAAGAGTTTCTACAAGAGGTGGCTGGACAGGGGAGGGGGAACAGGGGCAAGCTTTATTTTTTTGGTTGTTTCTAGAGCACAAGACCCCTTTCTTTCTGACTGTGCAGGTGTTTACAAGAAAGCAATGTAGTTTTGGGCTGTCTCAGACATTCTTTTGAGCCCACACATCATAAAATTACAAGTACAGCATTCCTTTACCTGTCATCTTTAAAATAATGCATTTAGTTGCAGAGCAGTGTTCTGACCCTTACTGCTCAGCATCCTCACCTCTTACAGAATATAGCAGTCTTGTGGAGGCAGAAAACAGGAAAACTGCTTACAAGTGACAGGTCTCTAAAGTTCTTCCAGGCTGGCCTGTAGTAATGTTAATTTGGGAGTCCTCCTTCATTGCCTTCTGATGTAACTAAAGGAGCCACAGAAGGGCTGGAGAGAAGAACAAGCTCCATGGATGGGAACAAGTTCCATGAGAATGAGAAAAGCCCTAAGAGGATAAATGACATACATAAGCTGTGTGCAAGAACCAGGCTTTCCTATATCCTACGTGATAAAAAAGGTAGGACAGAAATTTTAACTGGTCAAGCAACCTCCCGAGGTGACACTTTCTCTGATACCTCTGTTTTAGCCAGCAGGCCACAAAAACGCAGCAGAACAATACACCCTGAAGATCAAACCTTGCTGGGCTGATCTCCAAAAGCTGCCCCAAGAAATTAGTAAGACTCTAAGATAAGCTCAGAAGCAAATGTGGTAAGTGGTTGTCAGGACTAACAGGAAGGCGAGGATGGGCTATCAAGCCCCAGCAGTTAAATGAACAAGGAGCCCCTCTGCTTTACTGGCAAAGCATCCATTAGGGACAGAGCAATGTGACTGAAACAGGACATTCAGTCTGTATTGGATAGCTCACACCCTGCTTTCATTTCATAAAACCTGTTGACATGAAGACTTGCCAGCAGCGAGTCAGTGGAACAGCCAGAAACAGGATCTTCTCTAAAGATCACAGATAACATCAGCTGGAAGTAGGACTGAGAAAAATAACCCCCACAACACCTTTCTAGGTCACTGTTCCCCGTAATCCAAAACTTCAGGGAAGAAGCTGACCTCGATGTTCAGCTGTTGCACAGCAGCACGGCCCCGCTGCAGTGCCCTGAGGCCCCGGTGACAGCCTGGCAAGGCAGTGGCACAGGAGGTGTGCAGGGCAGCCCCGCTGCTGGGGACAAAGGCTGCTCTGTTCCCCCCCCCGCGCGTGTTCCCGGTGGGAGGAACGGGGTCAGTGCAAGGAACATTTCCTCATTTTGCTGCAAGGAGAGGCCGTGAGGGACCTGACTGAACAGGGGCTCTCCCAGGGCATGCCCAGGGCACCGAGCGAGGGCTGGCTCCCCGCGCCTTCCCACGAGCCTCAGGAACAGCAGGGCTGGCACTTGAGCAGCCTGGTTATTCTTGCTGATCTTTCTGCTTTCATCAGAGTGGCCACATAAAACTGCAAGGAGTATGCCAGTGCCTTCACTCCATTAAACCATGGCCAAACTTTTTGCTAACTCGGCCCCCAACTTACCAAGTAAAGGACAAGGGGCCTTGGTCCAGGACAGGGCTGAAGCTGGTAGCGAAGATCTCCTGAGGGACTGACAGTGCTCTTTGAAGGGTCAAAAGAGTCAGGAGGGATTTTATTTTTCCACCACTGGGATCAGTTGTCTTCGAAAAAATTAGGAAAATTCTTTGCAGAGAAAAGCTGCTCCAAATCAGTTTGGAGAGGAGATCAAATCCAAGAAATGTTCTGATATCAAAGCCATGCTGAGAGGAACTTGGGACACAACTATGGTATAAAACGAGAGATATTAACTTCCCTGTCTCTGTGCAAACACTTAAACCTGGAATAACCTCTGCAATAACCTCTACACTACCCAGCATTCCTACTCTCTCACATTCCTCCTTTATCCCCTTCTCTCAGTCAATCTTTGTACTCCAATATCCATTGGGTTATTGTGCTGTTATCCACCCCAGGTGTTTCTTCAACTGGTTAACTGGGGCATGGACATCCCCAAACCCATTTTTAAAACAAAGATATTGGCAGAGCAAATTGTAACTGCAAGATTCTGCAAAGCAGACTTGTCTTTGCACGCCATCAGGCTCCCATTTCAAGCAGTGGTAACAGCAGTTTAATACACTTCTGAACTAAAATCTTTGTAGGGCTGCAAATATGGCAGTGCTTCTAATGCTCTCCTTCCCATTAAACAGCAGTGGAGAGTTAGGTACCAAGCCAAGGATCCCTGAAAGCCAAACAAGGAGCTCCTGAGGACAAGGTAAGTTCTTTCTTTGTATCAGAGAGAGGGCAGGTTTGGAAGGCTTCCACTTTACACATGGATGGTGAAATCACTCCCCTTCACCTGCACATTTCCTTGGCTTCATTGCACAGACCCTGATGAGGTGCATGTGAGAGCCCTCAGCAGGTAGGACCATGAGGACCTCGAAGGGTTAGTGCCTGCCTTGCCCCACACAAGGATTTGAAGATCTCAGTGGCGCTGTGGTAAATGGCCCTCATGTGCTAAAAGTGGCAGGCAGGAAGCAAAGACCTTCTGCAACACAGCCCTTATCCCTATAGGGCACAATGCCACTGCTACAGGTTAAAGGAGCTCTTTTAATGGGATGCCAAAGTATTTATTTTCATGATGGAGAGACCTCTTGTAAACACATCATGTTTTCTTTAAGTGCTGGGGAGCATCAGACAGAGTTCTGGGAACCCATGGACACAATGGATAAAACAGAGACAGTCTTTGAGGTGATTTGGCACAAGTAACTTCAGGAGTTAAAACATTCTTGGATCATTTTTTCTCCAAAGGGAATACTGTTTGTGGAGCCAAGCCCCTCTGCACACCCCAGGAACTCAGAACACATTTGATGCCAACAAACAACAGACATTTTATTGAGTCCCCTAATACTCACAAGAGATCATTAACAAGTGTTAACAGAAGCTGTTAGTCTTTCCAATATAACAGCTGGCAGGGCTGATGTAAGAACTCTGAAGCCATCACCCTGTCTCCAGTTATCTCCTCTGACATGTTTAGGTCTGTTTTACAGCCAGGGATGAAAGTTTGGGCAGTACCTGCCCCTCTTCAAACATGTCTGTATGCATCTGGGGACACATCCGTGCCCACAAAGAGCTGAAAGCCAGAGGCTGCCTCTCCTGCTCTGCTGCTCCAGCTTGGCTGCTGGAAGGAGCAGTTAGATTCCCTGAGAGACTGAGCCCATGACCCACTCATCCCCGTATGCAGCACTGCCACACCTCGGCATTTTGGTTTGGGAGTTAGAACTGTGACAGGCCCCCATGTATTATTCTTACCCTCAAAACTAAGCTAGCCCTGGAGGTTCTTTATTTGTTCCTAATGAGTATCAGATGGGGTGTTTACAGAAAGCATGGTCCAGTAAAAAATATATATTTTACAGAAATGCTTCCGTGTGTATTGAACTCCTGATGGAGTGTATGGTACAGACCACAGCATCCATGGTAAGGGAGCTGCCTGCCCTCACATCCCACGGTTGGGAACGAGCATTTGGGTGGAAAAGGACTCATTGCATGACTGCAAGTGTGAAAGCACATCCCATTTCTCCCACCTTTCCAAAAAACCCCAACATCTACTCACAAGACAGCCTTTCCTCAGTGCTGAGTGAGCTACACTGGCTTCCATCACTCTCTCTGCATCTCCAGCCTGCTGAGGGAGGATCCCTTGCTCAGGGGATGCCCAGTGCTAAGGAGGATGTGAGAAAGTGGCTCACAGCAGCCCCAGCTGCCCATGGTAGGAAGCAGAAATATGGCTCTGGAAACCCCTGGGATCACTTAGCCACTGATCGTGATGTTTGATGAGACATAATTGCCACAGAGTATTTCAATGTACTGATTTGCTTTAAATCCATTGCAAAAAGCTCTCCGAAACAACCTTAAGAGACTGCAAACCAGAAAACTCTAAAAACTAGATCCATCGAGCAGTAAAAGAAGTTACAATTCTGGCTCCAAACTCTGAACACTCACATTTAAGCCCTACAAAAAGTCACGCAAGCACTTGGGACCAAAAACTAAGATCCAGTAAAGATTTATGTCCACAGGGGAACATTATTTCTTGTCCTTGACAGCACTGAGCTTTATACTATATTCTGCAAATAAATCATACCTGCTGCTTCTGGGCCACAGTTGTCAACCTTGGCTGCAGGAATATGCGGGACACAAAAGCAGGAATTAAGCCCTCCAGAAGGGGAAAAAAAACCCCAATGGATGCTGGCAGGTGTTTGTTAACTGGTTTCTGTTTGCTTTAGCTTCAGCTGGGAGAGCAATATACTCATGTTAAAATACAAAAGTGATAATAAATCTCTTCTCCCAGATTACACAAGAATGTTATATATCGCTTCCATATGATCAATAATTCTAATTCTGTTTTCAGTCTGGAAACCCATTGTGACCATAGCTTTTGCAATCTGTTCTGTACTGTTTTAAAGAAAAGGAATGGCAATATTCTGTGGCACTATTTTAAAAAGTTTCTGTCTTTTGAAATTTGCCCTCATATAGTACACAAGAGATTTCTATTAATTAGAATGAAAATAAATGAAGTGGAAAAGGCTGTGAAGGATATTATTCATCTTTAACAAAACGAAAATCAGTTGTTCTGATTTCATCTGTATGAACATTTTATGAGTTTTGGGGGTTGATTTGGTTTTGCTGTTTTGTTTGTTTTGGTTGTTTTCTCTTTTAAAACCCCAACAGTTCACCAGTCTGTCTTGTTTAAAGTTGACTGGTCTGGGAGGAGCACTGGCTGAGCCCAGCACAGGATCAGAGGGCTTAGCACAACAGTAATGTTTTAGAGACTCAGTAAGATGGAGAGAGTACTGCTACACTATATTTTGGCCTGGGTACACGGCAGATGTATTGTCTATGCCACTTCAAACATTTTTCTGGATTAATTACTTTGTTAAATCAGAAACACATATGTTGGAACCAATTAGCTTAATTGCATCTTCTCAACAACCACGGGTTAGCTCAAACATCTGTAAGACACTGCAATATTGCCACTTTAAAACACAAGGCAGCAGTGGTTACGTGTCTTAGATAAAATCCTGGCCTGCTAAAGCCAGTGAATTGTGCATTTCCTCAGGAACGAGACTTCACATACCAAATTCCAAACTTATCAGGCATAGAGCCATAAGAGATAAGGAAAAAGATCGAGAGTCTTGCTGTTATTTTCGGAATGCTTAGTGCTTTGCTTTCACAAGATGGGCACAGTGCTGTTCGTGGGGGGCTGCAGGGGCAGAGCTGAACTGCAACAGCATTTCTTGCAGAGCACAGAGCTGTACTGGCCCTTCTCACAGCAGGACACAACAAACCCTCAGGATGTGGCAGATACTGCCAAGCAAAGAGGTCTAAGCTTCCTCACCCAGTCCAGTTACTTAATGGGGAAAACTAGAGAGCTGATCATCGCCATGGTCACTCCAGAGCCAGGCAGGCAGGCTTTTTATATGCCTAACCCCTCACGTTCTCCACTTCAGACTACACATAACACATTTAATGGAGCTTGAAGCTGTATCTGTCCTATACATAACATTTATGGAGAACTGGAAGGACAGAATCACAATGTGTTTGCAGTACAGATTTTTCTCTTACTGCATTTTCGCCCAATGATACCCTGGAAGCAATAAAATACAAGGATAGGGTCTTTATCTGGAGCAAACACAAAGTAAACTCTACTGAGTACAATCTAAACACAAAAATCTCTTTTCCTGAGCATCAAGAAAGCATTTGAAGAAATGTCAAACAGATGCCCCAAGAAAATTACTTCCCCTGCCTCTTTTCTCATCCCAAACCCTTATTATTACTTTTTGATTGATTTTTCTTGGCTCTTACACAACTCTCATGCTGCTCTTCTTAGGTGGGCTCTATACAACCTTCTCAGCCTTCTTTTATCCCTCTGGTGCTCTTGCCAATAAATTATTCTAGTTTTATGAAAGGTTTCTTTTTTATTTCATAATCTTTTTCTCTTGATCCAAAATGAACTAAAACTCAGTGGTTGGGTATTTTGTTCTTTAATGCAACACTTGGTCTGCCAACTGCCTTAAAAAATGTATTTCAGCCTTCTCTGTTTATTTGAAAGCTGTTTCTTCCAAGAAGACTAAGAATAATGTGGTTACCATAGTTTCCTTATCCACAACCAATAAAATGCAGCTTGGAATACAATAAAACAAAGCTGGGACTACTCACAAAATGTGACTGAATGAGTGAACACTGAAATCTTCACCCTACATCACACCTAGCACTATGGAAAATACCCAACACTAATCAATAGCCAGCTTTTGGTCCAGCAGGGAAGATGAGGATAAGCCTGTCTAACTACCAGCTATTTGAGATATTTCAATTCCAACACTTAAGATGTCTGTTGTTGTAGAATTCCCATCTCACAGATTTAGTATTTCACTGCAGAGATTTTGTACTTTTCTGTAATCTCTTGTTCCGGGAAGGGGTTGTGTAGGCAGTGCTTCGCTAAGGCTCACTGGAACCCAGGGATGGATTAATTACCTGTAGGAACCCGTCGGCAAAGTAAATAATGTACTGTTTGTTCTGACAGTTTTGTTGGCTCCCGAACAGGCAGGATTCTAGGGAACAAGCCAAAAACAATCTTTTTTCTTTCAATTCAACTGACCAACAAAACCCCACATACGCTTCATAGATCATACAAATTACACCTGCTTTGGATGCATCCATTTGCTTTCCTGATTAAAAGTGATGGAATTTTGCTCTAATAAAATGAACTTCTAAGAAATGAAAGAAAAGCAATTGTTCTCAATAATAATTAATAAAGAAAGAGAAAACACCACAGCATGATGGTTAGACCGGCTAACAAGTTTGGGGTTTTTTGTGATTTTAAAGAGTTGTAAAGATTTCCTTTAAAAAAGTAAAATATTTTGCCTTTTCTTAAAAAAAAAAAAAGAAAAGAAAAAAAGAAAAAGAAAAGAAAAGATACAGAGGATATTCTGTTTGATGAGTCCAAGTAAGAAGACTTACCAAGGCAAGCACTCGACTGGGAGAGAAGCAGAATCCTCCTCCCACAGACTCAGTGCAAGCTTTGGGACTGGCTCCTGTGGTGCCTGGGAATCCCATAAACACTCCAGGTAAACGTGGAAGAACACAACTCAAGATTTTCTGCTATTCTGCTCATGTTTTCTTGCCAGTGACAACAGCCCAAGACAGCTGAGTTTAAATTAAAAAACTCTGACCATGGTTTGATAACCCCTGGATGAAAGTAATAGGGGAGGAAAATGAAGCCCCTCCCTTCCTTACCCCAGGCACCCAGGGCTGTAGGTGGGGATTCTGAGCAGTGGGAGCAGGAGAACTGCTGGAAGAGCATTTGCTTTTGTTGTTTTTGAAGAAAAGCTGTTATCCTCACTGTGCAGCTTTCTGGAGCTTTTTCAGACCCCAGAAGCACCATCACTGGGTGTGCACACACACTGAGCCACGTAGTTTCAATTATAGCTTAGCCACAAGAAAATATAATGCTTCTTTTATCCCTGCCTTCTCATCTTGTGAAGGTCATGTATAGGTAACAGTATAGGAAAGAGAGAAAGAAGGTGTAGGAGTTCAAGAGATCACTCATGTGGTGAACATGCTCCCCTCTTTCAATGCAAGTTCACCTCAGAGAAAAAGCATTTTGTGTGTAGCAGGATGCCAATTCTAACACACAAGAAAAAAATAGTACTTTCACAGGAAAAATATCTTAGAACTGTCAGTATGCTGCTCATTGCATCAAGCTACTACCAAGTAGTAGCTTTGTAAACTGCTGATGTCAACTTAATCAGGATCAGCACTAAAAAAGAAAATAGCTAAAAACAGTGACTAAAAAGGTCTTTCACATCCCTAGAGTGAGTTTACTGGGGAACAGGAAGAAACAGTGAAGACCAAGCCTGTATTAAACTTTTCACCCTTCTTACCTATGAATAAAGAAACAGGTAGACCAGGGATTTTTTCAACATTTCCATTATGCTTTTGGTACAACACATTCCAAGTCTGAACAGCCTGGCCAGGCTGCTCATTATTGGTTTTAAACTTCTCAACCAAAAACACCCAAGAGGAGAGTCACCTGCTCAGGACCTGTGGCTCTGCATTGCCTTAGGGACAGCACCCTGGTGCAAGGCCCAGCCCCTGTTGCCCCCCAGGTGTAAATGGTGCCCACAGTAAATGACATTTGAAGCCCCATCCACTGTGCCAATATCAGGGTGGTTGTGGTTAGCAAGACCCACCAGCACCCATGCCTGTGCTGTGTGTGACACACGGAGCAGCACGTACCTCGTTGATGGCCAGCTGCTCCCCGCCGCCCCCGGGGTGGCCGTAGCGGTGGTTGGAGCTCCGGAAGTCCTCGTACAGGTCCTCCTCGCTCCCCACATCGTCTGTCAGGGCTGTCTTGTCCAGTGCTCCATCAGCAATCACTGCAACAACGAAAGGCACAAATTGGTACAGAGCATAGGAGCCTCAGCAGCACTGCACCAGGACAGGAGCTCACTGGGGCAAGGGGCACTATAACGCAGCATAAAGGAAACTACACAGGCAATTTTGGGTCAGAATTCCAGCCTCATGCATGCCTGTTTTTCAGAGAATTTTTCTCCGCTCCTGTTTTACCATCATAAATGATTGTGTCTTTTTCTAGACTGGAAAATACGATTTAAAAAAATTCAATGACTGCTGCACGTTGCAAAGAAAAGATCAAGCAAAAATAAGAAAACAAGGTCTGAAAAAAGGCACAGGGCAATGATGGCACAAATGTGATTTTATTAGGACTTTGCTGTGCTGACAGGAAACTGGACTAGGTACCAAGCAGCTCATGTCCACCACTTCATACCTTGAGGATTATGATTTACCAACTCCTATCAGGCCAAAGGAAGTCTCAGCCTCAGCCTTTGGGAAAAACATTCACCTTCCTCTTTACCCACATGCTTATTTGCAAACCCTTTTTGTTGCCTAAAAGGGTGTTTGGTCCAGAATTATCCAGCATTACCACAGGAAGGCCATTCTGCTCAGCACAGCCCCAAACAAGCTACAGATAATGGAGGGTTCACAGTCTGCAGCTAGAACAAACACTGAAGTCTCAAGATATAAGCCTGGGAGAAATAAAAATGTGGCATTTATACTCCTTGCACAAAAGTAAGCGTCACTTCATCTGTTTCATGGGCAGGACCTTTTTCCTGATGTTTCCTTGAGGTATTAGCAAATACCCTTCAGTGGCATGTAGTGTCGTTCATCCCATCCCTGTACTGCTTACTGAACATAAACTTTCTGTTCTCAAATCTGTAAAAAAAGACAGTGATTAAAGAAAACACTTGCTGACACATTCATCTGGATTAGCAGCTGCTAGGGCAACAGTTTCCATGACAAAGCAGTGGGCTGTACGAAGATTTCTATGCATGAAGCAAGTACCTACACAAAGATGATGCAGAGAACAGCTGATAGAACTGGTAATTTTAGTTCAATGGACTTGACATGGCTACAGGAGTAGAACTGAATGAAGAGAAAACACAGACATTACTATCAGAACTCCTGGCAACAGCCTTGGCCGTGCAAGTTACATGGTGCTACACTCTGAATTTTTGCAGAACAGGTGAAAAAAATCTTTTGAGCTTGACCTTGTAGAGCTTTAATAGGAAGTAGAGTAGTAGAGCTTTAATAGGACCACAAACCTGGTCTTGAGCCCTCACTTCCCTTCATAATGCAAGTGCATCTTATGCACCTAATTGTGCCAATGGGACAAGAAAAGTCCCTGATAATTCATTAGCTTATTATTACCTGGAACCAAAGCTGCACTGCATTAGCACTGAATAAAGCACTGACAGAGGTTACAGTCAGACCTGCAGTGCTTGTCCTCATCAACACTTTCAGTACCTGGGATGGTTTGTTAAGGCTGTACCACCTGATCACTTCTATTAACAGTGAGGTGTAAATTCAGTGTAGAAGCTATCAGTTCAATGCAGTAATCTGACATCAAAATGACAAGGGTGAGCTATTTTTAAGCTAAATACTTGCTTGTTTATGCTTTGAATTCAATAAATAGGCACAACCCAGCAAAGATTGTCTGAAGCTGAACTCCACTTGGTACTGATGGCAATTCAGGATACAGAGGTGCATATGAGCTTATGATTAAAGCAGAATTTTCTGTGCAACTGTGGAACTACCCAACCATTCAACTTTAAGTGACATTTCACAAAAAAATCAAGCATTCCCCTAGCTTTGCTCTGACACATCACATCGTTCATTATACAGAAGTTCTGTACTGAATACGTGCCAGTAGTATAGATTGCATATAAAGCAATTCTGGGGCTAAGACCTAGTTCATTAATATAAAACTCAAAACCAGCTGGAGTACCACTGATATTATAATTTCATGCAGAGTTACCATGGTTGGAACTTCTAAAACTAAATTTAAGGGCATTAAAGGCATCACTTTTTGCTCATACACTGTCTGAAAAACCTTGGTCTGATAGTAATGAACAACTTTCAGTGTGTTAGTGCAGCATAGAAACAAATTAGAAATGTTTTTCAAGAACAAATAAAAATAAATCATTTATAAGAAGCAAGTCAGCAGTCACTTACTTCAAAACTCTTTTGCAGCCCTCTGATCTCATTCTTTTTCCCTTATTTTACACATGGCTTCATTGCTTTTCCCTTACGCATCTTCTGCTATTTTCACTGCTAAAAGTAACCTTCGGCTTGAAAAATGTTCATTGACATCTTTAAAGCTTTTGTTTTTTGCCTCCACATTTTCCTATTTGTTCTCTGATCTGTGCTTAGATGAAAAAACAAAAGCTCCAGGGAGGTATTTATCTGTGTTACTTAAAATGCTCTGTACCTCTGCTAAGTGCCTTGAAAGCTGTGCTTGCTTTTACTAGAGATCTGTTTTTCCTCTCTGATCTTACCAAGCTCATCAATTCTCTGCTGTCTCAAGACCTGCTACTGCATTTGGGATTAGTTTTCCTGGCAAAAAAAAAAAAAGTCCTGATAGACATATTGCACCAAAACTACACTTCATAAGCATGAGGAAGTTCTTAATCCTTGAGGAAGAATGGCCCAAGATAGGCATTACACATTTCCCCAAACCAATGCTGCAGGGAAGAATTAAATTAATGAAAAGTAAGAATTTGCTCTGAAGCAGGTTAGATGAAAGACATGACCACAAATAAATAAAATAGTAGTCTGGAATGGTGACCCAATGCACTAGAAAACCATCCAGGAAGTAGGAGAATGAAGGCTTTTAGCATAGGAACTGACTTAACATGCAAAGCATAAACTAGGTCAAGTAGAAAAGAAGCAAGCACTATATAAAAATCTTAAAAGACAAGTTAGCAGAGATTGCTGAAACAGTCTATCAGCCTCCTCAACAGCACAGCCCTGGGTGGACAGGCCACTACTAAACTGCACAGTAGCTAATTCAGATGCTTCATTCCTGCCACCTCCAAGTGCTCATCTCTGCCTAACACTGAAATCCAGCGGCGCAGTCACGCCTGGCCTCTCCATGCCTCTCCGAAACACTGACCTGGCCTGTCCCTCCCTGGCAGTCAGGCCACACCAAGGAACATGGCTCTGTCAAGAAGTAAAGCCCAAGCCTCAATTAACTCAAGCAGATTTCTTCATATTTTATACCACTGTCCTGATATATTTCACTAAATATGGCAACAAATCCCATACACAGGAGCAGAGAGAGGGGATGCCACCAACGTTCAGTACTACAGCCAATATGTGCAAGAACTAAAAGTCTGCTCCATACTGCTGTTAGTCCTAGCCCCAGCCTGGGACTTCTGTCATTCCAGTACAAAAGCAGATGGACAATTCTAGCAATAGCAGCTCACAAAAGAATGCCACACAAACTCTTTTTTTATGCATCCATCATACAGATGAAGTGTCAAAAACCTGACTCCATGAAGAATTATGTTGAGGATATGAAGCTTCAAAACTCCTACAAAACATGGCACTGAAGCCAGCGACTGGCACAGGTGGTCTGTGTCCAAGTGCCTGAGCTGGCAGCACCAAGGCTGCATTCAAGGACAAAAGGGAAGGGTTCTGTGCAAATCAAGTGAGGCTTAATCAGAATGTTCCAGGGGAAGGGTTCACCCTCCTTACACCTTCCTACAGAGTTTGGAATGCAGGTATAAGCAGGCAGCAGTGGGAAGGCTCTGGCTAGGCTCTGCTTGTGCCCCTACCTTGCTGAAAGCTGATGCCAGGCAACTCTACGAGGTACTTGTACACAGTTCCAGGGCTCTCCATCTCAGCAGAAAGCCTCTGGAGCTGTTACCAGCTCTGTGGCTTCACAGAGAAGAGCACTGTGTGCTCACAGGGAGAGACAAGCCATGCTGTACATGTGGCCTACAACTGCATCCTGCTTAGGGGTAAATTGGATAACTGGAAGGCAGCTGCCTGTATGGTAGGATTTTCACAATCAAGCCTAGGTGACACTGGAGAGCAAACCAGCTGGGCTGCACTGGGACAGCCTCCATCTTCACCACCAACAGAGATGGCAGGGAGGGGAAAATACAGAGAAAAGGTTTTGTGTTGTTCATCAAACTGGTGGGAAGACAAAAGAAGTTGGAAGTAGATGATCTACTGGAGGTCTCAGAAAACAAATGTTAACTGTAGTCTAGAGTTCAGTTAAGACTCGTGTCCCCTAGTACAGGTCATGCAGTTCCATACATCTGTGCTCTGCTCCTCTCTCAAGGGATGGACCTGCCTCATACATTCCAAGCGCCAGGAATTAGTGAACACAAGCTGCTGTTAAACAATCAAACAAATAAAAAACTCAAACAAAAACCGAAACCAAAATAACCCCCCCAAACCCCCATATACCTACCACTATAAAAAAATAAAATTAAAAGAACATAATCCCACTTTCTCACTGGAAAATTATTCTCACTGAATAAATTTCTAGAATAGTTTCCTCGGAGGAGCTGGACACTGCAGCCCCAAATTTAGCACAGCCTCTTAACAGAGCTCTCTCAAAGTCACAGAGGTTTATGTCTCAGCTGGAATAAACCCCAGCAGCTCCCCAGTGGCGAGGAGCTCCAGACGTGTGTCTGGGTCACAAGCCTGAACAATGACCCAGGACTGAAGGAAAATGGGCTAGAGGCATTTTCCCAAAATGTTGGTTATCTGTTTTCACTTGACTTACAGTCTACAGCTTTTAGGGGTAAGGCTGGGATAGGAATCCATGATGTTTACAGACAGCTTGGAAAGCCAACAGCATCCATAGTTTATTAAAAGCACATTATATTGACAAAGGGAACATTTTTTCTGTATTTGAATTCTCTCTTTCAAGTGTGCATTTTCCACATCCACCCATTTCATTTGTCTCTGTAGCATTTACATTTAAAATAATTCACCAAAACAACAGTAGGAGCCTGATTTACACTCACAGAGCAAATTAATTCAGAGCTAACAACATCATCCCCTCTGCCTCACTGAGCAGAGATTGCTGTGGTTGTGTGCAGCCCACAGGAAAGCGCAGTGCAGCTGCTGAAGGAAGCACTTCAAGAGAATTAAGATGATAAACAAGTGAATGGCGTGCACGGGGTAGGGAACCACACCCAGACTACACTGCCCAGGTGAGAAGAGCCCCTCTACCTTCCTCTTCACCCATTTGGGGTTGCTAAACCCTCATCTCTTTAGAATAGCTGCCACAGTAGTGCTGCAGCCTCCATCAGTCCTGTTCTCAATTATGTGCTTCATTTATCAGCCGCTTCGTACACGGAGGTCCCTCTGCAGCTGCCACAGTAAAATCCATCAGAGTGATGTCATCCCACTTCTGCCCCAGCAGTGCAATTCTCCAGCTCTTACTGTGCTGATGGACCCTCTCTCATCATTCTGCTTATGGTTGTGGGCCAGTTGAACAGGAAGACGGAAGTCAGGCAGGGAATTAGCAACAAGGGAACAATGACCAGTTAGGATGAGCTCCATGAGGAGAAAAAACAAAACAAAACACCAAAACAAAGCAGAAAATCACAAGGAACATGGTCCTTCAAAACCAAGCCTAGAGAGCTAAGGTCCTTATGATGACATTTCTGAGCAGTTTCTGAGTAGTCAAGCCAATCTTTGAAGGAGAAATCAAAGACTGGGAAGGAAAGGCAGAAAATATTTAAGTGGAGAAAGCAAGCTTCATCACCTCCATTTTAAAGAAACATTAAGAAGGGAAAGGATTCAACATAACAAAATTGAATTAACATTTTGGTATAGTGCCACAAACAGAATTTCTTTGGTGAATGAAGCCAGTTCCTAATTAGCTGAGGTAAAGAGCAAATCTGTGCTTGAAAACAAAAAGGACAGCTCTTCACTGGAAAACCAAGCACAGGTCCTCTGTGGGTCTGCTGGGCACATCACCCAGGGTACCATTCATCAGCAATAATGCACTGAGCCACCCACTCAGGTTTCAAGAGTTTTTAAATCCCAATTAGAATCTAAATGACTTGCAGGGAGGCTTAAGGGAGTTCTCAGCTCTCTCGGGTAGCAGAGATAATTATGGGGAAGAGAGACGTGGATTATGGACGGCTCTGCAGCTCTGACTCCCACATCATCCCTTGCTATGCACTTGCAGCTTGGCCCACTTTGCCCTGGCACACACAGGGCAGAGAGCTGCCCCCAGCCCCCTCCTGGCTTGTTGGGTGATGGTACAACTGGGAGAGGGGGAGCGACTTAGTTGTGAAGGAGAGTGGGCATAATGGGAAAAACAGATAGAAAATCACATAAATATACTTTTGTCATCCAAAGCCTCATCCTTTGTTGACAAGTCCCTCTGTTGTACTGCAGACAAACTATTAATTCACTGGCCGTGTTCCCATCACAGCTACTGACTTGGAAAAAAGCAGGCACGTCCTGCTCCTCCATGTATTTGTTGTTTATTTGCTCAGGTCTGATTACTCATCCATAGTGACTGTTTGCTCTCATTTTGCAGATAAACGTCTCTGGAAATGCTATTTACTTTATGTCTGGACAACACTGAACACAACGGGGGCCAATTCTAGTTCAGTCCTTTAAGCCCTATCACCATCTAAGCACGAAGTCAATGGCAGCAATCAAAGCTAGCAGACAAATCCTTTCTAGTATCCAGGCACATTCTTTACCATATCCTTGGTAGGGTGTGCAGGTTGGAATACCTGGCACGTCATTTACTGCCCCAACAAGGAGTTTTATTCATTGAAGTGGCTGCTGTTTAAAGGAGCTTGGATGTGTGTGTGTGTCTAGGTGAAACAATCTACCATCATTTTTTGAATGCTTCCCTTGGGAAAGACTAAAATGATTGCTTTCCTTGTTTCGCACAGGTAACAAGCACTGACATTCCAAACTCTTGCTGAATTCTTACCTGTCCATTTCACTCTGCTGCATAGCCCTGTGCCTGCTATGTCTTGAGTAAAAATCAAGCCCAGACCAAACTGCTCTCCCTTGATGCGGAAACCACCACCAGCACCAAAGCTGCCCCTTCATCAGATCACTGCATCCCAAAATACTGCCAGGCTGCTGGCTGGGAAACAACACATCCGACACTGTCTGGTGGACCGTGACCAGAGTCAGTTCAGACCAGCAGTGCCCTCGGGTGAGCTATCAGCTCACCTGCAAAGATGAAAATGCTGCATCCCTGTATCCATATCCACCCATTCTTATCCAGAAATGTGACAAAAACTGAGGAAATTCAAGCAAATGGGCCAGGAAAGCAGAACAATAGTTATTTACAGTGGGCAACACCTACTTCAGCAAACACAGGAGGTAAAAGCAACATCAAAGAGTGTTAGCACAGCTGACAAGCCTGGCAAAAACGTGCTGGAAAAGCTTTTGTCAATAAGATTCCAGGAATTGATTTGTTTTTATCTATTTATTTTTAGAAGAGCATCAGCTCCAGATTTTCAAAACCTTATAGGCACATCCCACAAGTTGGAAGATCAGCAATCTGGCAAAAAGAGACACACTGTTTATGGAAAAGATTATTCCCACAGACTCCCCTATAGGATCTCAACACTCGCCACTACTTCAGTGCACCGTTACATGTGGCATCATTCCTAGAAGTCACCTTTGGGCTTCTCCCAGCTTTTGTTTGCACAAATATATGAAATTTACCTGTGGGAACGTGCAAACAAAGGAGCCACACTATCTTACTGCTACTGAGTCTTATTGCTCGGCTTCACTTAATCTGAGCTCATCTTCATCTGAACCAAAGCCCTGGTGCATACTCAAGCACTCCCAAAAACCTGTGTTTTAATCCTTTTCTTCTCCTCCAGAATGCAAACTAAAGACCCTCAAACAATTCAGACAGAACCAATATTTCTGGTCATCACCAGCCCTCAAATAAAGACCTTCAATAGAAAATGTTCCCCCATTCTCTCAGGAATTGTTGTTCCTCCTGCCTCTGCAGCTACTTTCCAAAGACTTAATTGGTGATTTCTTCATGCAAGTGCTGTTATGTCCCAAATCTCATACTGCCCTTGTCTATTTTAATTCTATTGATTGAGCAATGATTTGCTTCCCCTCTAAAACAACTTCCTCAGAGCACTCACGGGAGAGTGGTAGGAACCCAAGCTGTCATGGGCTCTCACAGAGGCTCCTTTCTTGTACCTGTTACTTTATTAACCAAAGGAAAAAGCACAAAAATGCTGTAGAAAATTCTCGTTGATTTATATTCCCAAAGATTCTGCATTTTCATTCTCTCTCTACATTCAAGCACACCCTCAAAAGACCAAGAGCTTGGAAGCGAAGTCTTTGCTAAAGACTTTGTTGCCAAAAGGCAAAATCTTTTCTTTAGTCTTAAGTCACAGTCTAGAAACAAGAAAATTCCACTACACTCTAAGGTTTAGCTACTGGCCTGAAAAAACACTTTGTAAAGAATGGTTAAGATCATTTTTATGAAGAACTGACACTAGGATGTAAAACAATTCATATCACAATAGTCTCTCAAATGTTCCACTTGGCCATGCCAACTTTGCATGGAAAAAACCCAGACACAGGTCCTTCTTATAATGGCATAATCCACATTATAACTTGAACGATTCAAAATGAAGAATTGTTTTCATAATCTTTTAAAGCCTTACCAATGTGGCCACTTTAGTTAAGGCAAAACTAACACCAGAGCCGAGAGGAGGCCTGCAAGCCCCAAACTGGGCTGCTGAGTGACACATGCACTGGGCACGGGCTGTTTCCAGCACAGTCAGCACAAAGAGCCACTGCTGGCACTTGTGAAAAGCTGGCTGTTTATCCAAGTGTCTGAGGACGCATTTAAGAGGCTCACTTGGAACACTTCAATTTGAAAAATGTGACCTTTGTTTTTTCCCAGAATCCTGCATAAATGCCATAAATCTAGTCTTTATCTTGGTGAAGCTATCCAGGCTGACAAGTGGCTTATATCTATGACCTTGGACCACAGAAGTAATTAAAAATGAATGCCATGAGAAGACTTTCAATTGCTCTTGTGCATTATCAAGTATAAGTCTCAAGGGGCAGCAAGACTGTTTTGTTGACATTATTTTGAATGACCAGTCTTCATGTAACACACAACACATCTTCTGGTTTCATGCTGGGGATACAGTATTTTCATTAAAAATACTGTTAAAACTGCTTTACCTATAGGAAATCCCTCTGTCCCACTTTATATTTTAATCTGAGTTCTAAGAAAATCCCTGAGATCAAGCTACCAAATATTTCTGAGAGGAAAACAGAAAATCAAGGATTAATATTATTTAACTACAACTGCCACAATAGCTAAGGGATCAGGCTTTTTGCAGCATGCATTTGAATCACACGACACTACACAATGGAGTCAAAGTCAGACACTGAATTAGTCAGAGGAATTCTTTGGTGTTACTCGGAACAGATTTGGGAGATCAGCTCTGAGCAAGCTACAGGAGAGATGCTGAACATGGCCAAATGTAATCAAGTTTTTATATTTGAGCAGAAAAAGACACAAGAGCTTTGCCCCTGGAAGATGGGTGCAGAATAGCAGGGCACCACATCAGCTCAGGGACCTCATGGACAGAGACAAGGTGGAAATATAAACCCACTCAGTCACTGCATATTTACACTTCTGTTAGCTTAAACTTTGCTGCAAGAGTCCAGGGCTGACTGGTTTTAACAATCAGTACCTGTGCTGAAGTCCAGGTCTACAAATGAAGGAAAGAAGGTTGGAGCCCAGGGGTGACCTGGATGAGTCTCCTGCCCTCGGTGCTTGGCTCAGGGTGCACCTCACACCAGATCCAGCTGCAGCCCCACACCAGTCAGCCCTCACTGCCTCTCCTCCCCAGGGACTCCAGACTTCCCTGCCAGTGATATATGTGAAAGTGAAAGAATCTGCCCCAAAATAATTTCAAACTGTACGTGGACAGCAACATTCTTATTAAATACATGGAATAACTCAAGGACAGGCCTTACAGCCTTGTACATTTGATACTGTTCTTACTGTAGCAGGAACAGAGCTGCCCACTGTGAAGTATTTGTTCCCTGGGAGTCTGGGGATGCAGATATGATATATTATTGCAAATCAGATTTAAAGCATTATGCTCCAGATACTGAACCTACTGATTGATGCATCTCAATAAACTTTCAAATATCATAGGAACAAAAGGAGGCTTTACTTTCAATAAAATTAAGTTTCCTAGGAAACTGGTGTGAGAAGGTGCCTCATTTCAGAGTTTTTCCACAACATTTAGCTCCAGGTCTGAATTGTGGCTGGATGTGTCAGATGCAATCTCACCTTACAGCAAGAAAACTCTTCCAAGGAGAACATTATTCCTCTTGAAATACATTAAGTATTCGATTCAAAGCCATTATTAATCGTCCCTTTAAAAGGAAAAAACATTCTGTCAAGGTCACATTGGCCAGGGTGCCTTTCATAGTCAAAGTCATCACTTAGGATGTTTACTGTGGGCTTCAAGAAGGAAATCAGAATAGCAGAATTGGTCAGATCAGCATTTCAGCAAATCGTGAGCCTGAGATGCTGCGCGTGCATTCTGAACTGTGAATTCCAAATGACACATTACCACTTACAGATCACTGGATGCAACGCTGAATATTTTGGAAGCTTTGGAACCTAATTTAAAAGTTGAACCCATCCCCAGCTGGAGATGGTAAAAATTAAGTACAGTCAAATGCAGCTGTATCTAAGGTACCAGTCAGAAAAAGGACATTCTCCTAGAGACGTGGAGCAGCTGTCAAAATCGTCCTTCCAAATCTGACACCAGTGGTGGAACTTGCTTGCAAAATACACCCAGGCTAAAACAAGGACAAGAGCAAGTCTCTGTGTGTTCTAATGCACTGCCCTGGTCAACAAACGTGCAATTCTTTATCAATTGTTTGGATTTATGAAACAAGCACAGTAATCCTTTCACTCAAGGGCAGGTATGTCAAATGTGATCTTTCTTGTGTTTGACCAAATTTTAAGACATTGAATTTCACAGTGCCTCTGCTATTGTATGCTATCTGTGCATTTTAAACTGGCTGATGACATGGCCTGGATGAAGTGTAAACACAAAATCTGTCCGTTTAGATTATATTTCTGTGAGACTGAGCTCCTGGCTAATTTTCATATTCATCATGAATTGTTCTGTGCAGAAACATCTTCCTTTATGTTAAAGTATAGCTGTCTCTGTCTTGTAAATTCAAATAATTATTTTATTTTCAGCTTTGGTGGTATTCCCCTGCACCAAAAGCCCAACTTCATCATTTCTGAGTGACAGCCTATGTAATGCAGGATTATTACATCAAAGGACAACACTGAAGTATCAATAAAGGAAAGAGGCCCTCAGGAGACTACTGTCAAAAGATATAAATTTCTTCCTCTGATATGAAAAAAACCCTACCCCAACCTCTAAAACAAATTCCCAGATGATGTCCATCCATCCTGGAAAGCCATCCATCTTTGCTTTGACAATGACCAGTGCTCTCAGCACCAAAAACATTTGTTTTACTTGACAAGTAAGGGGTGTGTACAGAGTGACCTGGAGAGCCCGAGAGGAGGGAAACACCAGCAGGGCAAGGCTCACCCTTCACGGTGCTGCTGTGCACCCAGGCCAGGGCTGCACTGCCTCGCCCCAACAGTCACAGATTTTTCCCAAAAGCAGCTATGTGAGCTACTGGTCTACTGCTCCCCAGTTTCTGTAAAATCCAGTATTCAGGGACAGATGAGAACAGTGAGTGTTGTTGATTTATTCTAAAGGAGCTTTAAAAGAGAATTATTCTAATGATTAAAATCAGTGAGTGAGGCACGTAGCATGTACTGGGGACCATGGAAGCTCAGCATGCTGTAAAATTAATGAAAAGGCTTAGGATGCATTCTCAGTCCACGAGGCCATTTGGGTGCAGCAATGCCGGATATTCCACACACATCCCTTTGGTGTTTGGCATCCTGCATTCAGAGCGTATGGCCAAACTGCAGCACTCCTGTCAGCCTGACTTAGGGGGTGCTGCCGCAATGCAGCCCTTTGTGATCGCCCGGGAGCGCAAAATGATTAACAGACCTCGTCCCTTACTGTGGCTGGAGAGAGCCAGCACTGCCACCAACTGCAGTCCTGCACAAGACCGTGGCAGAAGACACTCTTCAGCCATTCAGGTATGACCCTTCACAAGCTAGCCCAAAGCAGAATCACAAATCTTTACGAATTAGCTTTTTGCTTGTATCAACAAACTGCATTGACCATCTCTTCTCCCCTTTTTTGTTCTGAGCAAAACCAAAAGACAGATAATAGGGACCTGTACCACCCTGTGGCAACCTCCCCACCCTCAGCTGTCTCAGCATTGTAGAGCTCTAAATCTCACCCCACTAGAGAGCAGCCCCTCCAAGGGGCAGCCCACCATGCAGCTGACAGAGCCATTGTACATTAGATGAGGGACATAAATCTCTTCATGATACCGTTTCCTCAAACTTTGATTAATTACACTTCTGTCTGCCTTCTTTCCTTTCAAACACAAATGCAAAGGACAGGCTCCAAAAGTGGGACATTCTTCCCCTCAAGTCCATTTCTGAACTCAGCAGGTGCAGTTCCACTGAGGGCAGGAAACTGCCATTTCTGGACCATGTTCCTGGCGTCTGCTTATCTTTCCTGCTGGAAACGTAGCATATGTCATCAAAGTATATCAGAAGTTAAACAATCCCCTTGACTCCAGTATCCCTTTGCTGTAAATACAGTCTGAGCTTGTTTGAACTGGAAATTGTCATTCTTGGGAATAATTGCTCTGTACACAGCACTGCCTCCAATCGATACCAAGGCACATTTTCTGAGCTCTATGAGTTTTCATTGCTAACCTCAGAGTAACCTTAAAGGTTTGAGCTCATTCTTTCACCACACTGCACAGATCATTCTTTGCATAATCTCAAAAATGTCAACAGCAAAACAATCAGAAGAGGCACAACAGTGCTTGCCTGGTTTCAGTGCAGCATAGCATTTCCAGTCTGATAAGTGCTAGAGACCTCTCTCAGAGGTGAGAGAAAAATGGACCCCATGTGCACCTATCCCTTTTAATGAGGAACAGGTTGATCCTAGATGAGAGGGACAAAAAGAACAGATGAATCCACAACTAAACAAGGTAGTAGCAGAGAGATGATGAAAACTATAATTAATATCTCCATTCTAATTAGTACTCCCAGTCTAAAGCAACAAAATAGATCCTTTGCTGTTGGCTCTCCTCGATACTGTAAGCACAACACACAAAGTTTTCACTTGCAATCATCCTTTCTCCTTAGGTTCTGCAGTGGTTGGGGTCACCAAAGGTTTAAGTCATCACTTTGGAGAGGGCCTGGGCACTGACAGCTGGAATGGCTGGCACTCAGATACTATGGCCATGGATCATCACAGTTCCACAGTTCCACCACTAAACCTACAGCTTCCCATTTTAGCCAACTCCAGTTTAACCCAGCCTCTTGGGAGGCAGAGAAGCACATCATGAAGATGTTGCTCTTCGGAGCTATGCGGTCTGAGACTCATAAAAGAGACTGAGGCTGATGAAGAAATCAGTAGGTTTTCTCAGTTCCAAACCACTGTCAGCTGAAGAACTGACCTGGAAACATGAGGAGAAGGCTTCTATGCTCCCAGTGACAACACTGTGGCATCGCTGCGTACAGAACACGTCTGATTGCTGTGGCCTTGGCTATTGCCAAGAACCACTGAAATCTGTCAAACCCAAGGGAGAGCTGAATTTGGTCTGTGTGAGGACAGCTTCTGGAGCTACTTTCCTGCTCCCTTTTGGGGAATGGAAATAGTGTGAACTCAACTGCATCACAATTGATGCTTCTTCCTCAACTAAGCATCCACTTTGTTCCTCAGAAAAATCTCAGTTAGATCTCTCTTTGAAAAACAACTGCAGGAAAAGGAGAAATTCGCACCTAATTCAGTCTCCTGTCAGTATTTTGCTAGATACAAAAATCTGTGTTTTCATTGTGCTTCCTGAAAAGGTTACCTGGAAATAGGAATTTCAGGCGAAAAAATTCTCACATTAAAATTCCAGATATTTCCACAGTCAAAACCACACCAAATCCCAAAATTATACAGTGTGCAAAGAGAGTCCAGAGCAGACACTATTGCTAAGGTGCCATAAAGGTGAGACGACACCAGGAGTTAGCAGCAAGAGAAGAAACCCTGCTCCAGGGGCTCACAGCTGACCACCTCATATTCCAGTAGAACGCGAGCAGCAACAGCTTTATCTAACATTAGCAAAGGGGAGAGAGGGTGCAGGCTGCTTCATATCATGAACCGATCTATCTTGCCCAAAAAAGACCCATGATGCAAAACATTTTTCCCCCCAGTTATTAATTTATACTTCCAACATCAGTGAGTGAGGCTGTTATTACCCACACACTCAGATAATCTCACTTTTCCGTGTGATGTGGAGAAAGCTGACAAAGACCAAGCTGCATAGGAGGACAAGCAAAGCTAACAGAGAGCCCTGCGCAAGGTGATGCCAGCAAGACACTCTGCTTGTTTTCCTACCCTTATTCTAGGAAGAGAACACATCCCCAGCCCCAAAGCCACAATTAGTGTTGTGTAGAAGGGGCAGATTCCCTCTTGTTGCCACTCAACCTCATAGATACTAATCTCCACTGTAGCAATAAGAGAGGATTTGGCCTTTAAAAACAACATATGAAACCACATAAATATGTTTCAGAAACAGATTGAAACAATTCAGCTAGTGGGAAAAGCCTCCTTAGCCTCTAACTAACGGATTGCATTTATCCAGCAAAGGGTGACAGGCAAATTTTGGCTTGAGAGAACAACTTTTAAATTGTATTCCCATGGCCCACAAACATCTTGTGCTGGGTTCTAATGAGAAAGATGATTTTCTCTTGGTCCAGCATTTGATTTACATCTCTTTCAATCCCTCCCTGTTATCTCTGCTCTAAGATGACCAAGGGTGAAGCCACATGCAGCCACTTAGAGCTAACAATGACATGGAGATGGCCCCAGAGGCATCACAGCAGAATCTGGAATTCTCATTCCCAGTGGATAGACAATACCATTTTTAGTAGTTGCTGAGCCGTGTTCACAGAAGAATGGGGTCAGAAAGGCAAGAAAACACAGATGTAGCACAGTATTGCAGAATACAGAGTGTGAGACAACCCAACAAAAACTGCACGTACCGTTAAGTACTGAGCAGCACGTTGCTGCTGAAAGCACTCCCTGATAATGGCTGGCATCTGGATCCTGTGCCTCACAAACCAGCAACTGACACGGTCAGTAAAACAGTTAAATGCCATCATATCTAAATTAGTCTTGGGTGATATTTTTTGTTTGTTTTTGGAACAGAATGGAGAGTCACCACAGATAAGTTCTCCAAGATCAGGGTGCTGAGCTGTCTAGAACACCAAACTCGATCTAATTCTTCCTCCCTACATGACTCATGTAGTTTGAATTACCCTGGGACCCTCCAGGTACCCTGCTGAGTCTACAATAGCCACAACTCAAACACCTACACAACATGCCACTGAAAGTGGAAAGAGGGGGCCTGTGAAGTCATCTTCATTCTATACAAATACATAGAAGGCTTTTAAATGCATAAATTAGTAGGGCATAAATATCTTGGAAACATAAGCGTGCTCCTAACTGTGCAGAAAGGATTTAATCCAACTTTTACCAGAGTAAAGGAATATTGGAATGGAACCAAAGTTATTTACTGTGCAGTAATGAAATAAAAAGATTAATGAAGCTAATTTCTTGAATTGCAGCTCAAAGCATAGATGGTATCCCAGTGTTCATTCTGATCTTGTCTACACAACGCAAGACTGGAAGGGACCCTCACAAAATCTTCTTGCCAGGTCATCTGCTCCAAAGCTGAACCAGCAGCAGTAGTAGTTTCTGGGAAAGGTTTCCCCAATCTCCTCCTCAAGACCTTTACTGAGACTTCTCAGTCTCTCCAGATAACCATTTTTCCAGGGCTTCTCCTGGCATACAATCAGAGACATCTTTGCCACAGATTTCCCAACCCCTTCTCTCCCCTCACTATCCCCAACACATAAATAAGAATCAAATAGTTACCTTCATGACAGTCTTTCCAGGCATTTCAAGATTCATATCTTCCTCTGTTCTCCTCTACTGCACACCTCTAAAATCATCCAAACTTCTTCTGTAGATCACATGCCCCAGATTACTCCCATTACTTTCTTTTGGATCCTCTCCAACTCATCCCACAGCACTCTTACTGTGGTGCCCAAAAATATGCTCTGTATCTCCTTTAAATCACTACACATGCACTTAACAAGTCAGCCTACACACTGTTTCATACTTCAAGCTAAGCATATTCAAATGACGGTGTTAGGAGTTCAGAACAGCTTTATTTTAAATTATAGAGAAGACTGATGTAGTGCATTTTAGACTAGACTGGGCAACAAGAATGCATCCACCATGAACTCACTCAAATTCAGTTAAATTGAGGGCACTATGTTTCTGGGCCCCAGTAGCTGTTGCTGTCTGCACCCGAGTTCAGTGCTGTTTTTCCATGAGAGAGGTGCCAGACAGTTACCTCCTCTGCAAACCCAGCACAACGTGTCCTGACACAATCACGCTCTGATCTGGAAGTCCTCTGGCTCACTGTGCCTCTTGATGTGCATTGAGCACAGAAAGCAGTCTCTGGTACCTGTTTTGGTCTGAACTTTGAACAGCCCTCCCGAGAGCTCTGCTGAACCGGCATGTCTCTCATTTTCTTTTATTTACTGCAGCTCAGCCAGATCCTGGAAAGAGACCTGTCAGTTCTTGTTGTGTGCAGCTCAGTGACCTTCAGGAGACAGTCTTGCCGCTGAGAATTTTGTTCAGCAGAGAGCTGAGGAAAAGCACAGAGCCAGGTCCCTGTCTTGCAAGAGTCACACCGCTCGATGATCTGCTCTCCCTAATGCAAAAGGGCAGAGTATTCCCTTCTCTTTTTTCTACTCCGTTAGCCTGACTATAAATGTGATTGCACTGATAAACATCCACAGCAAGAGATCATTTGCCCAAACTAATTAACTGCTGCCACCAAATCACCATGTAATATTTTTACTAGAAAAGTGCAGCCTACACTGCTGTGTGACATTTAGCTTTTAATGGCCTTCAGTCATCAGCAACAAAATTTCAGTTGTTATTATTTGTGTTGGTGAAAGTTCCCCCTCTAGATAAAACATGAGGCCTGTCAAATGCCATCACAGGAGCACTAATGCTCTGGGTTAAGCTGCAGCAGAGGCCATCAGCGAGCTGCCCAGCCCCCAGAGGGAAGAGGACATGGGAAGAAGAGGATTAGGACAATCTGATGCAGCACAGCATCACTGGGGCACAGCGGGGAGGGAGGAATGCTTAGGGCAGGAATTCATGCTGAGCAGAATACTCCCACTCAGCCTGACTCCAGCCAAGGGCAACAGGGAGCAGCTCAGTTGGAGGGAGCAGAACACCACACTCCCAAGCCTACTGCTCTCACTGGATTTTGAAAGACTTTGGCCAGCAAGGTTTGCTCTGAGTGGTATTCATGTGTGCAAACAAGGACAGAACAGCTGCACTGGGAAAAGCTGTCTTGCTCCAGTTAGCTCGTGGCTGCTCACCAGCCAACTGTCTCAAGAGCAGCCCTTTGCAGTCAGAGCATGACTTCAAGCACCACTAAGAAATTGCTCTCAACAATTTGCAATTTTTATTTTAATCTCTCAATAAACCTGCCTGTTGATTTTGCTCTGACAGCGCCATGTCTGTAGAGACCAGGGAATTCAAGGGCCTGAAGCCACTTCTATACAAGCCACTCAGCTGATGCTGATAATTAGGACCAGTTAAGAGTTCAGTCAGGCATGCACACATTTTAATGTTTTCCTCAATCCCAGGATGGGCAGGTCACCCAGGCAGCAAACAAAATGGCTTTTGAGGTTGTATTACATCCAATATCTTGTGGCCAGCAGAAGAGGAAGGCCATGCCAGGGCCAGGAACAAAGCTATTAATTCAGGGGAGTGGCTCACCTTACAGTCACAGAATATGCATCAGGAAGCACAAGGTGATTTTAAGATTTTAATTTGAGACTGGAAGGATCAATACCCAAATTAACCCACAATGACCAAGCTCCAGAAGGAGCAAGGATACATCAATTCACTTCTTCAGCCAGGTTGCTTCACCAGGCTGTGACAAGTCCCTGTTACAACCTGGCTGTGAAGATCTAACCCACACAGACATATCTGCTCATGTGTAACTACCTTGGAAGTCTTTCACAGTGCTTGGTTTTGACAGGTAGAAGCTAACTTTTGAGTTTTCCATCCACAGATCTTTCCAGGAAAGAAATGCCAAATTCAATTTAAAGTTCTTGTAAATCAAGGCCCAGAACAAACCGAAATTGACTTGTCAAAGGCTAAACTGTGAATCCTTTGCTCACCTTAGTGTATAAAGCTTCTCTGCAGTTGTGTGTTGTAAACTAGTGACATGTCACAAGTGAGTATGAGCTCAGCAGCCCAAGTGGATCCCAGTTCTTACTGTGCCACAGCACAGCCCAGGACAAATCCAGCCTGCGGGCCAGCCCCAGCTCCTGGAAGCACAACCTCAGCTGCCCTCTTTTGCTGTATATCCTGAATTTTACTCCCATTTTCACTACAGTCATGTAACCAAGCATAAGTGGGGACTGTGAGCTTGGAAGATGTGGTAGTTTACAAGTTGTGCTCTTGCTTAAGCATGCTGTGTTTTGAAAGAACGGGAGTTACATGCCAGAAAAGGCTGCAGACTAATTTTAAAAATAATTGAGGAAGATATTCTTCTACTTGTTCATATGATTTATGCCATTACTGCAGCTATGCTCTCTTCCACGTAGTCTCTAATGAGAGTAAGACAAGTGATCAGCAGCACAAGAATTCAGAGGCTTCCTGGAATTGTTGGGGTTTAATGTAAATGCATTAAATCCAGGCATCACAGAGCTTTTTGCAATATAATCCCAAAGCTGCTTATAGGACAACTCAAGATGAAAATTTTTGTGCCTGTCTGGCTACACTGAACATGCAATAACCTCTCAGAGGCTGGTTCCAGAGGCTATGAATTTACCTCAAGGTATGTGTTTTATATGCAGCAATATGTTGTCATTAAAACAAAGCTCAGCAGAAGTCACATCTCAGTCATTGTCTATGATCTCCCCTTGGAAACAATTTTACTGTCTGCTTACTCCAAGAATACAATTACTTTTTGCTGCACAAGGTGCTCAGTACGAGTATGTTCCAAAAGTGTAACAGGAATTTATTTTTTTTCCCAAAAAAAGCTTTGAGTAGCTCCTTGTGTTACTAGCATGCAAAGAGACTTATCACACCACCACTGTGCCAGGAAATTTAAGGACACAGACCCTCTGCTAGGTGGGAGTACACAAGGGAACAAGCTGCTGCACAAGGCTGACAGTAGAAAGCAGAGACAGGCAAAGCCATTTGCTGCTAATCTCCCTGAAACTGAGGGAAGATCTCCTCATTCTTACTTTTGTAGGTTTTGCTCCACCACTAACTCACCCATGGCCTTATCTGCAATCATACCCAGATAGGACTAAATATTAATTTCTGCCAATTCCCCTGCTGCACTCCCCAGTGAAATAACTCCTGGAGCTCTTACCATTGGGAGGAAGACACAATATCACAGCTTTTGTAAACAGGCCTGAAAGCTCCCTTGGTTTTGTAATCATCTTATACAACTGCTATCAGCCATGACAGCATCCTTTCAGATTATAATGTCCTGAGACATGTAGATAGGAAAGACTTGCCTAAGGCTACTCTTCTTCTGCTTGTAAAACTATTAATAAAAATACCTAGGCAAAGACTTGACTTTATTGCTATAGATTAAATGAAAAGGCAACTGTGCAAGAAGTCTGGCCAGAAGGATTACATTATTATTGATCTGGTTATTGTCTGATCAGGTCAGCAGCAGGTCAGCAGCAGGACTCACATTCATGCTATACAGCCCAACTGTTTAGAGATTTTTCCTCTTAAGGCAGACTTGCCTCCCCTGTCTGCCTGTACTGCATAGGCTGGAATGAAGCTGTGGATTGGCAGGACTCCACTGCTACTGCAATACAGCAATTGCAATGGACTAAAAGTTGCTATTTTGGCTGCACTTTTTCAAGCTGCAGAGGAAAGCCCATACGGGGGACTATCCATATATGTGGTTTGCCCAAATGAAAGAGTGCAGCAGCAAACCCCCGAACTTAAGCTTTGCGAAAAGGAAGCAAAATCTGTGCTTGCAGCATTTGGTGGCCCTTCCATTGCTGGGCATACCTCTGCTTTGCTTTCTTGTTAATCACCATCAGCCACCCAGAATGCCTGCCTGCACCACGGTCTGCACAGGAAGTGGGCATGGCACCAAAGCCAGCAAGCTGGGTCACATTCCCAGCAGTAATTACAATGGAGAAAGAAAATAGCAAAGGAAAAAGACAATACCCAAAATCAAGTGGTGGGATGACAGAAGAACACACATTTGTGCTTCAAAATATCCATGGACTCAACTCTCTGTAATTCAGTCTGCACATTATTCCTTCAACCCATATTCATACCAGGAGACTCCTCTGGTTTTGCTTGGGAGTACGAGTGCCTTGCCAACAGCCACGTTCAGGACGTGCATCACAAGCTTCCTAATGCACACAAGGCATGCTGTTTCACTAGCAGCAGGCCAGGATGTTATTGTTCTCATGGACCCCTCCTGGCAAGAAGTCCTCTCTCCACCCAAACCCACAGAAAGCTCTCAAAGTTAGAATCTCATACTCCCCAGTTTTCAAATCCTGCCATCCTGGAGGCCTCACAGATGCTGAACAAGCATCAGACCAGAACACAGCCCTGTGTGGCCTTGTGATCCCATGCTCAGCTATGGATTGATTGTGGGGGAACTCCAAACGCTTTCAGCATCTCTAATTTTCTGCTGTCCACATTTCCAACTATTTAGGCAAGTTTGTATGAATCAGAAAACAACATAAAAGGGAAAAAATAATTCTGGAGAACCCTTTTCTAGACTTATGCATCAAAAGACTGTTGAAACATTCAAGTTCAGAGTAACAGAAAAGCGTGGAAGTTTTACTTTAAAGGACTTTATTATCTTCATCAAGAAAAAAATAGTTTAAATTAAATTTTAAGTCTCACCTATGGGTTTTTGGGAAGGGGAGGCAACAAAAGAAACTCAAAATTTATCTTACAAAGTCTGGTGTTAAAGCTGCCTCACTCTAGATGTGCAAAGATTTGGGCTCACAACAGAAGTCTCCAAGACAATTTAACAGACTGTTTTCCTGTGGCAACCCTTGGTGCACGTGAAACAGAAGCCTTATACCTGTGTGGATATATATCTTTATTGCACACATGAGGAGACACCACCTGTGTTTGCTGCTGAAAGGAGCAGTGCCTCTCCTGCAAAGCAAGGGTTTAAAATCAAAAGCAGAAGCCAGCACTTGAGAGCAGTAGTGGCAGAGAGCTCCAGGCTGAGGCCATTACTGAGGTTAAGATGATTCTTAGCCTGTGCTTTCTGTTTTTCTGACATTGCTTCAGATCCTCGGTATCCCGGCTATAAAAACATTCCTCTTAGGAGGAACATGGGAGTGAGAACAACGAGAGATTTCCTCCAATAGCATACACACATTAAGGAAATTCAAAACAAAGGAGCCCAAACCCTGCTATTTTATAGAGCCTATAACATCTATGTCACAGTTAATGTCATGTTACCTTGGAAGACACAAAAGACTTGCTTTATACTTCAGCTGAAGCTCAAGTTTTTTAGCAAAATGCAAGTCACAGTCTGTCTCAAGAGGGGAATCTGTGACAGAACCTAGGACCCCATAAATCTAACTGTTATCTGATAGGAATGCAAATATCTCAGCCAACAATTAGTTCAACATCCCAATCTTGCTAAGGGGGATTTCTTGCTTCAACCGTGATACGTATATGAATTCTATTGTTTTTCAAAAATCAAAGCAAAAATTATATCCAAGTGTTCAAATAAATCACCTAAACATGATGGCTGAAACAATAATAAGCAAAATCTTCATCGCTGAGTGAAAATTATCCTTTCTAAATTGACTTCCTCGGCAAGGTCAGTCGCATGCTGATCTCAGCACAAGTAACCAAAGACCTGCTTAGGAAGGGTGGAATTCAGTTTTCTCCTTGTACTGCTGAAGCTACAATACAGTCTCTTTAATCATCAACTCTTTAGCCTTCATAGACATAAACAAATTTCAAGGAATGTAAAGAATTAGACAGGACCATTAATACAGGGCCCAGAAGCTTCAGATCTTCAATTTGACATCAATTGTCCGAAAAGCAGGCAAGATAGAGGATGCCAGATGTTTTAACCCAAATATCTCATTTGTGCACAGTGTATCTGGGAGAAATTTGTGCTTATGATATAAATGCAATGATAAGAGTCTTTTCAGGACAAAAAGATCACTAAATGGTGGCAGTTCTAATTATTGCTTGACTGTGACATCTCCAACCCTCTGGCACTCAAGCCTTTTTTGCTTAGAAACATCTGGCTTGTGTGTTACCTGAGGATTCTCTTTGCTACACAAAGACTAAAAAGAGTCTGAGAATTCCCCCATGGAGCATTTTTACTTAAGAAAGACTTATGCTGTGAGGAGAGCTCCCATGGGTCAGAGGGAGCTGAGGTTCTTTCCAACTGCAGGCATAAAATTCACAAAGCACAAGTATCCTTGTTTGACGAAATAACCTTTAAGGACAAAGCCCAGCTCTCCTGGCACAGAGAAGGCCCCCTGTGATAAGCAGAGTGACAGGGGTGTCTTGAAGAAAAACACCTACACAGTTGGGGCATGGGGAGGGAGAAGCTTTTCATCTGGAAGGACAACTCTGGCACAAGGACAAACATGTATAAACTTGCTATAAGGGAATTTAAGACTGGGGAGACATTTTCATTGCAGAAGGCTTGTAACTGTCAGAGCAGAAAGCTCCTGGAACAGCCTCCCAAACAGGCATGATAAAAGCAGGACAATCGAGTTAATTTAGAGACACTGCTGGAAAATAAGTTATAGAAGGGCCCCAAAACAGAACCAGATACGAGACAAAAAGGACTGTTCTTATTGGAGACTCTAAGACACTGACTCAGCAAGTCCCTCATGGTCCTGTATTTTATTTTAAAATTAACTGAAGATCACAAATTAAGGATCATTTAGCACTAAAAAGAACTAAACAAGAATCACCCTTCATAAACATAGAACCCAAGTGGGACACCTGTGCTGAACACTGCTGCCTGTGAGGAGATGGGTTCTGCTCTGCTGCGTGTTCCCAACCATTCCATACACCTGCCAGGATGTTAACTCCACGTGCACAGGAAGGAGTGTTGAGGAGCCAAGTTTTCAGGCAGGGGGTTCCAGGAGTACTCTGCCAAGCACTGTGTGCTCAGCTGTACCTGGGCTGCCTTTCTGACCTCATATGAGACATTCAAACTCCTGTCTTGGCACCCCAAATAACAGGCACATCAACTCCTTTATCATCAAGGGTTATTGGACAGTGTACAGCAAAGCTTCATTAAACTGTAAGGGAATCTGGATACTTCCAAATGCCTGGGTATGGCTCCCCATTCTTTAAAAGTAGTATTTTTAACTACTTTGCATACAATGCAATATCACATTAAGTCTTGCAAGGAAATATACTCTAGAATTTAATAAAGATGAAAGAAGTAAGAGCTTCTTGCCATTTTATTTCTCTAGTCTGAATTGAATTGATCAAATTTCCTTTCTGCAAACCCCTTCACCCATCCAAGAGGAAGTTACAGGCAGGGCTATAACTCCTGCCTCACAGCTCCATCCTTTACCACGGCCCAGGGTACAATATTTCTGGCTGACTAAGGGATGCAAGACTGGAATATTTCTCAGCTTGTCATCCAAGTTCATGAGGCATTGCCTGCACTACAACATTTTGTTCAAGATGGTTTTGCTGCAACCATTTTGTGGTTTGATTCAAGCCCAGAAGTTCTGTCTTGCTTCCTTCAAAGAAACTGGATGAGTTCCACCTTGTAAAGGACAGGAGGGGAAAAAGTCCCAACTGTCTATTGTCATAGAATCATAGAATAACCTGAGCTGGAAGGGACCCACAAGGAGTCCACCTCCCAGCCCTGCACAGGACACCCCAAGAGTCACCCCATGTGGCCCTGAGTGATGTCCAAACACTCCTTGAGCCGTGTCAGGCTTGGTGCTGTGAGCACTGCCCTGGGAAGCCTGTTCAGTGCCCAGCCACCCTCTGAGGGAAGAACCTTTTTCTAATATCCTATCTAAATCTTCCCTGACAGCTCCATGCTGTTCACTCAGGTCCTATTGCTGGTCACCAGAGAGGAGAAATCAGTGTCTGCCACTCCTTTTCCTCTCAGGAGGAAGTTGTAGATTGCAATGAGGTGTCCCCTCGCTGTTCTCCACAAGCCAAGTGACCTCAGCTGCTCCTTGTAGGGCTTCCCCTCAAGGCCCTTCACCATCTTTGTAGCCTCCTTTGGACATTCTCTAATAGCTACAGATCCTCCTTCTATTGTGGCACCCACAACTGCACACAGCACTCGAGGTGAGGCTGCAACAGCACAGTGGGACAATTAATCTTTCTGTCCTATTCCCATTGCCTGTCCCTCATGCAAGGCTTCCCCAGCTCTATCTGAAGACTGCTTTGGGGCAGGTGGCCTTTTGCTGTAAGACACCTGACTGAGGCTCACAGCTCACCCCAGTAAGCAGAGCAGAAAGCGAGGAGACTTCTCCTAAACTACACAAGAGGCATGAGCTGTTCGCTTGCCGTCTCTCCAAACCCTGCGTGGGAGGCACTGGCAAACAGAAGCAGCTTGGGCTGCTGTGGGCCTCCCACTTGTGGGCTGCAGCAATGCTCTGTGAGCTCGGAAACAATGGAGTCTTAATTACTGCAGCTGGGCAGAGAGACAAGGGCTGGAGTCTGAGAGCGGCTGATAAGCATCTGGATAACCGAGTGATGAACAGAGTCTGCAGCCTGTCACAGAGCTAACCAAGGGCTGTACCAAACACCCCCATCCACTACAGGCAGCCTGGAAAGTGTCCAAATATTCAAAAATGGTATTCAAAAATGTCCAGCAGAAACACAACGTAGAGCTAACGACTGGAGCTTCACAGGTACATTCAGTAACAAACTCGGATGAGCACAGCAGGTGATTGATTACAGGAAGAAATATGGAGAAACACCAGATAAGGAACTGACAATACAAATATAAAGGAAAGCCAAAGCTTAGCTTTGGGCCACTGAACTGAAGAGTTTTGCTATGCATCATTTGGTCAAGAGCACCACATCATCTTTCTATCCACCATGTTACCTTGAATAGCAAACCCATGCAATGCTGAGTTTTGGAGGTGAACAAATACTCAGAACTCTGGAGCAGCCAACTACAGCCAGCAGGCAACAGACACCACTCTGCAATTTCAACAATGAGGAGGAGGACAGGAGGAAGCAGGAGTGCCAGACACACAAAGAAGTGGCTATTACAGATTTAATGTCTGTTTAATGTTAGTTTTCTCCCCCTACTCATGTGAAAGCAGAAGGCAGCAAGCTGACAGAACTGTAGGGGGGTATCTATTCAGAATTTCCCCTGTTGCAATTGAACCCACAATCTTATACCAGTATTGTTAGGAAACAGCTGAAGAGATCTTTCTGCCTCATCAGTACAGATTATAATCTGCCCCATAATAAACAGCCCAGCTCTGGTACCAGAAGAAAAACCCCTCTGTTCACTTACAGATTAGCCCTGTGAAACAGCTTCTTGCCTCTCTCCCTGTCTCAGGACAACCATTGCCTATTCTCCAGGATCATCCTGTTGGGCTCATGAAGGGACTCACAATGTGGAACAACGCTGGTGAGAAGAAACTTTGCAGAAACTTCTCATGCATATGAAATGTGAAGAGGTCTTTAAGGCCACAGTCCCTTCTGTGAAACAACACAGCCGTGATACCTTCATGATAGAGACTGGACTGGAAATGCTAACCTATTTTTCAAGGAGCTGAGAATTCCCTTTTTGAATAGGGTGAGCATCTACTGAATTAATGGAGTTAATGGAAGACTAAACAACATTTTGCCTGAAAAGATTTGAAACTTGCTTGGAAGAAAATATTGCTACACATTACATCTTTAGGTATGTTATATAGCCTTGACTGATCAGTGTCCTTATTCACAGGGAAATTTTTGTCCCAAATTTGCAGAAAAATTCACAGCTTTTTAGGCTGGCAATTTTGAATTTATTGCAAGCCCTATGTTGAATTTTCTTTGGTCAGCTTCTTTTTTATTCATATGTGCTCAGCACTGGCTAACCTTGTGGTCTTAGTATAATAAACTCACTGAAGGGCTACATTTCTCTAAAGACAACTATGCAGTCTCCTCGTGCTAAGGATTTTAAGACTTTAAAACAGAGGATTTCAATTCACAGCATTTTAAATCCACAATATGTTTAGTTTCAATATCCCATTGTAGGTATTTTCATATCTTGGTAAGTCTTGTAACAGGAAAGCACAAATCAGTGTTGTGACTGCAGCTTCCTATACTACGAAGAATTCTGATGTGTGATTAGCTGTTCATAACAACCTCAGATGTACATTTTGGTCTGGCAAAGAAAGATACCAATATCTCTCAAAGACTGAAAGTCAAACAAGAAAATCTGACAGAAAATCTCAGTGTTATGCCAAGTTAAAAATTACAAGAAAGCTCAAATAATGAATTTTGGAGAGAAAAGATGATGATAAATTTAATTTTTAATGTAAACCAATATTAATCCATATGCTTCTCATATACTGATGGTAAATATGATGCAAATGTAAGGGTGATAACAGGGTAGGCCACAAATCTATGCAAATCCTTTTGTACTAACCAAATTCCCAATCCCCCTGATATGCTTTAAATTGTAATTTGGACCAGGAAGGCACATGCACACCACGCCCATGATATTCTTCAGCTGGAAAATCCTACCCACAGAACTTGCTAGATAAGCTTTAAATTTCCAGGAAGAATATATCTAGATCAGAACAATGGAACATGAAAAGTTAAACGATTTTGTGGGGATTTTTCTTGGTAGAAAAGATTACCATCTCAGAGATAGCACATCAGCCCTTTAGGTGGGATGGTGAATGCAAGAACAGATTTTGATCAATATCAGAACAGCTTAGCTAGCAAAAACGTAAGGGTGTTGCAGTTGCTGTTCAACAAGGCTTTGGAATTCAACACTTGGAAGGTGGGAATTGAAAGTTAACTCATTGCTCACTACAGCACTGCATTTGTCTTCTCACTTGTCCAAAACAGCCTTCCACTGGTGCTCAGGAGGATATAGAGCAGCCATATATCACACAAGCCTTAACTCCCTCTGAAGCAGAGAAACATCAGTTGTTCTTAAATGTTCTCTTTCATGCAGAGAATAGGCTAAGGCAGTGGCACAGAAATATTGTGCTATAGTTTCCTAGCAATAGGCCAGCAAGGAATATGGAAGGGACTTCCCACCTTAAAGGCCACCAGCTACAAAGAGCCCTACAACAGGGTGCAAATCATCTCCCACTGCACCTCAGCCAACAGTTAGTAGCTTACTTTACCAAGATGACACAAAACTGCTCTTCTGGAACTTTCTTTTTCTTGAGTGTCTTTTTATCATCAAAAAGGACAGAGTGAGTGACAGAACAAAACGCCTTCTCCATCATTACGTTACTTTAGATAAAGCAAACAACAAACTGGGCAATACAGTGAAGTAAATCATCACCTCTCCACAAAGAGGTCAGAGAAATGAGGCTGTGTCTGGAGAGAGTGAAGTACTTTTGTAAGGCATCTTTAGCTTAAATAAGTTTCACAGGAGAAAAACCTCAGAGTTCAGCAGATTTGTAGAACTGGGACAGTGTTTATAATCACAGAGATGCTACTGCTAGTAACTTCTTGCCCTTGCCTTCAGTTTCCACACTATGGCCAACACTGCCTTCAGGACAGAAGTGAATTACATACTTCACTGATTAAGAGCCCACAAACCAAGTCAAAAGGCACTGTCGGGCTGAACTCTCGCCTTGAAAAAGGATGAGATAAACAATTCTAAAATTAAAAGAAAAGGAGGGACAGATTCACTGTAACAGACAGGTAGTCAAATGAAACGTGACACATCATCCCTAGAGGAAGGGAAACTGGCAGCTTGGCTGGATTTTCCTCATGACAACCCCAGGATATATGACTATCGTGGCAGAGAATAGAAAGAGGTCCTATACTTGTCTGTATCACTGCAGCTCAATTTAATTAGCAGCCTGCTAAAGAGCTAAATTTCCTAATTAATAGTGATTCAAGGAGGCCAACAGCACAACAGAAGAGAATTTGCAGGGTTCTTCCAGAAATAGCTGAGTAATCCACTTTGGGGATCGTTTTAATGTACATTTCCAATGAACATTTCTGGCTTCTAAAGTTTCCAAAAGTATGGGAGGCAGCAAGGAAAATATTTGGTATTCATTTCTGCCTGCTGACCAACCTGCTTTTCAAGTTTGTTTGCCAGCCTGCAATCAGATTAGGTATCTTATTTGCACAAAATGTTCATGTCAGTTACAGATGAACTACTGAATTGTCCCCTGTGGACTTCTTGGATACCACCATCTAGGGGAAGAGGAAATAAGTTTGATTCACAAATGTGGTAAGCAGTATCTCCCCACTAGCTATTGCCCTGATATGCTCTGTGGGGTTCTACCCTGCTCTTGCTGAAACCAACAGGTTTTTGATGGATCTGTAATTCAGGAATCAAAGGCATGTCAGTATCAAAACAGTAAACCAAGGCCTAACTTGATCATGTAGCATAAAGAGCCTTGATTAGTTGAGGAAGAAATGCAATCTGGCCCAGGGCCAGACCATATCTAGGTCCCCTTTTCAGATGATGAATTCCAGAGTGAGGTAGCTGTGACACAGTAAAAGAAGAAAGCCTGAATTTAGCTGTCTGGCACAGGGCTCATCCTCACATTATGAGCTGGCTCTTAACTACTAATACCTCAAGGCAAGCTCTCTCTCAATTTATTTTTAAAAAAATTTTAAACTGTCCAAATCTTCATAGTTGTTTTCATTAGTCAAGACTTTACAATTTCTTACAGAGTTTGACACTGCTTCTTCTTTTAATGCCTTCTTCCTTTTTTTCCTTCTTTCTATTTTAAGGTAACAGGTGCTCGAGTTGAACTGAAAGGCTGCTAACAAGTTTTCAGATTTATGTCAGGAGACTCATTAGTTCCCTAAAACAAACCAATCAGCACAGAGGTCTTCTGAAACAGAAGAGGGGTACTTCTGCCCCCCACCCCATGAACTGTGCACAGTCTTGCAAAGAGACTCTGGACTCCATACTGCGGGAGTGGCACCGATATGCCAGCATAAGCACTGATGCAGAACTTCTAATTACCAGTTACTCGTACACACACATCACCTGGCAAAGGAGATCAACTTGGAATAGCATTTCAGTCTCATAAAGCAAAGAATTTCTCCAATTACTGAAGTAGTCTGTTGCTGTGATGCAGGCAAAAGTGTGGGAAAGCAGCCACACAAATACTCACTTGAGAATGTTTAAATTAATTTTTAACCTCTAGGACAGACCTAAACCAATTTTTTGCTTTAAAGTCAGCACAGAAGATGACAGATTCATGGACAGTGTGTGGAAATCAGCCAGTGAAGTTGAGCTATTGTCTAGTGCAAAGAAAGGAAGGGTCTGAAGTCAAACTGACTCTTTTAGCCTGTATAGACAACGGAACATTTTCCATTCCCACCATCAGTCTTATTAACATGCTGCAGTGGGTCAGACACCACTTTCAAAGAGTGGATTTGTTTGAAGTAGAGCAGAGACATCATTGCCAACAGTGTCACAGCAGCCATTCGCACAAGCATGACTTGTCCCTACTAACAGTACTATAAAATGGAAAAGCTGTTCTTTTCCAGAGAATAAAAACACAAAGCCAGCCTAGTTCAAAAGTCTCCTTCTGAGCAGCTCCCCTCAGACTTCCCTTTTCTGCAGTACTAATTAGCATGCTCAGCCTGAAGGTCTGTCCCAAAGGAAGCTCATATTCCACAAATTCCCTGTAGCATCTGACAGGCAAACAAGGGATGTGCAGTCAGCTTCTGGAACCGTGTTGTTGTGTGTGCAGGAAAAACACTCGAGGTACCAGCTTAGGCCGATTGTGCTGGGCATGGAGAGAAGGATACCCAAACACACACAGCCATTCTGTACCAAAAGCAGCACTAAATCTGCCTGCTCAGCCTCCAACGGGAATAGCTCATTCCGTTCGTGACAACTGTGAGCAGAAGTGCTTCCACCACTAGAAGGACCTTGTTGAAAGATGAATACCAGACCCAAGCTTGGTTTTGCAGAATAAGCCCTCTGGAAAACTGTATGTGCTGCTTCCATAGAAAGAAATTCAGAACCCAAAGCTCACAAAGATCTGGACAGATTTGAAAGTTATTCCCCAGTAACTCCCCTTCCAAGAAAAAAACCAGTGATTTTAGCCTCAGTGTTTCCAAGATCTCTGTTTCAGCTGAAAGTCAGCACTGGTTTGACTGGCCTATAACAGCCACCCAAAATCTCACTGTTTTGTGAGACCCCTCTCCCTATTTTATTTACCACTGACAACCATTTAATGCATCACACTCTCTTTTATCCTATTAAGAGAGAAGTGGCAAGGAAGGTCATTGTCCTTGCTTTACCAGAGCCTAAGATATTAATGGATTTTTGATCAAGACTTGGTGATGAAGCAGTCTGTCTGAGAAACTGGTTCAAATTATTCCAACTCAAAATCACTTCAGCAATTAACAGCCTAATCAATTTAACTCAATCTGTGGTGAGAAGCCCACGTTACTTACAAGTAAAAGAAAGTAAGAGTGCTCGTAGCTAAGGGATAGGAGCTATGAAACTCACACATCATGTTAATTGATTTTTGATAAGTTACAGTCAGCAATTCCATTTAGCAGAAAGCCTCATCACCAAGGCAGAATCAAACCACCAGAACACTATACAAACACTCCACACTAATGTTGGGGTTTTTTAAGGCAAGATACAAGTTTATATTTAAGACAATACAACCCTTCAGCCACCGTTAGCACTGGATTTCCTAGTCTGTGTTGCCTTTTTGCCCAAAAGGAGGACACCAGCATCATGTAAAAGATGTCTCTGCATCTTTCTAGACTGTGTTCTGTGGAACAGAGCTGTCATCTCTGCATTTTATAACACTTGGCAGCAAACCCACATTCCTTGTGCATCACAGACTTCCCCTGAGGCCATCAAGTGTGTTGGATATGGACAGCACAGAGTTAGGGCTTCCAATTATAAACCCCAATCTCCTCACACTTGGTGTGCACGAGAGCTGCAGATCCCATGATAGGCACATACAGGATGTATCAGTTCTGCACACCTACAGCACCAGGGGACCCTCCCTGTTGCAGCAAGACTTTTGACCCATTTTTTTCTCTGCGAAATCATGACCTACATTCCATGTGTAATTTCCAGAGTAACAAAATACCTCAGATCCTCACTATGAATGTGATTCTGTGCCTTACAGAGGCACCTCATCCAGTGAATCCAAAGGAAAACATTCTAAGCAGCACTATGAGTTTGTACTGTACTTGCTGACCAGCTCAGAGACAGGAGGCACAGACAGTGCCTGGGCTTGGACATGAAGGGCTGAACTTGGGTTCTAAAGCACTTCTCTCAAGAAACTCTACAAGAACCACCAGTCACCTGGCACAGGATGAAAACATTCTGGCTACAGAACAACACTGCAGATTGAAACTGTCTAAGGTAAGAGCCAAAGCATACATTCCAAGGAAAAAAATAAGTGACTCAAGAGGTAAATTACCATCTCATGGAAAATGCTGTGTAGTAAAGGGTTGTTCCCCAGATTAAAGATTAGTACTAAGCAAAGACTGATGAGATAATGTATTTTTCTTTGGCACATCTGAAATGTGGCAAGGAACTGGTCCTGGCAAATGGATTCAAACACGATCAGCTAATAAGCTTTCTGGAGGGAAAAAAGAACAAAGCAAGAAAACGAAACATTTATCGAATGTTCAGATAATAAGATATGGTCTCAAACACCATATTCTCCTTCTCTCTGTGTCTGTGCCTCACCAAAAGATCAAGGCCAAGGGAAACACAGACAGGATGGGGGACACGACACCAATAGTAGAGGAGCGATCACAGCATAGTGCTATAATCTTCTCCCTCATTATTTAAAGAGATCAGGTATGATTCTTGAAAGCTTGAGGAATTGGTGCGGGAATCAGAATCCAGTTTTAAATGGCTTTCTTTCTTCCTGAAACACATGTTCTAGTAAATCTACAGATGTTAAAATACAAATTCTGATTTTACCCCAGAATTCCAGTAGAATTGCCATAAATCTGATTATATTTTGGTTATACTGTATTTGCCAACACGGCTGCTCTGCTCTCTGCATATTACCTGGGATATAAAACCAGATTTTGGTCGTTTTGGACAATACACATGTATATGGCATGATCCAGAGGTTAGTTTGAAATGCACCCTCTTACTCTCAAGTTCCCCAGATAACTTCTTCCCAGCACTAACCCATAAATAGCAAGTGATTTCTAGGTGGCTGGAGAATGAAAGGGGCAAAGAACTGTGGGAATTTCTGACTGTGGAAAGTCTGATAGGACTTGTCTCTGGCTAGCAGACAGTGAAAGAAGCTGAGAAGCCAAAAAGAGGTCAGTTAAAAAAAGAGGTATTCCTCACTCCATTATGCAAACTGAATTTATTCATGTAGAAAAATTCTCAGAAAAAATCCACATTCCTGTCAGGGCTGCTGTTGCTCTGAACTGCGACCACTGGGAATTTCATTCTGCTTCACAATAAAACCATGAATACTTGGTGCCACTGAATCATATGTTCTTCAGCAAATGCTCACTCATGCTACACAATACTTCACTTTTTCTTTCTCTCCTCCCTTTCATCAGAGAGGCCTTTCTTTCTCTTCCAGAAATCAAAATCAAAATACTTAAAAATGGAAGGGGGTGAATCAAGATGAAAAGATTAAAGACAAGACAGGAAGCAGAGCCAACAAGCTGCTGCCTAGCTATAGACACAGGCAATTCATACAGAACACAAAGAAGTAAAATGAGTTAGTTCATGTTCCTGCTGTGATCACTTCAATTCAAGGTTAGCAAGAGCCTGTCTCCACACAGCACCTTCAGCTCCAATGGGAAGTAAGCACTTGAGAAACATTCATAGGCTGCCAAATCCTTTAAAGTGTTCATCATCTATTTAGAGAGCAGATAGAGCAAAAGCAGAGGCCATTTGAGCTGTCTACAGGAGCTTGAAGCTCTTTAGTCCTATTTAGGAAGGAACCTCTTGGGAAGAACTGACGAACGTCCTCTGGAGTCTGACAACAAGAACCCCCCATTTGTGTTTATCTTGATGTGGACACTTGTTCCTGAGGGTAGGGCTGACAGGGAGCAGGCTCCACATAAAATGGCTAAATTAAGCTTCCTTATCCACCTGAAAAACAGACCCAACTGACTTCCGTAAATGGTACCAGACCTAACTGTGACCCTGCAGTGCTCTCAGGGAAAAAAACCACCTGCTCTTGCTCTGCCCCTAAGAGCTGCATCCTTGTAGCCCTTTCAATAGGAAAGGCCTGATCTTTTTTAATTAGAAGATAATATTCTCCTGGGAAATTTTCCAGACCTAATGCTGTCATGGGATGGTTATATGTTGCAGATTAATACGTATTACACATGAAGAAATTCACTAATGTTTTCAGCAGATTCCAAACCTTCAATGACACCTCAAACATTGGAAATATCTTTGTTTAATCATGTTTTGAAACCCTGCTGTAAAACCATTTACAAGCACCGAATTCTCCTAGTCTTTGTTCAGGTCAGGTTACTGCTAATTTTGGTTGGTGGTAATGTTACGATGACTGGATGTATCAATAACACTCTGTGGCTGTAAAACACAATCAGCTAATATAGTGTTTTAACCTAAAATCAAGTGCAGTGCTTTCTTCTTCCAGTTAGCCATCCTTGCCAGGAATAAAAACTAGGTGATCTCTGACCCACAGCAGATAGACATTGTCCTTTATCCTGGAACACGGCACTGAGAAGTGTTTGAGGCTCGTGGGTAAAATACAAAGAGCAGAATCATGTCTTTTTATTTAGAGGCATTTGGGTTAAGCACCAACCTTAAGCTTGCTGTGGTGATGTGTTCTGCACAAGCAGAATCTAACTGCACATTTCTCTGCTGCCAGTGAAGTTGACCAGAGCTAAGAACAGATGGGAGCAGGACAGAACTTGGAACAATTTTTGTGCAATCCAAGCAAACCTACCAAATAACCAAAACCAAAAATGCAGAAGTAGTTTACACAGCTTGTCCAATTTCTAAATTTAAAGTTACTCCCTCTGTGATGTACAAACTGGGTCCGGAACTTCTCATGTTCTTGTGCCCTTAACTCTTCTTGGGTCACAGTACAACAACATGTAACAAAAAATGAAGTGCTTTCATAGTGAGCAGTTTCTTCAAAAAAGTGGGGAAAACAGAAGTGGTATTTGTCACCTTGGGTTACATTGATTTTGTACACAGTAATGAAATTTCCTCAAAGAGCCTTTTATTTATATTACACTTCCTGAAATGTTTGAACAATGCGTTTGGTCTGTGGTATTTGCTCAAAAATACTCATTTAATTCAGGTTTGAGTTAGCTGATTTTTACTTCATTATAGCTATTTCTTTCTAATTATAATTTGCATAAAGATTCCCATGCTCTCTATTTTTCAGAGTCAAGTACTAAATTAGCTTGCCAGGTGCCAAAGTGATTAACTCTGTTTTCTGCAACTGTTGCAGCCAGAGTTCTGGAGGTCTGTCTACCACGACATCTGCACTAAAGAGCTGAGTAGCTCACTTCTACTACTGAAAACTGGTGTGATAAGATATCTCACAGGGCTTCCTCCTTCCATAAATTATGGAGAGAGCAAGACCTCTCTCCAGATCAACCCTCTGGATTTTTCCTTCATTGTTAATACAACCAAATTCCATAGCAGTAAGGAAAATAGTATGGCTGAGCTCAGAATATAAATTAGTCTCAGAAAACGAGCAAACTGAGCAAGTACATCTTTGTTTCTAAAGTAAACATTAATAAAATAGACAAAGCTGTCACAAAGGCTTAGGAGACTAATGCTTTCAGCTTCTTTCATCTCTGCTCTGGGCTCAGGAATTACAGCCCTTTTCTGCATTCCATATTAGGCGTCAAGCTAAGATTTTAGAGATGCTCTAATTCAGTTCCTCAGGTAAGAGTCATTATCATTAAACATTCCTATTTCCCTGGAAGCAGAACTGCACAGAATTATTCAAGACTTCAGCTGGCATTTATAAAAAGAGGCACCAAAGATTGTTGTCCTTGCTTAGACAAAAATCCCATTTGCAGCAGAAGTTCTGATGCCCATTTCTGCTTGGCCAAGCGCCCTTTACAGCCCTCCTGGCTGCCCCTCTCTCATCCCCGGGCTGAGCCTCAGCTGCCCATCACATCAAACAGAGCAAGAGCACGAACACAACCAAGTGTTGGTGTCTGATGTGCTGAGTACACACAGAAGGCAAGGCACTCCATATGTTCTCAGTCACAGATGGAACAGATCTCACTCCAAACGTGGGCTCCCCTCAGCAGCTACAGTCCCACTTCTGTTCCTGGCAAGTGTCACAGGAAAGGTTACACCTCCTCAGGGGGGTTTGTACCTCCCACCAACTAAGGTCATACAACACAACCAGTAAGAGTAACAGAAACTCCTCCCAGCCCACACAGAACACAATCCAGAACCCTATCAAGAGCACCAAAAGTCTTTTAGTTTCCAGACTGCTGGATCCTGTGGAAGACCATGCATGGAAAATAACAGTCTTCAATCTCTTCCATTATTAATGAGCAAGACCTCAGCCTTAGCATGCACAGTAACTAATGCTGCCAAACCACAGATGAAAACATTGAGGTAAACAGGGATTAGGGCCCTGATTAATCCAACTTCATTCTACTTAAAGCTTCTAAACTATCTAGCTCAAGGCCTTCACTAGTGGCCAGCTGCCAGGAAATACCAGAGCATTTTCTATGGCAAGTTGTAGTCTTTGTGATCTAGCTAAAGTGCACCCAAGACATCCATCCACTGGCTCATGACCCCAGGGGCTGAACTATGTCCTTCCTCTGGCAACATGAGCTAATGAGCAGCTAATTCCTTAATTTGTAAGGGCTAATTGACAATTTTGAAGAAATTACATTAAACATGACATTATAAGTCTTACCTTTTCAGACACAAAAACATTCCAAAAGCAAACCCCATATTTTTCACTATCTCACAGTCTCTGTTGCTGAGAGAATGCACAAAATGTAGAAGTCCAGCAAAGGAATATGAGACAAATGGGCAGAATTGAATTCCCTGTGCATCAGTCTATCTCCTGTTATCACTAATAAAACCTCCAATTATTCAACCCATAAGTAGATGCTTCATTTTGGACATGAGATACAGTTTTTGTCTGACATCAGAAAATAGCATCAAAATAAATGAAGCACAGTCTCCCTCAGGAACCTACAGCTTTGTGTGCTGCCTCCTGTATTTACTGCCTCCTCAAGTGTGAAATGGATACCCACCACTCCCTGAATTCCTTTCTGCATGAGCACTGCCAGAAGTTAAATGCCTCTGCCTGCAAGCCTGTAGGAGGGATAGAGGCAGCTATGCCAGCCTGACAGAAAACATGTCCACTCAACCTGGGGCACAAGATGGAGAGACATCTCCAGTGATGGAGAGACATTCCAATCCTAGTCACAAAACCCCTGCTGGGTTACACAAACCTCATGCTTGTCCTGGGTTGTCCTCATTTTACCCAGTCTCACAAGCAACAGCTGGCACAAAGCAGAGATAAGATTATTTTAAGTCATAAATTGGCATTAACTGCAAAAATACTGACTGACCATCAAATCTATGCATTACAGAACTCTTCACTGGAAGCAGGCCAAAGCTGTGCTACAGGTACAGTCTAGCTAAGACTGCAGAGTACTTCCTCCCTAGTGGAAAAGTGCTCTGGTGCAAAGTTTTCTTCTGCATGTTTGCTTCCTCATTATACATTCCAATTAGGAGCTCCCTCTACCCCTGACCAATTAGCTCATGCCTATTTGCATTAAAATAACAGTGAGAGTCTGCCCACTGTAAACCACTGGTATTTCCTGTTGATGCCACAGAAAGTTGTCATTTCTGTGCACTGAAATGCAGCTAATTTATTTTCCTGATAGCTCACACTAATTACTTGTTCACAGAGCAAGTCACCAATTTCAAATGCTTTTCCCTGAAAGCCAGGAGATCCATAGGAGATCCACACATCAAACAGCTAAACTGGGTCTACTTCCTGTGGTTATAAGTCTAAACAAAGGCAAAGACATTAAAATTAGATTCAAAGTGGAATATCAAAGACAGTGCGAATAGTTTTATGCAGAGAAACAGTGCATATAGAAGAAAGTGAGTGCAGATAAGAGACACTCCCAGCTTAGGTAGTGTGTATCACAACTGCTACTTATCAACAACTGTATTCAGAAGCTGAAGGAGGAAAACTGATTTAATCAGTCATAAGAAGAGCTAATTACACAATCCCCTTCCAGAGCATGAGGCTCTCAGAATGCAACTGAGACACCTGATGTGAAAATCACTATTTTAGATAGTTTTAGGAGTTGAGCAAAGCAAGGTCTAGTGAGTCAGAGCTAACTTTGCAGGCAAATTAGCTTTTAATTTTCAATGTCACTTTATATTATGCAACTGTTTTGGAAACTTTCTTTTTCCTTAAGATAACATCTTCTCACCTGCATACTGTTCTTTCTTGCAGGAGGTGATTTCAGTTCATGGCAATACGAGCAGAATAAGACTGGAACACTTACATTTTAATTCCAGGCACACTTCTAAGGTTTCCCTTTGGAAAAGAAGAAGCTAATTGAAGTCAGCTGTGAGCAGGTTACCCTGAAAGCTGTGAAACACAAGGATTGGATCCACTTCGGGCACACAACACCTCTGTGCTGACAAAGGTCTGATGACCTCCATCCAGCAAACCTCAGCTCTACCCTCTTGACAGTTTAGCTAAACCTGAGTCTGCAGGAGCTACACAGACACGGCAGCAGAGGGCACAGCCTCGTGCTGTTTCTGGAGCACAGGCCAGTGGCAGAGTGTTGAAAGGTGACCCAAGTCAAAGTCCTGCAGCCAAGCCATAGGTTTATTACAGGATGACCTATACAGAGTTTAAGGTGCCCTCTGGCAACATGGAGGTTTCCGGAGAACAGAGAATTCCGGAGAACAGAGAGAATACATATCCATGTCAAAAGCTTTCATGAGACCAGTAAAATTCAAGGATTTCTTCCCACATACTTTAACAAATCAAACCAAAATGACAGGTTGTATTAGGAGCACATGAAATGGTGTTTAGAAATAGAAAATCAATAATGGAGGAAGTCTGGGAGGGGAACAGAGCTGACTGAAGCTGGTGATGTATGGGTGGCAGGATGAGGAAATCATTATGTTCAAGAAGCTGGGTTCACACCTGCAGATCCACAATGGGCAGACTGGAGAGTGACTGTGCAAGCAGAAGAGGTGGGAGCACAAATGAAGGAGTAGACTTTGGATAGTGTAGGGGAGAACATATCATGGACAAAGATCCAGGACACGTTACTCTTACACACCCAGGGCAGCCAAGAGGTCGCCCACCTGAAAACATCAACACATCCAGCGTTTGCTACCATCATGTGCACATTTAACTTCTCAATCAGAAATACCAACCAGACACCAAATCCCATTCTCCCACTCATGTCACAAGTCACGGATGCTGCAGAATGTGTCAATTTATCACTAAGGGGCCAGGGAGGTCACACCAAAACAAGACAGTAAAACATTTGCCTGTTTTAACCATAACTAATTGCTTATGGGAATCTAATTACAAAGCTTTATGTTGCTCCTCATGAACAGGCTGCCCAACCCTGAAATTCTGGCTGGTGGAAATGTTTCTGAACAAGTCAGGATGCCTGCCATACCTGCAGTCAAACACCTGCCAGCTGGACACACCAGGTAACAGGGTGAACACACTGTGCAGAACTGGGCAGTTGCAATGTGGAACTGAGCAGGTTTTGCCTGGGCAAAGTAGCCTGTGTGTCAAACACCTCACGCTGCTAAATAATAGAGTTGGACTTCCTGTATTAGCCAGGTCCTGCAATAGGACCACAATCCTACAATGGCCATGATGACATTTTTGCATTTGGCATTTTCTGCTTCTGCACCACATCAAATTTTCCACTGTGGTGTCAGGAGAGATTTCTATCGACTGCCACCGGAAGGAGCCAGATAAGGACAGCAGTTCTATACCTTTGTTATCTTTATAAAAAGGTTAGCTTGCCAAATGCCTTCCTTTTCTACCAAAGGCAACGTACAGCTCAACAGAATATATATCCAAGTTTCCAGTGATTCCTTCACCTTTTCTGCTGTGCTGTCGCTTGACATTTGCCTCAGAGGTGGTCCCGATCAAAAAAGAACACTTTTGTTTTCTCTATATTGCCACTGTGAGATACAAAAAGAAAAGGTTCACCAGAGAGATGAACTGAAAGCATCCAACACTTCTTCCCTGGTTGAAATTCTTTGATCTGGAAAGACTACTTCAGGTTAGGGTTATCTGCAAAAGTCCCTTTGCTCCCAGAAAATGTATATAAAAATGGCTTTTAGAGGCAAATATTTCTTCTTAAGGTCTTCCCCAATTTCTAACATGAAAAACTGCCTGGCAACTTGTTCTAATTATACTCCATATTTTGTTTATTCCATTATTCAACCATAACCACATCCTCCAGACAAAAGCCATCCAAGGCCTTCACCCACTGTGCCCAGAGCAGCAATACAGATATGCTATAGGTAGCATATAGATATGATACTACTATTCAAAAGAACCTTCTTCCTGGGAAGGAGAAGAAATTAGGATGCACTTTACCTAATAAATGGTATCTAATAATAAATCATGTCATCTAAAAATAATTAGATAACGGCATCTACTAATACATATTGACCATCTTTCTTTTCACTTGTCACAATTAAAAGGCCAAGTTTACAGAACATTTTTCAGTATTTGGCTTTATCAAAGATAAACAGCAAGTTACCAGTTGCTGCTGTTGATGCTTCTGCTGTGAACACCAGCAATAGTACAGGTTCTGTAATTCTAATCTGCCAGTTTTTACAAGGTGACCAGTTTGTGCTAGGGCCACAGAACCCTGAAGGGAGCAGCAGCTTTCTCAGGCAGAACAGCTGGCACAGATATAAGCAGATAATATATTAAGATGATGTTCTTAACATTGCAAATTTCTACACAAAATGAAAATCCTTCCAATCTGGTTCTCTTCCTACATACACAAAATAAAAGCACCAGGAAACAGACTATTGCATCAAACCTTAGAAAAGAAAATCAACCTTTTTTGTTTTGCTTAACTGTATTTTTAACATTCAAATATGCAATGGACAATTAGAAAGCTTGGTGTTTGGGAAACACTAATTACAAATCCTTTTTATGACCCTTGTATGTATTGCTCATATATGACAGTATCTGGGAAGTTGATAAACAAATAAACATTCCTGAAATCTCAAAAGATTAAATCCATCAAAACACCTAAAAGTAGTGGATTTCATGCAAGTCCTGCCCTACCTTCCTACAGGGAGAGCTGGAGTGCACGGTTCAGTTGTGGTGCAGGGACGGGGGCTCCCTTTACCTGCATTCTGTGTAATCTGTACGGGCCGTTGTGAGAAGTGGAGCTTTTTGTCAATGCAACCAGAGAAGACCTTCCTTATCTGCAGTCACACTGGGGTGACTTTTGGATCATGCTGGTACACAGACTGCTTTAGAAACAGCATGGCTTTTACTAAGCACATGCCAGCCTCTATGTGCACGTTTAACAGAGAAAGAAAACCCACTAAATATCTGATTAAAAGCATCGAAATAATCTCCCACCACGTTCAAGATGCACAGGAGGGGGGAGGAACGCCTCCCACAGATCCAGGCACTAGAGGAAAGAACCCTGCAGAGCTCAGTTCCGAGATGCAAGATGCAGCTTCCCTCGCTGCTCTGAAGTTCTTTATCTTCTGACTCTTCTTGGCATGAAGCTGAGAAGCTCCCTGTAGCAGCAGGCTGTGAAAACACTCTGATCTGAGACAAACAGATCCAACATTCTTTCTTCTATTCCTTCCCCTTCCTACAGCAGAGGACCTATCTTGGGGAAAATGCAGGGTGGCCTGGCAGCAGCAGAAAGGACACTAGGAATGAAATCTGGCAGTATTACTCACTTCTTCTAAGTTCATCTTCATTAACTCTTCAAATACTCCTCTTTTCCCTGTGGTCAGTGGGAAATACCTGGCTACAGTCCCTGACATTTCCAGCTACAATGTTCAAATGGATAAGTCTTCTTTCCTACCATTTTCAAAATAGTAGATCTCCCACAGACTAGAAATACAGGGTAAAATGACTGAGCAGAGATGTTACTGCTCTGCACTGGAGCTAATCAGCAGCACACCAGCTAGGCAGGAGGCAGCTATTGTAGCTGGGGATCCTATCTTTTGTGATGTTCAGTAATGCTCTGTGTCCAAACATGGGCTATTGTCCTACACAATTCTTTCAATATTAGCTCAAAACAACTAATTCAACAGCTCCATGCCTTCCAACTGGAGTGAAGAAGCTGAAGAACAAATATTGCATACGCCTGAATGCTGAGAATAGGCCTCTTCCTTTCTCACCCATCGTCCCTCTGATCCTTCTGTACAGAACAAAGCTGCTCTGCTGTGGATGTGTCAATACAACTATTTCCATGACAACAACCTAGGATGTGCCAAATATAGACATTTGACTTCCACAAACAGAGAAGGAAGAGACACATGACTAGAGAGTGTTCTGCTGCACTGCATTTAAACCTAGTTCCTTCCTGATGGCTGTGGGCAAACACTCAGAGAAGAACTAATGGGGGTCCTTTGGGATACCTGTGCTCTCTCAATCTCATTTCTGCCCCCCATGCTCTCTCCTGCTGCAGAAGGCAGGGAACCAGCTGCCTAGCTTCACCCTAAGTTCTCAAACACAGAGCCAAACAGCTGAGCATTAACTGCTGATGAAGAAAGGTTTAAATTTTGTTTCTCACCCTCATTTTTAACGAGCTGAGGTTCATACACTCATTTTATTTCACCAGCCCTGCTGTAAAGGTAGAAGACTGCCACAAACAAAGAAAGACAACTTCTTAAGTCACTTCAGAAGGATTTATCAGCATTTTTCTTCTCCTAGCCAAGAGAGGTTCACACAGCAGGAAGGACTCCTGTGGAGCACTGCAAACAGCTTCACTCACTGAAGAAACCACATTACAGTGCAGAACATGACCAGAGGTCCTTCTGTCAGCTGCTGCCTTACCATAGAATCATCACAGAATGGGTTGGAATAGATCTTAAAGCTCCCCTAGCTCCAACCTCCTGCCAAAGGCAGGGATGCCACCAGCTGGGTTGCCCAGGACCCCATTCAACCTGGCCTGGAATACACCACATGTTATCAGACAAAACACGAGCACCTTGCTCGTCTTGCCCACTGTAGCATCATTCCAGCACAAGGATGATCTAGAACCACACAGTGTGTGAACTGCACAGGTTTTTAACATCAATCCATTTAAAACAGCTAATTAGTGAAAGACCCACTAAGACACTTCCAGCACAGGGCTCTGAGATCCTGAATCAGAGCTACAGAGGGAGCCAGGAAATTCCAACCTGCAGCAGAGTTCAAACTTTCTGTGGCCCTTGTAAGGTACTTGAAGCAATGTTTTTGGTCGATGGCCCAGCTCTGTTTTCCTTTTGATTATCTTACAGACAGCACTTAGCAACCCACACAACCCCCTTGTATTTAGGTTTTATAGGAGAGGAAAACAGAGCAGGAATGTAGGTAATGTGCCTGCCTGCCACAGAGAGCACACAGAGTCAGTGATTGCCAAACCCCTTTCCTCACAGCATTCCTATCTACTTCCAGAGTCTGTGTCAAGGAACTCCCAAAGTCTTGCTGCCTCAGGTGCTTCATCAAGAAGAAAGCAGTTGAGATCAGTGTTTCCAGAAGACAACCCTGTTTTAATGGCAATGCTTTAAATTGTCTAAGAAAATTGTTAGATCAAAACCCTTTGAGCACAACAGGCTGAGCAACCAGGAAGGATATTCACAACCAAGGGATGTTGTGTTTAAACGGGGTTATCCAGGGAATTTACTCACAAGGGCTCATTCTAACAAGCACACTGGCCTCTCACATAGATTTCTGGGATTAATAATTAGAGTATTGCAGCACAAAACTGTAGGCTGTTGTGCCCAATATGGCAGGTCCCTTCTGTGCTATGACTTGTTAGTTACGGAGTGCTATAAATAGTGGGACTGAATGAGTCTGTACATAGTGCAGAAACCACATACAAGGCTTGATCAAAGAGCACACAGCCTCAGTGCTTTCTAAGGATACTTCAGACAAGGCACCACCCTTGCGTAAACTATTTGTACAACCAGATCCCTCCCACAAGTGCACCAAAGTCTGGCCTGGCATATGCCTGAGGCCATAGTCCAGCTGGTATCTGACATTACTCCCAGAAAAACAAAAGCAGTGCTGATCAGATGCTCACACCCCACATCCCACTGGCAAGCGTTGCAAGTGCAGAAACATGCAGCAAGAGGCCAGAAAACCCCACCACAAACAAAATATCCTACACCATGCAATTCATACCCTAAAAGAATCAAACACTGCTTCAGAGATTTAGGCACCAAACACTGTCTGTACAGGCACATGTCACCAATGAACCATCAGCTACAATATCTGCTGCAATTAGGCAACTCTGACCTGTCTTGGCTTCTCAAAGCTTCCTCTCCAGCTATGTGCTCTGCTGATCAATAGGAAGCAACTTGTGAATCCTGCAATGATCCAACTGTCAGCAAACCCTGGCCCTCAGGACTAAGGCAGGAAAAATTTGCTTCTGCTTTGTGTTTTCGGAAAATTTAATTTCCCTAACTGCCTTGCCGAAGAAAGCACTTGACAAATAAAGCTGCACATGTGATACCAGTTGCTCAGTTACCCACAGGCAGAAAGATGATCATTAAGGTGGTTAGGAGCCCAGAAAACACACCACATTAAGCTCAGCCAGGACTCCAATGGAAATGAGACTGCAAGGAACATATGGATGTACTGGAGTGGGTCCAGATAAAGGTCAGGCGTATTTAAGGCACTGAAGCACCTGACATACACAGAGAGGCTGAGAGAGCTTAGACTCTTCAGCCTGGAGAAGGGAAGGCTCAGGGAGATCTTAACAATGTGTATATGTACCTCATGAGGGAGGTGTAGAAGACATAGTTAGACCCTGATCTGGTGGCCAATGAAAGGACAAGAAGAAGTAGATATAAACCAAAGTACAGTAAATTCTATTCTAACAGAAACTTTTCTTACACTAAGGGTAGCCATAGCCTGAAAGAGGTTGCAGAGTCTCCATTCCTGGAGATATTCAGACATGACTGCTCATGCAGGTGACCCTGGTTGGAGCATGGGAGTAGGACCAGACAGCCTCCAGTGGTGCCTAAAGCATTCTGAGATTCCAGCTGGGAGGAAGACTTGTTTAGAAGCCCTCAAGCAAAACTAGAAACTTCTACAGCAGGTAAAATTTTCAGGAGTAGCCTATGGCAGAGGATGCTTCAGCTCTCCAGGACTCTGGAAACTAGAGCATGATTAAGAAAATCAGTGTCAATCATGCAATTTAGCTTCCTTGCAAAGAACAGTCATGGAGGGGGAAACTTCCATCCTCCCTGCTGCCTGATCAGAGATGGATCGATGCTCCAGCCAGCACAGCAAACCACACAAGCCAAGGTACCTTTAAAAACGCTTGTCATAAGCTTGGGAAGTAACTGAAAGAAGTTACTCCTGCTCTAACCTGCTTCCAGTTTGCACCTAGCCAAGACTCATCTTCCTCTGAGCACTTAGGAATTGCTGAACTGCTCGTTCTTTGCTTAGTATGATAAAGGAATTGGGTCACAGTCAGCTGTGACATTAAAGCATTGGTGCCACTGCAAGTCAGTGAACACCTCAAGAGAAGTGTAAAGCAGAAGAATGGGTGCCTGGTCCTCTGACAAGTGGGCAGAATGGTTCTCTTCCCTGTATTTGCACAGTATTCCCAAAAAAACATAAATCATCCTCTGTTTTTTCTTATTGCAACTGGGAAAATCTTTGCAATCAAGATGCCTTTTTCAAAAATGAAAACTGAAAGAAAGAAAGAAAGGTAGCACCTGAGAGGAAGACAGAATACCAGGTTACAGGTCCTACCTTTATTCAGAAAAAAACATGTATTTGGCCAAGCAGCCTTTCAGGACTTTGACGCAGCAGTGCTCACACTCATCTACATTTGTGATTTCAGAGACATCAAGAATGATTTAGATGAGTCAAGACTAATGACCTGGCCATAATTAATTCAGTGTATTTTTAAATAATTCTGTTCAAGTGTCAAGTCACAGGCTTGAAACACTCTGACATTTCTTTTTCTTACCCTTGGAAGTATTTTTTTGTTCTTCTGAAAGCTAAGTTCTCCAGATCAGAGGAGTTATCTGGATTAGACAATCACAAGTGGCTGCCTAAAAGATGCATAAGCTGTCCTAAATACAATTACTTCCGAGACTTCCTCCGGTGCCTCAAGTATGATGGACAAGTGGCATTTGGGGGACAAGCAGAAGTCCCAGCTACGCAGTGCGTGCTCTCAAGTGAGCCAGAAAAAGCAGCATGAACACAGGCGAGCATTATACCACCAACTGAGGCTATAGACGCGCAGAAGAAAACTTGACCAATCCCCCAGAATTCAGCCTATGCAGAGTACTGACAGTAAGACAGCATAAAATAGGACTGCCAGGCTCTAGATTTATGACAGTTTAGGGATTGTGGTGGAGATCAGAATTGGGACCAAAAATAGCCCAAATTAAATTATTTTGTGCTCTCCAAAGAGAAATGACAGATCTAATCAACAAGTTTCAGTACAGATGGGTTCTGCATATTTTTAATTTATTCAGGCTTTTAAGGTTGATAAGAATGCCACATTTCAAATTGATCCAAATCCACTGTTTTCGGGGTATTAGTAACGCTGTGTTTTCATAATAAACTCTCTTAAAAGGTTTATTGTCAAAGCTTCTTTCAGGCATGCAGAGTAGGTTTTTGCCTTGAGCAGGATGTACCATCAGTGACCTCAAGCTGACACGCAGCTCTGCTCAGGGAGAGGGCCCTCCTGCCAGAGCACCAGGCGAGGCAGCAGGAGCTGAGCCAACCCAGTACTTCAAACAACAGCTCCAGCATCCAGGCTGTTATTCTCTTATCCAGGTCACTGTATTGTCAGAAACAGAGACAATTTCAATACAGCCACGCAACAGAATCTGCAGAGGAGCCACATGAGCACTTTGTCTGGTGTAGGACTGGAAACAGCCCAGTGCCTTACTCTTGGATCGTACACCTGCCTGCAGCACCCGGCTGTCACCTCCCCACTGCAGACACCTCACAGCTCGAACCGAGCTCACACCTGAACACTGCAGGCATGTATTTTTCGGATGAACTCTGAACTGGCCACTTGAGCCCACAGGGCTGCTGGCTCGTGTGATTCTCTAGAGCTGCACTGTGTCCCAGACCAGGCAGTGTAACAGAGTATTATCGCTTCCCTGAGAGCCAGCGAGGGAAGTCACAAACCAGAAGCAGCTCCAGCAGCCCTTGGGGTGCTCCTGTTCAGCAGATGAGACTGATTCTCACTGCTTGCTGCACCTCCTGCTACAGCTGAGCCTTTAGTTTCCAAATTGCTCGCGTTAGGTTTGTTTAAATTCAATAATTACCTAGCCGGCTTTTCCTCCTTTGAACTCGTATGTGCCTTGACATTTGTAAAGGTCCTTGCAAGGAATACCATAAGTGACAGCTCCAAGAACAGGGAGCCACGGCCAACAGGTGCATAGGCCCTGTTTGTAGTCTTCCTTTGTCTCTTAGAAAACCCCATGAACTGCCGCTTCTAAATGCCAAGGATGTCTTTTCACATGTCCATTGGAGTAGTGATCTTGGCTCATAAAGAGCTGAGAGCTTTTCACACCTGGCCTGGAAAGATTCCATTGGCCAAGGGAGAGCACAGTAGCTTAATCCTGCCCATTTGAACAGATCATTTTGTGTTAACATTGAATCTCCTAGCACACTGCCTTTTTTCCTGTATTTTTAGGGACACGTCAATTTAAAAAAAAGAGCCTAATTCAAAGCAACATCATGGAAACTATTTCCATCAGCCAAAAGAAAAACCCTTGCAACTTCACTCCCACATAGAAATAAATCTCTGCCAGCTGTTTTGAAAACACCGTTAGTCTTATCTTTCATGATTCTCAACATGAAACATTCCGATGCCATTATAATGTTTCTTTTATTTTAAAGAAAATAAAAATAAAATCAAAGTTCTGCATTTACCTCATGTTCCTGGCACAAAACCTTCTTTTTCGAGCTATTTCATAAACACTTACATGTAATTTACCTTCCAAAGCAAGAGGATGGTGCCATATACCTTAACAGTACATTTGAAATGGATTTCAAATTATTATTTAGGCATTTATCAGATCCTTTAAGAAGGGTTCTGAAAGAAACCTTAGCCATAGGTAGACAAAAACAAATTTAGAGCCCACACCTAGAAATGCTTGTTTTCGAGGAACCTCACTGAGGAATGATCTAAGCTTCACTAAGGAATAACCGTGTGTGTGTATACATACATATTTGTGTGTGTGTGTGTGTATATATATACCTGCACTCAAATATGAGGTAAAAAGATAATTCAACTGAGCAAGAACAAGAAGGATATTCAAAACAATTGTGTACTTAGCTGCCTTTAGCACTTTTGATCACTTGATTGGTTCTTCTATAACCACTTGCCAGCCTTCATCCTGCTGGAGGCCACAGAATGCAGGAATCAGCTGCACATGGGGCAATGCATTAGCGCATCCATAAGCACTCCCTGGGATACAGCACAACTTGGAAATGGCTCAATTACTCCAGCAAAGCAATTACTCTGTACTCCACGGCAAAAAAAAAAAAAAAAAAAAAAAAAAAAAAAAATTATTTGAGCTCTTATGAGCCAGCATCATAGTCCAGGGAATCTCTTGCTCCCTGGTTAGCAGGGATTGAGAATAACAGCAGCAAAGCCCTGTACCTGTTTAGGCAAATACACCCCGAGGTATATTTGCAGTGAGAGCTGCCAACACTTGGATGTTCACACAATGTAATCCAAGACAGTTAACCAGGTGCAAACAATGTTCCTATCAGCTTACACCCAGGCTGCTGTCTCACTTTCATGTGCAGACACACCACTTTCAGGAGTAGCTCTTGCAGCCACTGAAGGCATTCAGTATCCAAGAAGACAGCTCATCTTCAGACTTTGGGCTTGCTCAGACCAATACCTTGTGCAGCCCAGCACACTCAGCTTGTCCCTGGCACTTTTAAGCAAATCACTGAACTAGTTAGTTGGTTTAACAAACATCAGACCACAAACGGATTTTGAGATGAGAGGATTCTAATTAAATTAGAAGCTTCCACAGATAATTACTGACACTCAGAAGAGGGCTGTATTTCTCTAATCCTTCAAAGACACTTCTCATGATTCAGAAAAATTGGAGAACAAGACCTTAGTGGGGAATAAGCTTAGTTACAGACAAGCTTAGTAATTTAAGGCTACATCCCGATGGCGAAGGACAGGCATGATTGTTCCCTACTGTTTAACTTAACTGACTGCTAAGCAGCCGTAGAGAAGCTGCATCATGTGTAGGCAGCAAGTACACACATTCTTCATGACCACTGGGCATAGACAATATTTGCCAGCACATGTTCTGATCTATTTCCGTTGCTTTTTTACCTACACGAACTAGACCCAGATAACGCAAATAAAAAGGTACGTTCAAGTCACTGCCGGCCTTTGCATGTCTACCTAAAGGTAGAGGAGAAAGGAAGGGCCAGGTAAGCTTCATGGTACCACCTCATTCCCCCTTTCCTTCACTCTCTTGGACCATGCTAGTTTCCTGCTGCAAGAGTTGTGATGCTGGCAGTATTCAAATCAGGTAGCTTAAAGCTGTTTCACTTCCATGCAGAAAAATAGCAGCAACTGAAACTTGGATATACCCCAAAGAAGTGTTGGTCTGAAAGGCTACTTTAAAGGTAACTGAATCTGTGGAAAAAATACAGACTTAGAAGTTGTCATATCCCTCAGCAAAGGGAACAGTGATTGCAATCTAAATGTTCTTCATGGGAGTTGTTTTGAAGGCAGAGAAGGAAAAGGATGAAGATGGTGTACCTGTGACACCTGAGGAAGTATCACAGGCAGGGCTCAAAACATTTATCCTTTCCTGCTGCAACCACAGCATCAGCAAAGATTAGAATGGTTATCTCTGGTAGGCACAGGTGCTAATCTGTGCCTCATGGGGAAATGAGAATAAGCATTTACTTCTTTTAGAACAAAACAAAAAAAATCTCAAGGGAAAGTCAACTAGAACCACCCCCCCAATACATTAAAATGTAATTAGAACTCCAAAGTAGCTGAACTTATAAAATCTGGTTCTGCTGCAAACAGAGGTATAGAAACATGATGAGACTCCCTACCTATATTAACACTATTTTTTATTCCATTTAATGGAAAAGCATGATGCTAGAGGATACTTTCCACTGAAAAAACATTTCTCTTAAGTGTACTAAACATGTTAGGTGGCCAAGTTTACACACATTTAGCATTGACTGAGAGTCCCTTTACTGGAATGAACTCAACCACTTGTTAATATAGATGCCCTCACTATTTGAATTTGATGCCAAGTCACAGTTCAGCAACACCCAACACATTATATGGAAGATGTATTTTCAACTAAGAAATAGTGAGCTGCCCTAAAACTTAAGTAACTAATTCAACCAAGAGATGTTCATTTTGTAATTTTTCCTCAAAAGTTCAGGATTGCCCTTAGGTTTAACCTAACCATACCAGTCACCCTCACAAATGAATCCACACAGAGAGAAAAATCAAAGTTAATTTAGCATGGATTGTTGTTTGTTTGTTCTTAAATCCATGGATTATTTGTTCAGAAGATGAGTGGAAGTTACTCTGGCAGGTGACACAGAATATATGGGGGAACACAGAGGACATGTTACAGTGCAGGCAGTGAATCCAGCTGCAACATCCTAGCTCACGATTTGCCAAGGCAAGGGTGAAACACATCAACATGCTGCACTGGATGCTTTGAGGCACTCACTTTTTTTCCTCCCTGCTCTCCTTTGGATGCATTCTGAAGCAATTTGAACCTTAAATCAATCTCCCCTTGTGTGACCTCTAACTCTTGCTGACTGAGTGACCCTAGAGAAAGAAGGGTCAGTGGAATTATGCACTGCAGTCCATGAACACAGCTGAAGACATCAGCACCAAAAAGACAGGGCTAGAAGAAGAAAAAGGAAAAAGAAAGGGCTCAAAAGAAAATCTCTTGCCAAACAAGAAAGACGCAAAGCATTCACCACAGCTCTATTACTGGCTCTCTCATCAGCCACAACAATGAAATGAATGACTTGGAAAAAACCTTCCTAAAAAACCCACAATTTTCTTTTTAAGCTCTGAATGAAGAAAAAAACCTCCACACCCATGCTTCATGTTTTCTTGTTTGTTTAAAGGCCACATTCCCAAGGGCAGTAGATGAGCAGATCTGCATATTAGGAGCCACAAATCTGTGCAGAGGCGCACTGAAGTGTAGCCTGTACAATTAAATTGCTACATATGCACAAATACACAGAGGATCACAGGGAAACTATGGCAACCACTGGTCCTCCAGGTTCTGATTCCCCCTTTGTCCCTACCTTTTTTTGCTCTTCCAGTCCTTCCCAACTTGGACAGGAAAACGAATAAACAGAAGTATTAATGAGGTTGGGGTTGGACCTGCAACAAAGGAGCTGGAAAAGCAAAGAGAGCTGCTCACAGGCTTGAACCTGGAAACATTCTAAAGGAAAAAACTTTTCAGTGGAGTTGTACAACAGTGATGAATGGGATACAGGCAGCATGAGCCTGGGGTACAAAGTCTTGCCTAGGAAACCAGGGTTAGAGTACCCACAGTGCCACTGAATCGCTTGCTGGAGCACTGTCACAACTGACTTTTAATTTGGATGCCTTGTGGGCTTTTGTCCAGCTGAGACACTTACAGCCCAATTTTCAGAATTGCTGAGCCACCCCAGCTCCCAGTCCTTTTGTCATGGGAGAACTGCACTGGCCAAACACTTGGACACTGCTCATAAGTATTTAAAAATAGCAAGAATACTGTCTAAGTATCAAATTAGACCTTTTTATCTATCCTAAATCACGCTTTGAAAGTCTTTTGGGCCCTGTGTGAGGGTTATTGATGCTTGCAAAGTCCTCTGGCATCCTCAAATGTAGAGCCTGGTAGAACAGTAAAGCATTCTCTATTTTCCTGTTTATATTTAGCTTCAGGGAGAAGGGCCTTCTCATGTAAGGTAGTGTTTATTGACATTTAGACCAGAAATGCCACAGATACTAAAAAGCAGTAGATTTTTTTTTTACTTCCTACAAGCCTGAACCGTGTTTTTTGCATAGTTGTATTTCAAATGGCATTTGCACAGAAGCTTATGCTGTAACAACAGGTCTTTCCTCTTTCAACTGTCACCTTCAGCTTCCCCTCTTGATCAATACACTACAACAAGGTCAACCCCAAACCAAAAGGAACTGTACTTCATTACTGGCTGCGGAGGAAGATAACTAACCAAAGACAGCTTGTACTCCTGTGAACCTCAGAAAACTCTACCTGTCTTTTCTACACAGGGGATGTCAATTTGTATTTCTGGAATCACACATTGTCAAACGTAGACATACATAAACACATACACACACCTCTGTCTTCTCACTTCCTTGGAATCTAAATTATGTGAAAGAAAAACTCAGATGGATGCATTCCAACTGTACCTCCCACCTTCTTTTCACCTCCACTTTTCAGTCATTTAAATCTGGTTTATTTCTAATCTTCCCTGAAGTCTTAGGCAGCAACGGCTCAGTATGAGGATCCCTACAGAAAAGCTTATGTACGCACAGGGGAAGAAAAGCAAAACCCTCTCCACCAAGTCCACCTATCCAGCCCTTAGGTCGCTACTGGAAATGCAGAATCCCTTTCAAACAGAGAAAGGGACTGACTCATCTCTCAGACCTTTTTTAATGCAGCACTGGGCACTTCATAGTGTTTCCACACAGTCTGTACTCTTTTTTCCCCCTAACTTCTCGATGTATCACACGGAAAGATGCTGGAGGCTCCCTGCTCCTCTAAGGAGAGGACACTGCCACACATTTTAGTTGCCACTTCTCTCATGCATTGCCAGATGCTACTGCTCCTGCTGGGGTTTTTTAACAGGTTTTCTCTTTGGGTTTTCTGGGTTGGTTTAAGCAGTGTATTAAATTTTACCATTCATAAATGTTATTTAACAGAAGCTTTAAAGAAATCCTGCCTCACTTCTCACACAGGCAACTGACGTTGATGGAGAGGAGCAGTTCTACCACAGCTTCCTAAGCTTAAGCCAAAGAAAAATTCTGACAGAAGAATCAAAACAAAATAAATTCCTCCTGGTGATCCATTGCTCTCAAAGTTTAATCCTAATTCTGACCTGAATTTTGTTAGTAGTTAGGGACAAACTGCTCAGAAATCTTTTGCACATGAGAAGACACCTACCACAGTATTCTGAGGCAGCAAGGAGTCCGAAATGCAGCGTTCTGCTTTTATTATTGTATTTATATATCAATACTGTAATTATGAAACTTAATTTGGTTTTTCCCTATCCTCAGCTGTCTCCATACCATTTTCTATTCCATTTCCTCTCATCTCTGTATTTCCTGCTAAATGCAAGTAGCATCCACAAAATGACACCATGCCTCACAGCCTCGGGAGCAAGACTATTGTGGAAATGAAAGAGCATTTAGAAAAAGAGACTTAATTTCAAAGCCTCCTTTTGCTATCAGACCTTACTTCTTTTGTATCACTGTACACCATTTGTTTCAACTGACCTGATTAAGCTCAAGAATGCATCCAGGGAGGGCAGCTGACAGCAAACCCTGTAACAGAGGGGACGGAACTACCGCTGCAGCCCCACGCGCAGCTCTGAGCGGGAGTTTGCAAAAAGACCCAGTGCCAGCCTTACTTGATGCCAACGTCAGAGCATGCTGGGGTTAATCTGCACTCCCAGTTACAAGAGAAAATAGCCAGCAGATGCTACTGAGATGCAAAAGCATCATCTTGTACTTGCAGCCCAGATCCTTCCCCAAAAGAGAACATCAATGGCTTGATCTCACCCTCGGTTTTTTTTCCTGTCCCTGGGCTCTCAGGACGTACTGTAGGTGTTTAGTGCTTCTCGGCAGCCTAGAAAGTGTGGTGTGCGGGGTGGAAAGTCAGGGACGCTGGCCACCCTGCTGTGGCCCTTTCTTGTGTGATTGTGCAGTTACTCACACTTCAGCAGAGACTCCAGAGCAGCAATGGAGATTTTATTAAACAGCTCCAAATCTACGGTAGCAGATGGAATGATAAAACCTTTCAATAATTAAAAGTACACACGACTAAAGCAGATTACACAGAACTGCACCCTGAATTCTTCCCAAGCCTTGATTCTAGCTGGTAGCACTGGGTATTTTTACTAAGGAAATGGCAATCACTGGTGGCCTTGAAGGCACTTGTCTGAATTTATCTAAGAGAGGAACTAATTTACTGCAGCCCTATTAAAAATCTCTCTAAACAGCAACAGCTGAACAGCTCAGCAGTCATTGGCCATTAACATCATTGCCAGGCTCCTTTGCTAGTATCAGCTGGGAATGAGAAAGCTTCTTTACCATGCTTGCAGTGCAAGCATTCAAACCCTAAATAGGCACATCAGTAACTAAAAACCACAATGCTAGATCCAGACAGGCTGAGTCAGAACAGGTCCAGGCTACATGAACATGCCTCCAAAATCTCTGGTTCAGAAAGATGTTAAATAATGGATGGGAAAGCAAAAACTGAACTTGAGCAGCTGGCTCAGGGAACTGCCTTTCCCTCCTTCAGTGCACAGCAGTGCAACCCTACCTAGCCCTCATCTGCTGCACAGCACTTGCCTGGGCATTTTCTAGAGGCAGTGATACTCTCTACACTGGAATTTACACAGAGAAATGTCAACTCTAACGTTCAGCTCTATATGGTTAAGCTGAAATGAGAAATGTTCCAAAAGGCAAGGACAGCTTTAATCAGGTAGAAGCCTAAGCACTCTTTCCAAAGCCATTAAAAACCTATTTCTTCCCTCCTGACTTTATAAGTCTATTAAGGGTCTATGTTGTTTTGGTTTAAGTATGCAGAGGGTATAGCTAGCAAACACTGACTGCTTTGGGTATTTCTCAATTTAGACTGCATTTCCAAATTATATACTTTTTCCAGAAGGTTTGGTTTGGTTTCTCAAGGTCAGTGCAATATCATAGAGCAATTAAATAAAGAAAAAATGAAAAGAAAAAGAAAAAAACCCCAAAACCAGAGCCCCTTACCTGTGGCAGAGTGAAGGCTCTCCAAGCTCCAGTACCTGGACAGGACGCCTCTCATGCCACCACCGCCACACACCACCCCGCTGCTGTCTGAATCCGAGCCCGGTGAGAGCCCGGAGCTGCCACTGCTGCTGCAGTTCTCTCCACTGTGTGCCCCGCTGGACTCACTGGGGCACTGCTGGGTCCTCATGCAGGCAGGTGAGAGGGAGAGCCAGCGGCTCTGCTGTGCTGCGGGAGGGATCGGGCAGCGCGCCCCGGAGCTGCTCCCAGGGCAGCGGTACCTGGCAGCGCCGGCTGAGCACTGAGCTGGGCTCCTACCCTCCTCTCCGCTTGCCTCGATGCATCCTGACATCATAGGGGTCCACTAAGGAGGCTCCCTCTGTGGCAGCTCAACTGCTTTCAGCTGCAGCTTCCAGCAGCTGATTTTTATTAAAGCCGATTTCAAGGCATTAAGAAAGCAATGGTGAGACAGAGATCTCTCCTCCTAATTTAGCAGGACTGTCAGATTAAAAATAAATAAGTGGAAATAGTAGAATTTCATGCATTTTAAAAATGCCTGAGTGAGAGAGACCTTGTGTTATCTGCTTCCCCTGAGAACTCAGAAAGGATTTAACATATAAACTAATCATGTTTAGAACTGGCTGTGGCTGCTGCTATTAAAAAACTATTTTTGTAAGTACTCAGAAAAAGAATTCAAAATGAAATTAAAGCCAGAAAAACACAGATTGAGATTTGGGGAGGTTGCAGCTGGGAGTTTTGAAAAATCATTTAGCATCCACTCCCAGACTGCAGAACTGGTATGATCCCTATTTCCATGTGTAATCTTTGTAAGAGACCTCAGTCCCAACTGAAACAGCATCACTAACTACTATTTACTAGGAAGTTTTATATTCTCATTACCTAACAGGTGATTCCCTATGTCCCTATAAGAAGGACCCTGAAAGAATACTAGTTCCCTGAGAATGCGGAAATACCTGTGTAGTTTAACAACAGCTTCGAGGCACCACAGAGATTTTATAATAAAGGACATTTCTGGGCTTCCACTCTGCTCAAAGACCTTGCAGATGGCATATCTGTCAAATTATCAAAGTAATTTAAGAGTAGCCACATGGTTTGTACTCTCTGTGCAGCAGAAAACAGTGTACAGCCAGAACCAGCTGGATTCAGTGTGAGATTACCCAGCCCAGGTGAAAGTTAGCTGGGTGAGACTCTGCAAGCAGGGACCAAAGCAAAGGAGGAGCTCAGCTGCACCAGCACGTCTGGGAGAGGGACAGCCACCCACACGTGGGCCACAAAGGAAAACCCCAAACTGCTCCTGTCACCTAGAGAGTGAACATGGCTCTAGGCACCCAAATCCAAACCCAGGAGCCCAATTTCACACAAGAACTGAAAACGCTTATTTTACAATTTCTGTGTGAGGTAGCTCTTTGCAAAGTAAATAAGGCCACGTTATGTGGCCAACACAACTTGTTCCAATAGAGACCCCTTGGAGCTTGTCTCACTATCCATGCAGTAGCAGGGTTATGTCAGTTCAGTATGACTTTTGGTTTGCTGAGTATTTCCTAAAAGGAAAAAATGCCTCACTTCATCACTGGAGAATATCACAAAGCACCCAACAATGCTGAACAAACTTTTGAGTCCTTAAATATTTCAGCTATTCTTTAAAAGAAAGGTCTCTGCAGCAGCAACAAAAATAACATTTCTAGTGATCTCTAACAAAATAATTCCTTCAATTATCTTCTGAATGTAGCTACTTAGACCAAAATATCTAACAGCTTCTAATAGAGAAATGGAAATGTGTTCTCGATTTGACTGCAGTAGAACCACTGTTCTGCATTGGTCTGATTCTTCCAGAGCCTCCCAGAACTGCCTGCATTCGAGTACAACTGGAGAGAAACTCTGAGGGGAAGGTAAATTAAGATGAATGCAGCTGCTCTGTGGATGTGGAACACAAGGCATTGAGAAGAAAGGTCAGTGCAGCTCTTCAGACAGGAAAGGTGCTAAGGAGAGGCTACACTTCAGTCCTGATTATCCTTACGTATATATGTAATATGTATGCTCTGGAGAGGAATTTTCTAATAGAATGGAAAGAAGAAAAATACTACAAAACCAAGTTGTGTAAAGCAAAAATTGTGTCAGAGTTCAAGACTGCAACCCATCACAGAGGGGTTCCCCTGACTACAGATTTTTTTTTTCTTGTTGTAAGATCTACAGAGAGATTTTTTTCTGTGACATTAGAGAGAGAACTTATCTAAAGCTGATGTAGCAGTAACTGACTCCAACTAAAGATTAAGGATCTCACTGCACAGCCTGGTAAAGATAGTCCAGCTAGCCTTGGACAACCCGATCCTAAATATCTGCTGGATTTCGTAGCCTCTGTTGGGTTCCCCTGTAATCTTGTAGCTTTGAGCAGCGATTACCAGAATAATTCAGGATTTGCTAGGATCTTCTTCTTCTCTCTGCCCCACAGAAAGTTTTTGTTGGTGTGCTAAATCTTTCACCTCAGTAGCTAATAAATACAATCCCACTCAGCTTGCTAAGACAAATTTTCAGGCCCTGCTTTTAAGACTGGATGAAAACCTTTAAGTGAGCACATGTTATCAGAGACGTCACACAGGGCAAATGTTTGTGGCTGTGGTTAAACAGAACCAAGATTGACATAGTGGGTCTAATCTTTCTGTGATTAAGAGACAAAGTGGAAAGTATACTGTAGGCAACATGATTATTTTTTAGCCACTTAAATTCAATTATACTTCTCTAGTTACTGGGGGTGGAATGGACATTTCATGCTGCAGATACCATGATACACTTCTGGGAACTTGCATACCTCTTTCTTCTGTGTCCCTTCAAGAGCTAAAATGACAAAAATGGAATAAATAACTCAGCTTGCTGTTTTGCTGAACTATAGGACTGCTAAATATTTGTAAGACATAATGAAGTCCTGTTATTGAGCTAATATTTTCCCTCTTGAACAGATTTCTCCAGTGGCTGTCAAACATCTTCACATTAACTGTTGCCAAGTGTGAGTTTAACAGCACATCTATAGCTGGGAAAAGAAGATGAAAGTCGTCCACATGATGTTGAGTAAACAAACAGTCCCTTTGCCTCTGAGAAATACTTTCCACTACACCAGGGAGGCCAGAGGATAACTCAGTATCACTAAGTGGTCACTGTTTTCCAGACTGTCCACAAAAGATTCAGCCCTTGAGAACTTGGCTCGCCTTTTCTTGTTGCAAGATTTCCAGGGCCACCAGTATGTTCATCATCAGCACCCATCAGTCACAGTGAATTCATGCCTCTTTGCTAGGCACAACCAACAACAGCTCTGTGGTGTAACTCCAGGGCATCTCTTGTAGACATCTGATAGCAGAAAATGGAGAGATCTGAGGCTGTTTAAATCTGACAAGACACATGAAAAGTTGCCAAAAATATTTTGTCTGTATTTAGATAATGATTTAAAATAAAACAGGTATGAGATTTGTTCTAGCACAGCTACAAACCTATCTTGTAATACACTAGTTACAGGTTTTTCCCTCTATGAGGATATGACAAACCCTGGAGGTTTATGGCCGTGTGTGTGTCCCTGTCCCTATCCAAGAGTTTCAGATTCTCTGAGAGGTAGCATAAGGTAAACATCTGGGAAAGGGTAACAAGCTGGCACAAGAATAGAAAAGTCTCTGGCTGAGAGGCGTGGATAGCAGTGAAAGCAGGGATGCCAAGAAACTCCAGTTCTCAGACAATTACCTGTGTCTGTCTGTCACTGTGTCACCTTGGGATTGCCTCCCACTGGAAAGTCCCTGTGGAGAAGCTCAGAAATGGCAGCATCTTCCCTGAATGTTTCCTCTGCTCTAGGCCTGTGGGCTGGTAGCTCTCACACCCAGAGCTGCCCACATCCTGGCTTCAGCCTTGTTATAGCTGCATTCTCACAGCTGCAGCCACTGTCCAAACAGCTTCCCAGCAACATCCCCAATTTTAGGCAGTCTTCAGTTTATAAATAAACAGATATCAGACTCGGGAGAGATGGGGAAGGAGAAGCTATGTCTCATAGCCTAAAAGACAAACTTGCTGGTCCACTGCTTTAACCCAAAGCCTTGTTATCCTGCTGCTGCTCACTCCAGTACATATTAAGCCCTTCCGTTCCACCCCTTTCCTGGTGCAATACCTGTGTCAAAAGGTCTTCAGAGGCTGCTAAAAAGCAGAAAAGCATTCCCATATCTACTTTAGGAAGTGGCTTGCTTCCTAAACTGGCAGTAAGGAACATACTGAGCAGTACAAAAGAAGGCATGGGGATACACAGACACCTAGAAAAGAAAGAGACTGAGGGGGGAGCTCATTGCAGTTTGACTTTCTTGCGAGGGGAAGCAGAGGGACAGACAACGATCCCTTCTCTCTGGCANAGTTCAAGAAGCATTTGGACAAGGCTCTCAAGCACATGGTGTGGCTCTTGGGGAGGGCCAGGAGTCAGACTCGATGATCATTGTGGGTCCCTTCCAAATCAGAATATTCTGTGAACTAAAGGGAAAAGACTCATGTTGATACTCATCAACACTACCTGCTGAAGTGTGTGGTGCAGCCAAGAAAGCTCCTCCGAACTGTTTAAGCGTTCCTGCTGTTTGAACAGGACGGTAAACTGTGCAGACCCCGGGGTGCCTGTGTGTGCCCGCGTGTGTCGGAGCGGCGCTCAGCCCTCACCCTTCCCCGGCCGAGGCTCCCCGCGCTCTGCCCGTCCGGGCGCACCGAGGCACGGCCGCATTTCGCAGGGGTCAGAGCCACCTGCTGGTGCCGCACGGTTCGGCAAGGGCTGCCGGGGCGGGGGACAGGCGGGCAGCGCCTGCTCCCGCTGCTGGGCCGGCCGGGGGACAGCTCCGAGCCTGCCCCGTGCCTGCCAGCATGGCACAAAGGAGGGAGCGCCATGGCTCCGACTGCGGAGAGGAACGTGACGAGCACAGCCGAAATAGCCTTAAAATGAAACTTGTACCTGCACTCGTGCTATGTTCTAGCAGGGAACATGCAGCCTGCCCTAGGATAGTAAGCCTGTCCCCAGCTCTTGTCCTCAGACCCTGGGTAAGTGCATGACAGAGTCCGAGAGCTGTGCGTGGCACCTCTGGGGCTGGCACCATGACAGCCATCATTTCACTCTTGAACTAGAGGGGCCTCCATACTCTAGTTCAGTCTCTGCAGCATTCCCTGCACAAGGTGACCAGGTGCAGACTTCAGGAGTGGGAAATTTATCCATATTTTCAACATGGAAGTATCTAGAAACACTAGATACTTTGCAGAGTGCTTCTGTATCCAGTGTCTTTTATGACTAAAGCATAGACTGGAATCATTAATACATGCAATTGCAGCTTTGGAGTTAGAAATCTTAAAATTCGATTAAACCAATTGAGCATTTATTTTATATTTATTGTACATGCCTACAGCTCTGTCAAAAACAAGTATCACAACAAAGCTGTGCAAGAATCAAAGAGGGCGTTCTGCTGCACTACTGATGCCTCAAGGACATAGCCAATCCTAAAACTGATCCCTCAGCTTCAGAGTATTACTTCAGTAACTTGCACTTTTCTTCTCATCCACGTCCCATCACAGGCAGGACACATGCACACATCCATCCTCCCCCAAAACACTTCAAATGAAGCCCACAAGCAGCAGCTAATAGAGATGGCTGTGGTAGAAGAGCCTCTGCTTCCTCTCTCCATCAGTTTCCTTTCCCAGGAGCATGGTTTTGGTGGTGCAAAAAGGATTCTGCTCCATTTTTTTTTTCGTTTTGCTACATTTACTCAGAAATTCTTGAGGTCCAGGCTTAGGTCAGAGTATGAAATTCACTGAGAATATCTCAGGAATATTGTGTGAATCCCAGATGATTCCGGTTGCACGCCCCATTTCTAGACAGCATATAAACACCTACAGCACTGCCAGCTGCTCAGTCTGCATACATTTACTTCCCCTATTCACCCTCAGAAATCCATACATATTTTTTAACTCCCTCATGTCCCAGTTGGGAACTACCATGAAATTTGTCTCAGCTGTGGCTCAGAATTTACTTCTGTGACAGCAGTGCTCAGGGATTTCAGCTGATGTCAGAGATGCAAAGACAACTTGACAATGATGGGTTTCCACCTGGGGTTTCCTAGGAGTAAAGCTGCAGCTTTTTTCATTCAGCCAGGGAGCTGGTCCTAAGCACTGGGGCAACACCAGATGCTTGTGGCAGCAAGTGATCAAAGCCCTCAGTGCTGAGAGAGCAAAGGCAAGGCTCTCAACACCACCATAATAAATAGTCTGTTTTCTTATTTCCAGATCAAGCCTCATGACTCTGTGCATGAGCTGCACAAAGCATCAGGAAGCAAACCAGTTTTGCTTGACAAAATACTATGACCATTCAACTCTGATGTAATTAGTACAATGTTATTGTCCCTTAATTAGGTAACTACAGCAGGGTTTAATCGATGGTACAGAGACCTTCTGAGGCAGAAATGGCAGCTTGGCACCCAACTGTGGCTGGCTTTTCTGGCCAGATTCCTAACTGCCAAACAACTCCTCTGCATTCTGTTTTTCTCATTCCACCCCAAAGTGCTGTGATAGAGATGTCTGCAGTGTTTGGGCAGGCACTGTCAGATGGAGAATTTAAAAACCTGGCAAAGATTTGTCTCACAGTTTAATAATCTGTGCAGCTTACATTTTAATTCTGAGAAAGTGTCAGTCATTGGAAATGAAGCAGACATGATACTTCATGTGCATTCCTCAGGAAAACACAGCATACTTGTTTATAGGGGGATTTAAAGTACAGAAAACTTTTGTCTCTAGAGGCTCATTTAGTTGGTTTAGTGCCTAATTAGCAACTTGAGAGGAACCTCACCATTCCCACTGTAGTGCTCTCCAGAAAACACAAGGCAGTCTGTTTCATCTGCAGAAACCTGATTCAAGAGTGTGATATAGGTGACATCATCGTAGGTGAAACAGAGTTCTCATGAGACAAGGCAATGTTTCTACATCAAGCACACTATCATTGCCATGAGTGATCTCTTCTTCACTAGAAAGCTGACTATGCCTTTAAACAGCACCCTGTTTATCCACTCAGAGAGAAAACAAACCCGAATATGAAAAGCACATGAAAGATTCAACTCTAAAGCAGATTTCTGCTCAGACATGGATGCAGCACTCATCATAAACAGGTTAGAATGCTTATCACATAGTTTCTATACTCAATAAACCAGAGCTTAATTCTCTCATCACTCCCACCCAGCCAGGACAGTGTACACACCAGGAATGGAGATGCGCCGCTTCCAGCCCACGCAGTCCAGGCCTGTTGGAGTGCTCTGGGAAAATGGATGCAGTTTCAGTGGCAGGATGTCAAAGGCAACAGGAGATGTGATAGATGGACTTATTCCAGCCTGCAACAGGAGAGGGAAAACAAAGGCAACAAACATTAAGTTTATATGCCTCGTAGGACAAAATATAGCATTCATCCCAGAGCACCTCTTCCCACCTCCGATACCTGCCCAGGTAAGTCAGCAGTACGTTAGTAGACACACATGGGTGATTATGGCTAGAAATGTTAGAAAACAGTGAGAAGGCAAGGAAAACTGCAAGGTAGTAAAAACAGAAGTGGATAAGCAGATACTGGATTCATGCTTCACATACAACCACGCATACCTCCATTCACAGAAAGTTTCACTGCTTCCTATGAAGTGTTTCTAGTGTCGGGGGGAAGAATATCACTACAACAAGTCATCCCTCAGCTACAGAACTATTCCTACAGCTTTGTGGCTAATAGTTCCTCTTCTGGTGTTTAACATGAAAATAAAGCTTTTCCCTTCAGAGATTCATTGGTACCAGTCCCCACCCATGTAGAATGTGGGTAACAACATGCTTCTCTTCAGCTAAAGGTACCAGTAAGAATTCTCACACTCTCCTCTACCTGGCTGACTGATTTTATAAAACTTATAGAACTTAATGAAACTTTGAAAACTCTATACCACTGCCAGATCTTATTGAATTAATAACTCTTGCTGGTTTAAAGGGGAAAACAAATATATACACGTAGCTCATGGCCACTAATACTGAGTGTAGTAATTAATGCATACTGCAGGTATGCTTTAATCCCTGTTTCCTTTTCTCTCCCGTGGATGCCCCACACAGAAAACATCAGTGACTACAACTGACTGGGAGATCAGCTGGTCAGTAAGCATCAGTCCTATGGGCATAGCCAGTTTTTCATCTCTATGGCTACTGCCCCTTCCTTTTGCCCCTGTGACATTCAGTTACAACATATCCATCCTTCACTGAGCCAGGAGCTTGTTATATTGAGGCCCAGTATTTTCTCTAGGATCTTCCCCTCTCCCTACCAGCCCACAGCACATCCCATCAGCATAAAGTCTGCTGACTAGGCTTGATGCTGAAGTCTCTCCTGTAGATGGCCATTAGCCAAACCCTCCTTCAAAAACTAAGCAGCACACAGTGCTCACGCAGCTGAGAGTGCTGCTGCTCTGGGCCTGGTTTGGTTTTTTATTCCTGGACTTAACTTTCCTAAAACAAAGAGAACACAGCCAATACTTTGGCATAAATCACCATCTCTTGAGGGACAGCATGAACCCTGTTCAAATTAATCTGAGCAGTGCCTGTTTTTCTAGAAAAGCCACAGCAAAGACCCAGTGGGAACACACACTCTTCTGGTGACAGTGAAAATCAAGCAAGACAACTTACTGGGCCACAGCTCTGAAAATGCTATGGGTAAAGTCTAGGTTATTTACATGAAAGGTGATAGAAAGCATTATTGTTGTGTTTGAGACTAGGAAGCAGAACCCTGGCCTAAGGCTGTTACAATAAAAACTGCAGGCTTCATTCCTATTAATTCCTGGGGCATCAGAGAAAATTTTGGGTACGGGCACCATTTGACTGCTACAGCATGGAAGCCAGGCCTGTACAACCCTAACTCGGGAGAAGAAACATTTTCAGCGGTGATAGTAATATGCGGGCAGGGTTTGCAGAGCCTATGAGGGAGAGGATGGGAAATGAGAGACCAGACTTTACTATGGTAAAGATCCTCTCTCCTGTATTTTCTGCTGGAGGTTCCAGGGGGGTATTTCTATGCTCCTATGCACAGCAATTCAGTCCCTGGCCGAGGGTGGATCTCTGTTGTATATCCACGCCTTATCAGGTGCATGATGGGGGGAGACTTTTCTCATTAAATCCCCTCCTCAAAGTGTGTTCATTACCGTTTTAAAGTCTATCTGAGGTGTCCACAGTGCTCATAACCATGGTACCACACAACAAAACTTCATTTTCTCTTATTTTGGATGGGGTAAAATCAGATTTCCAGAACTCGTATTCAGGGCAATGAGCTAAAGGTCTGTTTTTCACTGCTTCTCATTTCTCTTTCAAAATAAAAGAGCTTTTCCTGCACGATACCCCCTCTGGGTATAGCCCCCTGATGGGCCTTTTAGGAATCTCTCTAATTTGGCAATGCACAAACTGTGCTCAAACAAATGCACGTAGAAGCCATGTCTGTACTCCTATTGCTGTGCACTCAAGAGGCATCAAGCTTAAGAGCCAGGGTTTAAGTTTTTGTCGAAACAGGAAAGCACAGGATGGCAACAGACAGGCAGTTCAGAGCAAAAATAATTCCCAAAACAGAGCCCATTGCCATTACAGCATTCCGTATGTCAGTGGTTTGGGGCATTGTCTCTGCTCCAGTTAGGGAACTTCTATTGCATTAAAAACAAGCGAGAGGACTCCAGGCTACAGCCTGAAACCCATTACCATGTGAAGGGCAAAGCCTATGGACAAGCAAAAGAATATAGATTCATCCACAGCTATGTTTCTCTTCTTCCCCTTGGGGTGGGCAGCATGAGGGGTGTTATATTAAGACTTTAAGGCCCAAGATCAGAAGCTGCTCAGCTTGTTACTGGCAGCATCTCATTATAAGGGACAGCTGGGTCAAGCTTTGAGTTTGACTGAGAATTTAGACAGGCTGTTCCCATTTAAGGAAGCAGAGCAGCTTACTGGACCTAAGCAAAAAAAACCCCCACGAATATAGAGTTGTTTAGAACTGGCATTTTAAATGGTTTGGTTTTTTTTTTTTTTTTAGTTTATAGGTAGTTTCTTGCCTATTTGTCCATTTTTCCCTGTCCCAACTGCCAGCCCTCAGGGTAGCCTTATATTTATTTCCATTATACTCCTCTGTGCATTGATCTGAATGATGGAGTAGTATCAGAAATCAGCACTTGAACAATCAAGAATTCCTCTCTGCTCTGCTAAGCTGTTTCCCCAATATTGCAGCATTACATCACCTTGTGGGCTGACCTGATCTTGACTTAACACAATGTGACTTGTCACAACAGAAGCCACACATCCCAAGGCAGCTGTGTCAGAAAACATCAGACTTGTAATTTCAGCTCTCCAAAGCCCCATACAGTCGCCTTGTTGCAGTCACAAAACCACAACAGACAATGAAGATCTTACAGAGCTTCTTTTGTGATAATTTGTTTCTTCTTATTAAAAGGGATTCAACATCCTTCTAAAACTGCCCTCAAACACTGCAGCTTGTGACAGCCCTCCCAAGGCACTTGGGAGTATGAATAAACCAGCACTATTATAGGGCTAGAGCATTGCAAAGACAGAATAAAATAATATGAAGAAGAAACTGTGTGATTACTATTATAAATAAAAAGCATAGGCCAAGAAATTCAGTTATATGGGCATAAGAAAAAGCCTTTGAATCCCCACAGTCCTCACAATAAACCAGCATTTTGCTTTCTTGCCCTGCCCACGAAGATTGAAGTGTCAGTAACCTACATAACACAAATGGGCAGAAACAGTAAACCCCAAACCTGCCTACATACTTTACGCAGAGAAGAATGAACCAGAAAACCGACTGAGACCCAAGAGCCCCCCAGGCAGGTGATGTTCGGAGAGGCCTCCGTGGGCACAGGGGCAGCTGCAAATCATCATGCAGCTGATTGCAATTTAGAGGTAAGTTTGCACCAGAAAACAAGGGTGGAAATGCTTAAAGGAGAAGCCGTTTTCTGGCAGCCTCCAAATGTGCAGTCAATCAGCAAAGCAGACAGCGTTCAAGCTGTGTAATCTGATGGCTCCAGGGGAAGCTATTGAGGGAACTGGTCGCTCCTCTTAGGCGCGCTAATGGTCTCAGTGCTGGCCCGCATGCCCTGCAGCATGGGCTAGATTTCCATCACTACCCATGCTTGTCAAGGAATTGTGAGAAATATTTTTAGTACATTTCACTGATTTCTGTTAATCCCTGACCAGGCATTCACTTTCACTAGCCTGCTTCATCCCAGCGCTCAGAACTTCAAACAAGGTAGAAAAGTAACCCAAGTCATTTATTTTTGTGTTTTTTGTATCCTAACATACACATGCCTCAGGAGCATTACTCGTTGTTTCCATCACACAGGTAGTAGGGAGCTGAGCCAGGGAAGCATCCTCACTGAATTGAGAGCAGGAAACACATCACAGAATCATATCCACCACCCATCCAAGCAGCAACTGGCAACACTGTGTTTTGGAGAGCCTGCCACATACAAAATAGCACAGACTTTTAGACTCTCCTTAAGAAGGGGAGAACAGTGGGCAGTTTTTCAGAAACCCTGTTTCTGGGGTTGGCCTGGTTTGCTGTCCCGGGTGTCTGTCAGTTTGATGGGAGCTCTCCCAGGTGGACAGGCATGAGGCAGCCAGTTTTCTCTGGGCAAGCCATAGTGGGCAGGCCAATGTTTCCCCTTCACCCTTCACAGAACTATCTGTGTACATAAGCTCAAGCACATTCTGAAGTGGTGATAGGACTACTGAGGCCTCAGATCACCTCCAAAATTGTCATTTTAATGTAAGAACAATGAGAAACAGGCAACCAGGACAACAGAGAGAAAAGGAAACAAATACAGATAACAGACCAAAACAGAAACCCCTGAGGAAAGCTTTCATTTAAGTATCTGCTACGTGATTTCAAGCTTGATCAGAAACTTTCTCAATATTATCGTGAGAGGCTGCATAGAGCATCCCTTGATCTCATGTCCTTTTCCCCTAGAAGTTCTTTTGTATGTATTAAGGCTAATTTTGGCTCTTGGATGCAGATTTGTGATTCTCCCTGAAGGGAACAGACCTTAGCTCTGGATCCAAAAGTAACAGATGCCATCAGTGTGAGTCACAACAGCCACAAAGTTTTTCACAAGCAAGCATAATGCTGAACTAAAAGTCTCCCTCAGTGGAGAGGAAAATATTAATAGCTAAAAATCCAATGGCAATGTTCTCTTGAGCATTTCACAGCAGGAATTTGCTTCAGTAGGAATTGTGGAGCTGGCCTCAGATACAAGGGAAGTCTAATTTAGAAGTCCTTTATTAAAGTTGTACAGCAGCACCACAGGGCACAGAATGAGATTTCATCAGTTTAATTTATATTGATCTAAGGAAACTTTGATTTGCTCCTTGCCCTCCCCATCATTCAGCTCACAAAGCAACCTGATGCTCTTGCATTCCATTTCCAGCATCGCACGGGGCATGAACTGTTCACTTACAGAGCCTGAGAAACCCACCACCTTCAGACATCATCACTTAAGGACCAGTTTAGTGTTTCATCAGTCTCCCCAGAGTACCAGGCCCACAGAAATGCTGACAGAAGTGGTACCAGACAAAATGTGAGGACAGGAATATGATGATAGCAGAGAGAAGCAGCCGGAGCAGAGAGGAAGACAGTGCCAGGGAACGAGGAGGTCGGTGTATGGCTTCTTACTTTTGAGGGGTCCTTTGGGAGATGCTGCAATTGAACCCCTCCCTCTGGCTGTGTCTCCTTCTCTAGCTTCCTTTTTTGATTCCTCTCCATCCAAACATCATCGAAGCTGAAGCACTTATAGAGAGGTTTAGGTCTCTTCCTCCTCCTCTCTGGAATCTGCTTGGCTTTTTCATCTGCAGCAAGGAAGGAGAGCCTCCGGGCTTTGCTCTCCAGGGTGGAGGCAGGGCGTGGGGATGGTGGAACCCGGGGGGGCCTCCTTTTGCGATGGGGAACCCATTTCTTATTTGGCCTCTTTTCAGGTGCCGTTTGACATTGCTTTTTAGACTCCTGTTTTACAAACAGCAGATGAAAACACAGGGTTTGTTGGATGGAAATTTTGTTTGCTTCAAGTCAGTTTGAACAGAAGATGGCAAAGCTCAGTTATTCAGCCACAGAACTACTCAGAAGAAAATGCTTAGGAGTACTCCATCCTGAAGCAGCAGCTCTGCTATCCTTTGAGAGTGCAGCATACACTCCCTCTGCACAGGACAGTGCCCTGTTCACCCTCACTCTAGATCCATATTACACTAACATTACCACCAAGATTTAGGTCACACTGTTTATATAGTATTATTTACAAAGACAGACAATGTCTCTGAAAATAGAAAAATGACCTCTTGTCTGTTTCAGGTTTTCCAAGTGTACTTCAGTTATCCAATGTGAAAAGGCTGTGTAGATGCCTGCAGGTCTGGTGTACTAAGCTCTGTGCTTCCTGATGTGCTCTTTACACTATCCATTTTATTTGCTTGGAGCTGGGCCAAGAGTAAGAAATTGCACAGCTTTGCCCTTCACTCTCATTTGAGTAGCTGCACAAAATTACAGCTTTTATACAGAACAACTTGAAATCAAGGGTGCCCTGAGGCAACCAGCTACTACTCCAGGTAGCATCAGTGTTAGAATCAATAATATTTAAGGTAGGAGATAACAACACTGGGGAATGAGTGAACTAAGAAGTCTCATGACAAACAAAATGCTGTGTCCTGACAATGGCATCTGTCCAGTTTCTCACAGATCATTTGAAAAACCTAAATAAAAAAACCCTCAAAGCATCGCAGGCACTTCTTACTTATTTTCTGCTAACCAGCAATTCCAGATCAATTTGTCTTTGCCCCTGCTAAGAGATGCCATAGTCTAGAAAGAATAGATTCTGTGAGAAAGGTGTTTTGTGCCTAACCCCACCTAACTGGAGAGGAGCAAGGAGAAGAACGTGTGAATTCCAAACATTGGACATTTTAGGACAGTTCACTCTTGCCTGCTGAGTAACACAATTATGCAAGTAAAATCGTGCCATGAACAGATTAATTAAACATGTAGTGAAGGGCCTGACAGATGGGCAAACTGGTGATGGTTCTGTCTTGCTGTTTTCAGCATAAAATCTTTGTCCTGGATGAAACCTGGAGAATGTTAACCATTAGCAGGTAATGAGAGAGGGGCTGCTCTGTGCTCCAGCAGGCTCAGCTGAGTTACTTACCTGAGTGGTAGCCAGAGGTGTCCAGGGCAAGCTGATCCAGTGCAGTCTGGCACAGCACTAACACTGATAATGCCAACACAATTGCAAAAGTACTTGGCTGGGAAATATAAACAAATCTCCATACTGGAGGGCACAATGGGAAGTGAGCACAAGAGCTTCACAATTTCGGATATGTTTTGCACTAATGTCTTTACTGATGTGGAACAGAAAAGGACTTTTCTTCAAATTCACCAATAAACTGAATTTTGTGACCTCTTTAGGAAGCAACACACATAAACAAGACCATCCTTAGTGTACAGATGATAATTATTTTGGAAAGACTTAACACTGCACATATACTTTGCCCAATGTCTGCTTATTTTCAGAGATTCCTGAAAATACGGCTTCACTTAAAAAATCCAAGGTGCAATTCTACTTCATTTCACAATGTCATGACAATGGAAATAAGTAGAGCCCTATCTATTTTAACAGATTAGATGTTGTGTTTTGAAAGCTGGGATATTTATTGAAAGCTGGGACATTTACATTAATTTCTAGGCTCCAGCTGCATTTGTCCCATTTCAGATATCATATTCTGCAGCTTCCAGAAGAATCAGGAAAATTAAACTGGTTTTATGTGTCTTAGATACCATTTAAATTTTTTATGGTTTTCTTTGAATAATTCAATCGAGCAATCAATTTAAGTAATTATTTATTTGCTCCTAATGGTTACATTATAGCATGTGGGCTTGCCTTTTCAAAGCTTTATACATGCCTCATCTCTACACTCTTCTCTAGATGTTCTTTTGAGCTGTAATTTACAGGTCAATGATTTTATTCATCCTCTGAGAGGCTTCATCTGTTGACAGTGTATATAGTCCAAGTCTCTTGCTTTTTCCTAGGCTGCAGTCTCTTGTTTGGAATGTGGTGTCCAGCATTAAGTTTATAGGTTAAGCTGGTGCCCATGAAAACAAAAGATTTTCAAGTAAAGCTAAGCACAGAAGGGAATAAAGCTAATTCTCTTCCCCTTTTCCCCCCAGGAATTCTGAACTACAGCCCTCGCATCTCAAACTGCCACCCAAACATTTCTTTGGATTCCAGGCAACATTAGATAAAAACCCCAAGCCAATCAACCAGAACACTTTCATTTGGGGATATGTGAGGAGAGGTGGAGAGAGCTGGGTTTATTCAAGCTGATAAGAGGGCACTAAAGGCAATAATAGAGCGGTCACCAACAATTTTGTATTGACATGGATGATGGATCCAAGCTCTTCTCAGTAGTGCCAGACAATGCTACGAGACAGTGGCCAGAAACTGCAGCTTGGAAAGTTCTTGTTGGGCTTTAGGAAAAAAATTTTCTGAAGGAGTATGTTTCCCAGAGAGGCAGGGAAACCTTCATCAGTGGAGGTTTTCAAGGCTTGGCTAGATAAAGCCACGGTTCTGCCTATCTTTGTTTCTATACAAAAAATAGGGCGTTCCTATTTAAAAAAAAGTGGAGAAAGGGTAGGATAAGACCATCTTGGAAGGTATCTTAAAAGTTTAATATAAGCTGAGATGTGAGAGACAAAAGCTGTGCAAGGCTCATTTGAGTTGAACACAAGCAGCCCTCAGCTGTTGTGAATTGATCAAGTAGTTCCAGATTAATGAACTCTCTGAAAATTGTCTGCTCGGGGTATGCAGTTGTTCGTACACCCTCTCAAGTGCCACTTTTCACAAGCTGCTCAAAAAAATTATTCTCCCATTTCTTAATGTCAAAACTCATCAGCAGTAATACTGAAAAAGTAGCATGATCAAGGCGTGTTCTGGGACCTCAGTTACAGCTCACCCTCAGTCACTCTGGGGGGTTGTGCTTAGCCACTGAAAGAGATTCCTAAGCTCCCAGCCACTCACAACTTGGGAAATCCCCTCTGGGATTAAAAGCCTACTGATGGAGGATGTGTCTGCTTTGAGAGGTCCCAGCCAATCAAGAAATCCTTGCTGAGGATACAATCTGTTCCATGAGATCCAGCCTATGCCAAGGATTTAATATGTTACCTGGATTAGAAGACAATACAACATGAAAAGGAGACCCTGAGTCTGTAGTTTGGGGTTTTTTTCTGTCTGTTGTAGAAAAGGCAGAAAAGGACTTCAAGTAGCAACCAAAAGGTACTTATGGCGACTGCAAAAGACACATGGTACTTCAAAAGACAGCTACTCATTGTCTAAAGAAAGTGATTTTACTTCTTAAAAAGTGACTGCTAGCCATAGGAATTGATTTCTTTGTTGCCTTTCACCATGAGAAATTTATTTGCTGTACACCAGTTACAAGGCTCGATTCTGCCTTAAGGGGGTAAAACCCACCGTAAAACTGGAGATGAACACACGCTAATGTCTGTATAATCTTTAATAGTGTTGTGATTGCTCCATTCCTTTGGGTTTTTGTAGCAATTCCTCCCTTTAAGAGGGCATCAATTCATACTGTCTTGAACAGAAACAGAAAGAATGAGTAGTGCTACCCATGTGAGACCAAAAGGAATATTTATGCACTCATCTAACCAATGAGCCATTGAGCCATTAGAGAGTTTCACTGGAATTCCTAAACCATAGTAAAACAAAAGACTGCAAACCAAACCACCCCCTGACCGTTCCCTGACAATAACTCACCTCGTCTCGGAGCATGTCACTAATGGAAGAAGCTGTATTTAAGCTGATCTGGGATTGACTGCTTATGCCACTGTCATCCCTCTGGTAGTCCTCCAAAGAGTGTAAGAGACTGCCTCTGGGTTTCAATGTCTTTGGTCTCTCAGGAGCCTCCAGATTGCTTTCCACTCCAGAGCTGTTCCCAAGAGAGATCATGGAAGTGGCACATACTCGCCCAGGATAACGGAAGTTCTTGTGTTGAGAAGTGGATCGAGGACTCTGAGGTTTAGGACTCATGGGCCTACAAGGCATGTCTTTGCCATCAGAATTTGAGAGCTGGGGACATGATGGACTTGACTGACTAAATGCCAACTGCAAGTCAGTGGGGCCAAATGGAGATTTCATCCAGTATTCCTCTAGGGAAGTATTTAAACTGTTGCTCAGAACCTCCTGCTGGTCATCACAGTCTGAACTCTGTGAGTATCTGATACCCAAGTCATGGGACTGTATTCGCCTTCTCCACGTAGGTGCAGGTGCAGAGACATCAGCAGGCTCCACAGAGCTGTCAAAATAGTTGGAGTCTGTTGAGGAGCCATTATCTGTTTCTGTTTTTAAAAAAGTGTGTCCATTGGAACTATGCTGTCGCTCTCCTGGTATCGACACGTGGCCACTGGTTGCATTAAGACTCTCCTGTGTGGATGATGAACTTGCTAAGACAGGCCTTTTCAGTCCATCTGCCTCCTTGCTTTTTAGAAAAGCTTTCCAGGCGCTCTGGCGAAGTTTGGCTTTCTCCTTTTCATTTTTCACTGACGTTCTTGAGCTTTGCTCAATATTTTCCTTTTCTGGACATTTAGACTCAAATAAACTTGAGAGGGATTTGTGTGCCAAGGCCAACCTTGTCCTGAACTTCTTACCCTCAAGGGTTTTGTTTCTTTTGTGTTCATTTTCAGGGAATGATCTTCTAATCCCTGAATGCTCTACAGGTTCACTGTCATTGTTCTCAGATGAACCTGAAACTTGTCGATCTGCATCTTCCATCAGTATCCGACCAGAGCCAGAGGCCTTCCTCAGGCTCAATCTGTTGAATAATCCTGCAGGTCTCTCATAAAATAAATCATCATCATCGGAGTACTCAGAGGTGTAACTTTCCTTCCTGTGGAAGACTAAACCAGATGAACAACTTTTGAAAGACAGTAAACTTGCAGTGTCTTCATCATCTTTCCCAGCATCCAGTTCTTCTATCTTTGCCTTGCTGCCAAACAAACTGCTACTTCCCTGATTTTCCAATGAGGCAGGCTTAGTTTTCCTGAAAGATGTCATTTTTGAGAATACTAAAAACCTGGAAGCTTTCCCACTATTCTCACTCTTTGCTGGCTTTTGTACAGCTTTATGAAGAGTGCTGTTACTTCCCAGGATGTGGGATGAGTTCTCATCCAGTTCCTCACTGTTAGTGCTGCAGGTACTTACATTATCCAGGCCCAGCATGCAAGTGTTATGGGTCTCCCTGTTCAGAGACTCATCAAAGACATCACACACATCTAGGCTGAGTGCACTGTCTTTGCTGGGGCTAGAGGTGTCTTCTGCAGGAGAGCTCTGCTTTCCTTCCCTGGGAGAGGGTTCTTCACAAATACCTGTTTCTTCCTTCGAGCCATTACAACTTTCATTTCCTTGTCTTCCTACTGCTTGTTCAGAGGCAGTGCTGGGCCCTTGAAGGCCGACCTCAACACCACCCCCCTGACACAAACTGCTTACCCTGCTGCTGGTTCCCAGTGTCACTGCACTAGTAACCAGTCTCCTTGTTCTGCAGGGCTCTTCCTCAGAGACCTTCACACCGCTTCCACTGGGTGATTTTACGAGTGATTTTTCACATGGATCTGCCTGACTTTCTGCAATAAGTGTATCACTGCCCAGTGGCACAGCAACATTCCTGAATTCCAATTTTGCACTTGCTGCCGTGGGATTACTACAGGTGAACCCTAAGGATGAAACAGCTTCTGTTTTCTCTCTTTTCTCTACTGAAATGTCTGGTTTTACTTCAGCTGTATCTCTACCAGAGAGTACCTCTGCACTGCCAGGAGTGGGGTGAGTGGCCGGAATTTGTTCTTCACTGCTACAACTTTCACTCAGAACTCTCTCTGGCTCATCGTGAGCTTTATTGACAGTATGAGGAGACATCAAACCCTTGCTCACTACATTTCTCAATGTTTCGGCTACCACTTCAGTAGGAAGGTTATCATTCAGTGTTTTGGACTGTAATCCTTTCTCCTCTACAGAGACTATAATTAGGGCAGGCTTTAATTCTAGACTAGTCATTAAATCCCTTCCCTGCCTTATATAATCTGATCTGGGAGTCCTTTCAACAGCAAAGACACTCTCTTCATCCTTTCCTTTGTGAGTAGGATGTTCATTTGTTCCTAGCTCTGAGTGGCTCCTTAAGGCACCAGTTCTGCAACTTGTATTTTGCTGCATTGACTCTTCGTGCTCTGCCCCACTGTCACTGCCATCTGGTTGCATTGCAGTTTCCAGGACTTCCCAAACAAAGCCAAGATTAGAAGAATCATCTGCCCATCTTTGTCCTGCCACAATCTCTGTATCTGACAGTTCAGATTCAAGGCCATTCTCCTTCAAATGTTTGTGCTGTATTCCACCATTGGAAACACAGTTTACAGAACAATCACAATGTCTGCTTTCCACAGCAGCAGGAACACCTGCATGGGAAGCTGCAGGGTTCTCAGTGTCACCAATGTCTGATTCAACATCAATATCACATGGGAATCTGCTTGCTTCCAGATGTCTTCCAACTTTGTACTCACTGTTTTTCCTAAGTTCCTCAGCATTTAAGATCACTGGATGACAGTCCAGGGCAGAGGATGTCTCCTTGTGGTTTGGATTGCACTCGCAAGCATCCCTCCATGTTAAGCTGCCAGCACAGGTACTGGCTGGCTCTGGGCTAAGGCCACATGTCTCTGATTTAGAGTGCAAATAATGATCAGTGCGCTGGGGAGAGGCTGCTGGCTGAGAAAGCTGACACTCCTTTGAGTCTGTGTCAGTATCAAGAAGAGACCTTTTTATGCCAAATTTGCCCTCTATTTCTATAACCTTTTCAGGGCTTACAGGTACCCTTCCTAAGTTTTTCCAAGGGTATTCAAAATCCAGCCCTTGAAGGTGTATTCTGGAACATGACCATCTAAATTTGTCTGTCAGGTGCATACAGCTCCCCACAAATTCTGTCTCGCTTTGAGCACTGATATTTTCAGGTACACTGTGCCATGTTTTACTTTCTGTAACCTCTGACCTTGTGTGTGGCAGCTGAGATTTTGGGTTGAAGCAACTCTGGTAGAAGAGTGAATCTGATGTCAACATGGTCTCTGTACTTCCATGTTTTATCCTGTTACCTGTAGTTCCCCCACTGTCAGCTGAATTCCTCCTGCTGCATTTTATACTGGACATAGACTCTAATTCACACTTACAGTCAGATGTCTCAGTGTAATTTTTACAGTTAGGTCCATTTGGTTCAAAATGAAGATTAGGCAAACTACAGCTTGGTGTTGCATCTGACCAGAAGGAAAGTTGCTGTACCTCAGGAAAAATCAAACAACTTTCTGAGTTTGCTTTGAAACAAGCAATGCTAAATACTGCAGGGTGTTCCTTCAGTCTTGCAACATCATCTTCTGTAAGTACTGAGTCGGTACAGGACTGAACCTCACTGCTTTCTAACTCTGCCTTACTTTGCAGTGCTGCTACAGACTTTCTGTTTGCCTGTGATAAAATGTCCTCTTCACAGACTTGGCTCTCTGTGATGGAAATATCACTAGATAACGTTAGCTCTTCATCACCCAATTCTTCACCCTCTAACTCTGCAAACTGTATGCAAAATTCAGTTTTGCTTGGTGCTTGTTTTATTTTGGAGTACAGTTCTAGCTGTACATGCGGGGTAAACTCAGGTTTCCTGGAGCACTTCAGTTCATGGAAGGTTGTTTCAGCCTTTTCTTTGGGAAGATTACAGCACAGGGTTTTTCTTTCAGTAAACAGGCAGTTTGAATCCAAGAAAGCATTCCCAGTTACATCACTGGAAAGAGATTCTGTGTCTGATGCGCTCTCATAAGGCTCAGTTTTTACATCTGACAAAGATCCACTCTGATGTGACACAGTTTCAAAATAATCTTCATCTGTTTCTTGGCTGGATCCACGCACCTCCAGCTCTGTTGTGCTTGGGGTAGAAGAACTCAGATCGTCTTCAAACTCTCCTTCACTGATGTAGTTTTCAACTGGCTGTGGGGTCTGTGAATAAACAAAAAAGGATGATTTAACAGTGATATCCCACAGCAGCAGGGTAATATGAATTATTATTAAAAAAGGGACTTCAGAACACAATTAATTTAATACATACTGATGTCTTTGCAAGTTATACTTGATGTCTTACTTCTTGATGGTCCAGAGGTCTTTCTATTTCTTGCCTTTTTTTTTCTTTAATGTTTCTTAATTAACCTTTTTTTCATTTTCATATGTAATTATGTAGAGTCCAACATTTACTTTTGGCCATATCTTTCAGAGCCCATTACCAAAACACTTTTCACATTCAAATACATCAAATGGAAATCATCCCTTGCCAGTAGATCTAGAAACTCCAATGAACACATCTTCAAATCCAAGGAGGATGTGAAAAAATCTGGGAAGTAATTATTAATGTCTGCCTTAGAGAAATGTGGCATAAATATATGCAGGATAACTGCACTTGAGTAATCAGATATTAACCATACCAAAACCTGAACCAAAGGTGAAAAAAGTCTTAAATCTCATTTTCCAGAAGGTTTATACCAGGAGCACTGCATGCATCAGTTATCAGAGCACATCCAAATCATTGGCTCTGAGCAGAAGGATGAAAAGCACACTGTCAATATTAGGAAATGCTTTTGTCACAGACAGCTAGCTCTGGGAGACCCTCAGTCTTCTTTTCTTCAACAGAGGTCTGGATATTTCTCAAGTTTGAAGCAGAAAATGAAATCACAGCAAACTTTCCTGAGGTAAAAACAGTACTTGCTGTCTGTCAGCTTCAGGTTCAGGTATTGTCAGAAGTTCTACAAATGCACCCAACAAAGGTACTTGGCTGATTTCAGCTTCAGTCCATTCGTATCTAGAATGAGATGCCCCATAAATATAAATGGCAGCCTTTAACCTTAATGCTGGATGCCTCTTTACCCAGGTTATGGTAACAGTTCTTACAAGAATGACTGGTATATTTTAAAATCTGAAAACTGAGATAATAAACAATGGAAGACTTTTCTAAAAAAAAAAAAAAGGCAAACCAAACCAAACTAAACAAAAAACCAAAAAACACCCCAAGTGAATGGCATCCATCAAACTAGAACACAAGATACCTTAGCCTGAGTTGCATGTCACATTCACCAGGGTGCTTTGTCACAGAGCAAGTGTGAGTCCTCACATGGGAAGACAAATTGCAAATCACATCAAAGGACATGTCATGGAGTTTCTGATTTTAGACTCCAAAATATAGCGTGTGAATTGGAAAAAGGAAGACACGAATTACTACCAAACGAGAATTTCTCAGTAAGAAGACTGGTATTTTTTCTTGGCAGAAGAAGGACAATACAAATTGAATGGAGGAGAAAAAGGGGAGAATTCAGTACTTCCAAACAAGTCCAAAAATCACTTTTGAACCTGATCAAATTGCACTGCAGTGGCAATATGAGTCCCATAACCAGGAGAGCAGCGTGTCCTTTACTGAGAGCAATCAGTGATACATGAAATTGAGGTCCTCCAGTAATGGCAGATCCCACAGTCCCCAGGACAGAAGTGACCAGCAGTGAGCAGCACAGAGCAGCGTTTCACAACGTGTGAGCAGTTGGCTCACACAGCAGTGAGTGCAGCAGCAGCTGCTCAGCAGTACCAGCACTGCCTCTTCAACACTGCTCTGAACACAAACTTACAGATGGCAAAAAACTAAGATAAAAACTATTCAAGCAAGCAGAAGCAAAGTAATGAGGATGCCCAACTGTCCTCAAGGATAATTATGAATTAAATTACAAAAAAAAAATTAGGGCAGAAATTCCTTATGCTCCATCTATCATTCCAAACATAGCTATGTCAGGATATTCATACTGTGACCCCTCCCAAATTCATTATTTTTAATGGGTATTATACAAAATCATGCATTTAAGCAGAAACAGAGGCCCCACAATTGCTTCCATGGCTTGTGGGAAGTAAGGAAACAACTTCTAGTATGAAGTTGCCTTCTGGTGTGAAGGGCACCAGTTAATGTCAACCACCACTCTTGGACTGGGCCCAGGACTGAACACAATCCCCACTGCTGCTGAGGAGGAGAACCAGTGCCAGGATGAGCCTGGCAGGGCCAAGTCTGGTAGATGGAGCCTGGGATGGAGCTCCCCTGAGGAGCGAGAGAATGTGGAAGCTTTGCTTTCCACCAAGTCTGGCCAAGTCCTCTGCCTAAGAGGGAGGCCTAGAGCTCACCTATGGTAAACCTGACATTCATGAGCTCACTGAACTTCCCCTGATGACCAGGGAAGAAATCCCAACAGGGCCAACAACCTGCCAGTGGTGCCATTTGTACCTTCTGCAGGTCTCTCAGTGTCTCTGGGAGGCCCAGACTTTGCTCAGACCACGTGCTCTGTCATATGTGGTTTAATTTTCTCCCAACCTGTAGTATGTGTATTTTGTTAGGGTTTCTGGGACTACTTCTTATGGTGTTTTACTGGGGTTTTTTTCTGTAGAAATTGAGTCTAAAGGACTCAGAGCAGAAGGGGAGGTTTACAGTGGGCTCTGACTTAGCCCTGTGCTCCCACAGACAATCACAGGCTTGAGAACTGAGTAATGTGCAGCAGTGATTCTCAGCGAGGCTGCCCATTAGACAACAGTCCTCATGCCTTTAACTTCCATGAGATTACACTGAGAATTTCAAAAGACAAATTAAGGCTCTTTCCTGGGAAGAGCTCTTGAGAAAACCCTCAGCACCCACAGACAGGGTTGCTTGTTTATATATCTCTTCAATCTCAGAGCAGATAAACATTTGGAAGACAAGGGCCTGGAATAAATGTGAAAAATAAGTACCAAAATAAGGCTTTTGTACTTCACAAACAACACACAAAACACAGCAAAGCTCTCCGACTGCTTTTCTCTTGCATCTGTTTTGCCATCTCTGAAACATGCCAAGAAAATAGGATGAAATTGAAGCTACTAATCTGTCTTGCTGTTATTGCATGTAGCCATATAATCATGTCAACCTAAAGTCACCAGAAAAATAAAACTTGTGACATCGATGTGTGGAATGAAGACCTTTATCTCCATAAAGTAAGATACCTTCCATCTAGATTGCCCTCACATGTGACATTTGTTCCCATGGGCCAAGTCACTCTTGTCTTCTGAACGTTTTTAATTTGGCAGGAAAGTCAGGTATCATTTTTTCTCAAGATCAGATTCAGTATTTGAATAATTTTCTCACACAATATTATATTGCAGCAATAGAGTTTCTCAGATGTTGTGTCTCCCTAATTTTCTCTGTCTAACACTTGGCAGGAGAGGTTAAACAGACAATTGTATTACTTCAACTAGTCTTTTAATGAAGGATTTTATCCTCAATTTTCACAACCACAAGAAGAATCTGACCATTTATATGGCTTTTGCTTTTACTTTGAATGTAAGTTCCCCAAGCAAGTCTGACTTGCTTTCCCACAAACTTGGACATGACTCTAGTTATCACCTCATTTCCAGCTCAAGGAACATCAGAACAGTTTTTTCCTGAAGTCAAGACAACATGAAAGCATTTCCAGTTGATATTTCAAAGGGTGCAGACAATTGTTTTCTCCGAAGGTGATGGTAACAGCTCTTGAGTTGCTATCAATATACGTTTTTTAAATCTCCATTCACACCTTGTTTGACTGAAAGGCACAGCCCAGTGTCTTTGATTTGCAATGGGATGAGACTAAAATGCAGTTCCATTAACAGGTGAGAGCAAGCCAGCTGTCCTCTCTGCTCAGTGGGCCTCAGCACTGCTCATCAGGGAAAGGAAATGTGCAATTCCCAGGGCAGGCACAAGGGAATCATTTTCAGGAGGTCTCATCCTGCAGAGTGCTGTGTGCTCTGAACTCCTGCTGGTGCCAGGAACCCGGGCTCAGGGCACTCAGGATTTGGCTGCATCTACTTCAGTACTCCAGGCTGGGCTTATCCACATGCCCTCTCTCCTACTGTCTTTGAAAAGGGCAACACTAATAAAGCCACCTAAAAAGCATGGAAAGAAAGAAAGACAAAACTAGTGAATGAAACTGTCCCCTTCACTGCAATACAGGATTTCTAATACAGCTCCTTCAGGCTTCAGCTGTGGTGCTGTTTGGGTTAACTTGTGTTGGTTTAACTCGTGTCCTATGTGTTTGAAAAATAAGCTGAATGGAATTACTGAAATGACTGAGTCTCTGGACTCCTTGGCTTCTCAGGGATCCTGACTCAGTATCAAATTCTTAACTTTTCATGATAGCTGAACGGTAAGTGTTTGAGGCACTCTAACATGGTAGCATGAAACTCATCCAGCCTCTGTGTAATGAGAGCTATGAAAAGCTGAGATTTTTCTACAACCAAATAGGGCTTTAGGTTGCCTTGAGGTTTGAAAAATGCTGGTCACAGAACTGTTATTGTCATTATGGATATCCTGAGCTGAGGGCACAGAGGAAAAAACAGAGGTATATCCAGTGCCAGGACAGAAACAGAATTTGAAATACCCAGTTTCTCCTTTTTGTGACTTTGATACACCTCTGTTCTGAAAGGGACAGCCTTGGAGAGAGAGGGAGGAGTCTGGCCTCAGGGCCTTGGTCTCTCCAACTGGGCTGGCAAAGGTTGTCCAAGATAATGTTACTTCTAGGATGTTACTTAGATGTTTGCCAGGTTGGAAATACCTCAAAAGATCTAAAATCACCAAGCCTTTCCAGAAGAACAGTAACAGAAATGGCTTTTCATGAACTAAATTATGTTCTTGGATTTAAAGCAAACACGGCACAAAAAGTGTTCCCTTCACAAGAAGCTTTGTCACAGAGGTCAGAAGTGGTTCCTGGCAGTGATGGAGCACAGCTGCCATCCCAGGGGACCAGTGCCACTACCTCAGTTACCACAGAGCTATAACAAAAAAGCCCTTCACACGTATTTGGGGAAGAGATACAGACCCAGAATAAATGGTCTCAGCTTATGCTTAAGTAAATGCAAAGCCTGTCCAGAAATCCTTAAAGCAAACTGGATGCCAGTCAGGGTTTGGTCATACATGGTACAAAGAGACACAGGCCTACCCCAGGGGAACTTTGTGTGGCAAATGAATTTGCATGTAAAGGTTTATTCTCTGAAGAGAAAACAAAATTCTTTGGGACAGCCCTCCCACATGCCCAGAGTTGTGTTTTTCACATGAAACAGAAGAATAGAACTTGCAAAAGGCTCTTAAATTAATGGTGACACAACCACCCCTCATAAAGCTGCCTCTGGGAAAGGACTTCAGGCAGGAGGTGACAGTGCAGGGTACCGTGCAGTAGCTGCAACCCACCCCAAATCCCTCTGCACTGATCAACTGTGGCTGGAAAAATGACCCAGCAGAGATTCAAATTAGAAACTATACAGAAAACATCAAGTAAAATAGCCACTTAAGGTCCCCAAGGGTTCAAATTATCTTCCTGATCAAATCCAGATACCCAAGCTCTCTTGTTAAATTGCCTTTATTTACTACTGCCTTGTAAAAACAAACCTTGTTACACTTAATGAGAAAGAAGTAGATTTAAAGACATTAACTTCAGACAGAACTTTTGTTTCTTAGTCAGCAGAAAACCACTTTTTCTGAATTGCCTGTCATTTTGGTGGATATTACAGGTGCTACAGATGTTTATAAAGAGCAAACCAGCATGAAGAAGAGCAGATGCAGCACTGTGCCTTGATGAGGACTGCTGAGCAGGGATGCTGTTGTCAGCAGAGGTTCTGAACTTTCAGACTGATTCTGCTCTGTGCATAAATGGCAATTCAACAGGCACTCTGAAAGGCACTAGAAATGAAGCTCTCTGCAGGTACTGGGGGAAGTGCTCTATAACCACTGAATGATGACATTTTCCTTGCAAAACTTCTTCAGTTTTTGATGCAGGAGACAAACATTTGCGTCTTAACGGCGCAAGAGGAAACAGAATTCACAGATGGATGAGAAAAGCAACTCCCCAGGAGGTTCTTGCTCCAGTGCAGATATGTATAGGCATCCAAAAGTAATTTTGGCACAAAGCAGTTCAGTGACACAGATGTTTTGTTAATCATCTATACACAGCAATAGCACTGTTTCCAAGGCTCTCAATCCTAAAGTGGCAACATTTTTATATACAGAACCATTTATACACAAAGTCACTAAAACAACACATCTCCCTTTTCCACAAAAGATGGATTTTTCACTGTTCCCAAATGGTGCAGTTACTTTTCACTAAAAAATATCTCAAAGCCAGTTGTGTCGATTTGTGAGAACTTGCACTACGCTGATGACTGCTGGCATGAGGAAACAACATGTGGATATCCACTGCATGTCTTGCTCTAGTTGTATTTAACGCCTTCACTGGAAAGCCTCCAAATGGTTAAGCAAGTCCAAAATCAGCAGGACTAGGTGAGCAATTGCATTAGGCTCTGGCAGCCACCATCACTCGAGGTGGTAGTGGCAGGTGAAGGCAGGAGGGAGGAGTTGCAACCAATGGCAAAATAACGCACAGAATCAGTGGAAGAGCTCAGCATCATAACAGCACCGTAACCCCCAAAACTTTGGTGTGTTCCCCCCAGCCACCAGCAGCCTGAGTGCTCTGTTTCTGCTCAGAGAGTGTTTCACCATTACAGCCCTGATTAACCTGGCCCCAGAGGTCATTAACCATCCACCATGGTGTTGCCTCACGACACGTGATCAGTACAGGAGCGCAAGAGCAGAAAAATACCGCAGGCAGCGGGCCCGCTGCACTCCACACGGCTTCTCCAACTCCCTTCAGCGAGCCAATTCCAACACAAAACACTTTTATAGCCCAAAGCCAAAACCAGCATCTCTCCTTTGACACTGACACTCCCACTAGCACACAGAGCTTAGCAGGAACGTCGGCCGATGTAGGGGATCCCGGAGTGTGTGATCCGGGAGCCATCTAGAGGTGGCAGAGGCGCCTGGCCAGAGCACTCTGCACAGACAAATACACACTGCCCCTGATAGACACAGGCTGCATTCCAGTGCCTCACTGTGCTGCAGGGCAGGTGTCTCACCATCAAATTCCTCAGCTTTGGTTCCAGCCAGGTAGGACTGCCCCGCAGATGAAGAGGTGAGGCAGTGAGGAGGCGTAAAGGTTTCCTGTGTTAAGCAGAAGGTAAGTATGCAAGACAGGTCATTTGTACAATCTGATTGCACAACACTGCAAAGTTCACGGCCCTCTGTGTCTTGTATTTGTGGTTTATTTCTTCCATTAAGTTTTACAAGCTGCAGTTTCCATCAGAAATACATTTTTCATCAGTGCAGCAATAGGAGACATAACTGTTATGAAAATATTTGTAGATTTATTCTCACAAACTGTACCGAAGGAAATCCTACATTTTAGCCAAGGCACTAACTCTGCAGGTTCACTCTTGAAATGTAAAGCTTAGACTATATCGATAATTAATATTGTTACTATTCAGAAATATAAAAAGATCATTTTTTGGCAATATAATATGTCAAATAAAATTTTGAACACAAACAGCTAAAATTCAGACTCCAGCAATTTCCCTGCTCTTGGACACAATCTGCGACTATTGCACTGCAACACTCCCTCTGCTGGCAAATCCAAAGGGAAGATACTGCTTATTGCTTCATTGTGCTTCTGCCTTCAACACATGGAAAGCTTATATTGTTAGATGGCTGATTATCTTTTCATGAAAACTAGGATATATTTTGCTTGCCTTATAAAGCCAGGTCAACATTCCTCCTCCCTCACACCCCTTCTCTATTTTATTTTGATAGAGAAAAGCTCAGTACTGTCCCAGCAAAAGATAATCAGAAGTTCATGTAGAAGATAGAGTGTAAAGATCTGAGCAGATAACAGGGCTGCTCCCATGAAATGGGGGACCAAGCCTCAGTGTAAACACTTTTTGTACTAAAAAGGAAATCTGATACACTTGGCTGCAGGGAAGCTCCTGCCTCAGAGTCATGGAGCAAATGTACATCTATCTCTATGAAAGTTTTACCATTAACCTTTCTCCAAGGCAGGTGCACTTACAGGAGGTTGAAGCTGTCTGGCAGAAGCACCCCTCAGCGGGGCACAGACCAGAAGTCCTACCTAGAAACTGTGTGAATCCTCCTGCAAAGACAGGGCCCACGCTGAACCCTTGTGCCGTGCAGCTCAGGAGCTTCAAGTGCTCACATCCCTCAAACAGTGGAAGTTTGTATACTCTCTAAAAGGTCATTCTGGCCTGCTACTCTGCACTAAAGGAACACAACACCCACAGTCAGCTTCTCTTCAGAGTGTTTAAAGGCTTGGCCACTTAGCTGAGTGGGAACTCTAAGGATTCCCACTGAAAGAAATTGAGACTTCTGCTCTAGAAGACCAGGCAGAGCATGCTGTGATTACAGTGTGTCCTTCCACGATAACTTTGCTGCAACATTTTTGTGACTGCACTTTAGAACAGACATATTTACCTTTTCCAAACTCAATTTTTTTTTACCAGAGTGCTGTTGAGAAATGATAGAAGGAATACTGAATTGGAGGAGTACAAAGACAGCAAATATTTTAAAGACAGGGCAACTTCCTCTAAAGAAGTAATCTATTAGGAAAAAAAAGCCTCCACTAAAGACAAAGAATGGCTCAAGAAATTTTGAGTGTATATGTGCACAAACATGTAGCCACAAGACATCCACGGATATTCCCTCAGTTATCATCAATTCAGTGTTCAAGACTGGGACTGCAGTGAAATTGGAAGTTGGAGGTCATGAGATATATGGTTTCTTTATCTTATAACCACTCTAACCACTCAGCCCACTTTTAGAACCATAGTCTTTCTTTGCTTAGGCAAGAATTTCAATCTGTAGAGTTATAATTCAGAGTGTTAATTAAAAGAAGACTCTGAAAGAAAGGGCCTACATGAAGCTCAGGAAATGCAAGGCAGTGATTGATACAAAATCCTGCCTTTCTTGACTTCCTCCTGCCATCATTGGAAACATCACCATGAATTGCCCAATACACTCAGCCACTGCAGCTCCCTCTTCATTACATTGTTTGCTTTTGAGCTAATGTTTCTGTGGTCATGCTGGCCCTTTTTATCAGCCCAGCTGCAACACGATTACACCAAACACCCTTCCTCTGGCACATCCTACTGCTGAGTTCCTAGATGCTGCAAGACCCATGACCTAATAGGGCTGGATAAACATGGTGAGAGTGTCTGCCTCATAGTGTTTAATTATGTAAGATAGAGGGAGGGAAGCGGGAAGAGGGAGGAAGTACTATGGTCATTAACTGGTTCAGAGTAAATGACTCGCTCTAGTCATACCAGAGCACCTGCAGCAGAGCCAGACATTCAACCACCTCAGTCCCTGCTCATTATTTTTTTCTTTTAATTTCCGTGTTGGGTGTCACAACTCTCTGAAGGTTGAGATCTCCCTAAACAGAATACTGTGTAAACAGAGGAGAAAACCTCAAGGACAGTAAGGAAAGAGACTTGCCTAAAAGCTGTGTATATACATCAGCTGGAGCCTCTCTGGATGGCCAGCACAGAAATGCCCCTAACACAATTGTAGACTCTTTCTTATGGCATTTTAAGGAGGCATGACATCAAAGTGAAGGCAGAAGAGAGATGGGCATCAAAGGGAAAAAACAAGTGGGCAGCAAGAATGAAGAGGGAGGAAAAGTGTAGTACCATATTTTGCATTGTTGAGGTGATTTTAGCAGGGCTCCGAGTGACACTCAGTGAAAAAAGCACCCCTATTACAAGCTATTAATAACAGAAGCATTATTTTTTCATATGTCTCACTCTAAGACATAGGCCATTATTGCATGTTCTTGACAGCCGTAAGTAAGAGTTTTGCTAACAAAGTCACCACGGGTTTTGACAGTCAGATACGACTTTTTCCTCGTTTTGTTGTCATGTGCTTCATCTTCAGGTTGACTCCTGGTCTGTATCATTCCATGTGCATAAAACACACGAGGCTTCCCCTCCTCAACTGCCCTTGCTGACCTTCAGGGGTTGCTTCTTACACATTTGCCCTTCATTTGGGCTCTGGACTCTTGCAAGTGTTACACAGACAGAAACTCGGAGGACAGGCTTTGCAGCCAAAGGCAGCTCCTAAAACCTGACAGCATGAGATCTGGAGCCTGCAGGAAAATGAGGAACATGGGAAGAAGGATAATTTTCAGGCATGGGACAAGGACAGGCTAAGTCCTGCTCATGAGTTCAGGAAATTATTTCCAGCACAACTTTGCATCCTCACACCTTATTTGAGTTTAGCCTAGCTGGGTGACATGAGATACTCCAGTGCCAACAGTCTGCTCTCTCCCTTCCTCCTCTCTCCAGAGTGGTTGAGAAACCTTTTCAAAGCAGAAGAGATCAAATAACATGCCAGCTTATATAAAATAACTTTCAAGGAAAATTTAGCTAGCAACGCTGTTACAGAACATGGCTTCAGCTGCCTGAAGTTGTGCCATTTGCAAAGACCTTTTTTGCCCACTGTTTCCACTTCTCTTCCCACATAACAGGAGGTAAAAGGGCTGTTTACAGGGATTTTAAATAGGCACAGGAACTGCATCAGCACTAGGCCTGATCTGCAGCTGATGTTTGTGGAATCAAGGGTGCACTGGTCCTACTCAGGCTCGAGTCCTTTCTCTGTGCACATGGCACACTGCAGGGCAGAGCAAGCCTTTCATGCCGAGTGCCTGCCAGGGTGGCAGACCCACGCTGAAGCTGAAGTGTGCTGCACACTGCTGCATGTGGGACTAAGCCATTCAGCTGCTGGGGCTTAGGGAGTGGCTCACGTGCCTTTTTTTGATGCAGGTACTCAGCATCCTGCTTAATGCCTTACTTCTCCTTTGATCTTGGATACCTGATTTCACCCCTGTTCTTTCTCTGTGTGACAATGGCAACACCTCCAGACCTCTGAGCTGCACTGTAATACCAGATTAAGTGACTAGGCACAGGGGAATGAAATCTCCTGACTCATGAGATGAACTGAGGTCTCATCAGCCCAGCCTTATTTTTCAAAATCCACAAAAGTTGCACGAATCTGGGACCAAAATGCCCCCTTCTCTCTCCAAGACCCTGCCTTTTCTCAAGAACCTTTTATCCCAGTGATGACTTCACGAGATGTCTCTTGATTTGATTTAGTTTGGATATAGTCGCTCACTACATGGGTGAGTTAGTGTAACTACCAGGTGTGCTTTTGCCACAAGACTCCTGTCTCATTCACATAAACACTTTCCAGGGGTCTTCTGACACTTCCAACAGTGCATGTGGCTAAAACAATAGCTACAGTAGTTACCATGGCATGGGGAACCTGAGCTTGGCTCAGATGAGGTCTCAGCTGGAACCTTCAAGACAGCTTGACCTGTATCCTACATCAGGATACATGGAGCCAATGGCAATAGTCAAAAGAAGAACTAGATTATTTATTTAGGATGAACTAGATTATTATTTAGGATGAATCATGGGGAAAGACTGAAAGTACAGTATGTATCCCAGAGAGAGAGTACAATGTGAAAACAGTCTTTAACTGCTGATACAAGGTAGCAATCTTCTCTCCAAGTGTATGACACCTAAAACAAGTTTTAATGGATTTAAATTGAAGCAGGTAAGACTGAAGTTAAACTAAATCCATAAACCACCAACAGCATGGATAGTGAAAAACTGGGACAGATTGCCTAGAGGATTGCATGGAACCATCACTTTCTGTCTTTAAGTACAGATTTGACACACCTGACAGGAATGACACAGGTAGAGGGGATCTTCAGTGGTAGGACAGATGAGAAGATATTTTTTGGCTCCTTGTAACCTTCTAATTCAGTGATTAGTGTGTTGTACATGCTTATTAATCTGTTTTACCACAATACACAGGCCAAGGAGGGATACACTATTGTAACAGATGTGACATGGAAGAGCAGTCATGAGCAAGGAACTCCTGCAGCAATCCAGATTTACAAGCAACCGATAGGCATGTATCAGGTGCAGAGCTCAGGAAGGGCCCAAGAATGTCCACTGATGAGAGGAGAGGTCTAGAAAACGTGACATGAGAAAAGACTGAACAACACTTACTGCTTAGCCTAGAGAAAACCTCACAGCTCAAAATGGCACATACCACCCAGTCCTTATAATTTAAGCTATTTCAAGGCTCAAAACTGCAGTATGATAAAAAAGGCATCCAAAGGGACTGAAATTGTCCATATCCTGTCCTTTGGCACAATCCACCTAGGCACACCTGCCCTACACTCCGAGTTGTGCCTCTGTGTCATGGAAAATGTATATTATGGTGGAGGTTCTTCCACTGACAGAAAGCATTGTAAACCCCTAACTGAAACACAAATTATGTCCAATTATTTCTTCAGGAGAGAGGAACTGCTCCTTGGCCTGCCGCACCTATGTACCACCAGGGGAGATTCTAGGATTGCAGCAAGTATTTGTTTTGGCTTCCCTACACTTTATCAGTGAAGCAGTTATTTATTTTTTTGAAACGGAAGGAGCAGAAACTGCTGCCCCTGAAAAGTGTTAACTACAAGAGCATGTCATTCATTGGTTCAGTGGGAAGGACCTGGCTTCCCACATTGTAAGGTCAGAGAGAGGGCTGGAGGACGTGAGACAAGCTCTAATAAATCGTGACACACAATTTCTCCAACTTGGCAACATGCGGAAAGGAGAAAATCCAGGGCAGCAAGATCATGAGCAGAAGGCAGCAGTGGGTATGGTTATATCAAGTCACTCATTCCTTGGCTGTTCCAAGGCTCCCAAACTGCCCTCTATATCTCCCCAGGTATTAGCAAATTACTTCACGTGGCAAGGAATACAGAGTGAGATGTGAGCAAGTTCCAGTCACTCGATCCAACCACAATTCTTCTCCTAGCCAGTGCCAACTTGAATGCACAGAAAGATCTGAAAGCTTATCAGATCATTGAAATATGCCTTTAAAGCCAGAATCCAGCTTTCAGCACTGTAGAATCAGGAATACAGTAACAATAGCCTCCTACCTAATGATTTTGCTTGGCACAGCACTAACTGAAAACCATCACAACATCAGAAAAAAATCTTGCAAAAGTTGTGTCTTATTTCGTACGCTCTTAAGGTCAGTTCAAGAAAAATGGCACACAGACCTGCATGAACGTCCAAAAAGCTGTAAACTTTGGTTAACAAAACAGAGCTCCATTTTGCTCTTAACCACAAAGATCAAGTAACATTAAAAAGGAAACAAAAAGATGCAAATCACACATTTTCAAGTCTCTGAAGATCCTGCTGGCACTGCCTCAGGTCAGAGTACTTCTCACTACAGCTCATTTCCCTTCAGTCAGCCTTTTCACTCCCTTCAATGCTGAATACACAAAGAGTACCAGACATTTTTAGCCTCAATAATGTTTTCATTACCTGTCAGGAATAGCACTAATAACAGGCATTAGAGGTACAATATTCAATTGTTCAGGACAGTCTAAACATTTAATTACATTATGGTAGCTAATCACAAATAATTGCCTTAGGGAAGGCAGGGCAGCTGTGAGGGGATGCAGTTTGTTTGTTCAGCTTATGGCAGAATTCAGCAAGGACAAAGTAAGAAGCACTGGGAGTAATGTCTTCAAACCATTCGCAAACTGTATTTCCTCTTAGTCTTTTAGGGAAGAACTACTTCAGCTTGCTTCTATGCAGCCCTGAGATGATCACCTTGTTTGAAAAGAGCCTAATTCCACATCGACTGTGCTTTTTGTTCTCTTATTTTACTATCATTTCTCCTAACATTTGTCCTTTTATTGGATCTGGCTCTATCAAGTTTCCTTATCATTGTTTCCTTTCTTCCTAACCCTGTTACATTAACTTACACAAATGGTTAGTTCTACTGATCTACCAGAGAGAAATCAAATAGATGGTGATTAACAGAACCGAAGACACCGAAATAATTTCTTTAATGAAAAAGAAAGAAAACCAACCAACCAAGCCAAACACACACACATTAAAAAAAAAATTTAAAAAAGGAAAAAAGAGAAATAGGAACTGACCCTGCTTTCCTCTGCCACTATATAGAAGTAGGAAGTTTAGACTAAAATAGAGCAGAATACTGTAGAGAGAGAGATGTTACAGCAGAACATCTTTGACCCAATCCTATATGACAGGTACCTCAGATAGAGAGACAACTCTATGATGTCCATTGGCCTTCTGGATAAATCTGATGCTCCATTACACAACCATTTAAAAGCACGATGACTATGGAGCAATGGAGGTTTCTACAAATCTAAGCTCTTACAGAGGTGATTTCTATTCTGATGTGTTATAAAGGGTTAAGAAAATTTTCTTCAGGCAGCAGACAGCCTCCTTTAGTATCAATCTGAAAACTCTGTTTATGACAGTACTTCTCTGCCAGGTCCTTTAGCAGAAGCCTGCAGCCAACACATCGATACACCAAACCCAGTGCAGACACTGCTCTTACAATTGTTAGCAACTCACCCAAAGCCTTCTTGCAAGATTTAAGTCTTGCAAAAGAGAAAAAGCAGAAGTGAAGTGTGTAACACCTTCATTCCAGAGAGGAAAGTTTTCCACTTAAGTGTTCAAGTACTGCAGTGTAACCTGGAGGACTGCAACTTAGCTGAGAGTTAGGATTCTGCATTAATAACAGACACGGTTTGAATGGTTGGATCCCAGGTGCCCGTGTCTAGTTTTCTGTCACTCTTTCCCAGGCACTTTGGGAGCAGCAGCCTACCTGGATGTTCCTGACTCTCCTGGGGGTTCTATTTGAAGTGGCAGGACATCTCACTTGCCAGCCCAAGTGCTGTCTCCTCATAGCTGGTGCAGATGGCATTGGGCTGTGACAAAATGGGATGAACTGATTTTGCTTCTCTTGGTCATATTTTGTTGTGAGGGCAGGAGGTCTTTTCTGTCTCCAGCAGTACCACTGATTGCAGCAATTATGATTTCTTATCTTCCAAATTTTACTAGTGCTGCTGCAGTTCTCCCACTGATTTGTCAGAACTGAAATAAACCCAGGGCAATTTTTCTGCAACACTCTCTCCATCTGTGATCCCAGCTCCACATCCTGGGCCAGAGTCAAGGTATCAAGTTCCATCAGGAGCTTCTCCCGAATTCGCCGGTCTGCTGCTTTGTCAATTAGCTGATCCAGGATCAGCTCTTCCTGCCAACAGCCAAAAGCAGAAACTGATGCCAATTCTTGTAGTGCCAAAGCAAAGGTTCTAAGAGTTTCACCTGGCATTTGTTCCCTCTGCCTGAACTGGAACCTCTGTAACACCACACTCTGTCTGGGCTTAATGTGCCCGGAAATCTTCTTCATTGTTTCTTCAAAGGAGGAAGCTGAAATCAAGGTTGTAAAAAATCCTCTGACCTTTCACATCCAAAGTGGAAGAAGTTCTCAGAGAACCTTCAGGTTTCAATCATCTGTATCAGCCAAATCTCCTGATCAGCCACTGGCACGAGGAACCCGAGATTTCACAGTTCCAGCAATATGTAGGATTTAAAACTGCCTGCAAGATGCAATGGGAACTCCCCAGTCTTCAATGCCACGGCTGCATAGGTCCACTGGTATTCCCACTGCCTCTAAACTTGCCACCCAAAAGACCTCTGCCTTCCAGCCCAGGTTGTTTGGCAGGGCAGGAAATACAGTGCTCCTCCCATGCAGGCAGCAAGGATAGGGGCAGATGAGTAAAAGAGAAAATTAAATGGGAAGGAAATAAGAAGATGATATGGAAAGACTGTCTCCCCTGCGAGGAAGTTTTTGTTGCATGCCCTAAAACTAAAGCTTGTCAAATATTTACTGGAAATCAAACACAGCTTTAATGGTTTTACACACATTGCTTGCAATAATTAACAGCACAATCTTCACAGCGAAACAATCCCCCCATGTCACCAAGACCTATGTGGAGAGTGTGCAGCACCAGAGCAGCGATGAGCAGTGAATGAGCAGTGAAGGCTGACCTGTGTCTGTTCATCCATGTCCAACACTCATGCTGAGGAATGGCATCCTCTCGTGCCAGACCCTAGTGACCTGCTCCAAACGGGCACTATTTCAGTAGCTGCTTACAGACAACAGTCCCACAGCATGGAAGAGCAGCACAACTGTAGAAGGACCTTTGTATGAGCAATTCGTTCTCGGGATGGAGTCTGCAGCTGCCTCAATTTTGCAGCTTTTTTCAGGAATAACACAGGAGGTACAACTGGAAACACTGCGACTTGTAAGTGGGTGTTGCAGAAAAGATGATGAGAAAGAGGATGTCTTTGTTTCCCTGCGTGTTTGTGGGTATGTATGGTACCCAGAAAGAATTTTTAGCCTTTTTTCATGTTTTTGTGTGTGTCTGCTGTGTCCCAGCCAAAGGGACCTGAGGGGTCTGTGCACCCCATCCTGCAGTCAGGGAGAAGTAAATAGTTCTCTGCAGCAAATCCCTATGTAGCCCAAGCTGATCACAGTTCTAAGATACCCTTTCTCAATGAACCAAACAACTCCATCAGTTGAGTCAGGAGCACTGATCAATTTTGTAATAATAGTAACATAAAAAACTTTTTTTGGCTAAAAAATTATTCCTGAGCAACAATGGAGAAGCTCACAAATTTATTTACACCTGCCCACTGCCTCAGCATGTCCTTTAACAGGAACACACTAGCTTTTCCAGTACAGTCTCAGTCACAAAACAAGCTTAGGTGGAAGTGGAATGCTGAAATGCTTAACAGCTTTTGCATTTTTCAAAGACTTGAACTTTAAGAGGTTTAAAAAGTATAGTCCCAGCAATTTATTAAAGGAGGATTTAGGTTAAAATTAATCTAGAGAGTCTTAGACCCATTTTTAGCAATAAGATTTACTGTACAGAGATTAATGTGCCTGGGGATGGTGCTATGCAGGGCCAGCAGTTGGACCCAATGATCCTTGAGGGTCCCTTCCAACTCTGCTTAGTCTGTGATTCTGTAATTGCACATATTTTGGTTATTTTCATAAGGAGAACCCTGAACTTTACCCCATGGGCATAACTTCCTGCTTCTCAAAATTTTCAGTGTCCTCTGTTTTTATGAGGTCAGCTGACTTCAATGTAGTAAGCTAAATGGAAGAAGGAGATGAAGGCAAAGATCCCAAAAAGCTACGCAAAATTTAAAATACCAGAGTGCCTTAATGGCTTTGCTCAGAACACTCCAGTGTACAGTTGTGTTGTAGTCACAAGATTTTTGTCTGAAATCCTGTGAAGTAGAACTCTTAATACCTCTTTATTAGAGCTGGACAAAACTATCAATGAAATACGCTGATATTATTAGATAATATTAATATATTGTGGAGTTTCAGCAACATCATACATTTTTAAGGATTTTCCTTTAGTAGAAACTGCTGTTCATGCCCATTGGAGGAATATGAAGACAAGTTTCCTTTCCTGGAAGATTTGATTACCTAGAAGAATAATAGTGTAGAGGGGAGGCAGAGAGGATGGACTCTCAATCCTACTGTTCCAAATCTATTTCTGAACTGAACAAGACATTCTTTAACATATCAAGCATCTTCACACAGTGCTTCATTCCACCCTAGGTCAGTAGTCCCCTTTTCACGCAGAGAAAAGGAGCTTGGAGACATGATATAATGTGCTTTTGGCAATGACAAAGCCAGGATAGGAAGTCAGGGATTCAGTATCCCATGCCCCTTCCTTCAGCAGCTCGCCAACCCAACAGCCTTCCCCCAGCTCTGCTTCTGAAAACAAACATTCTAGTCCAAAGGCAATCAAAAGCTATTGCCAGCCCAGCTCTTGACATCAGCCCTACATTTTACAACAGCCGTATTTAAAAGACCTCTCTGACTGAAGAGGAGTCTGAGCTTTAAACCGTTGGCAGCAGACAGAATGCTCGGGAGGAGCTTCACAACATGTTTGCCATATTTTTATACATTTTCCTGGACAGGGTTTGAGCTAACTGGAACACACTATAGATCCATTTGGCCACTGTGGCTGCTTTTTCTAACTTCACAAAGGAGGAAAACAAGGTCAAATAGGATGATGCCAAAAAGCAAACTCCTTTATGAAATTTAAGGACAGATTATTAAACATGGACACCTGAATCTTGGTGCTTCCTTTGGAAAACTTGCCTATAAAAATGAATATTCAAGGCTTTTTACTGTGAGCTATGGAAGGCCAAGAAAAGTAATCCGATTGGGTTAAGAGGAAATACATTGCCGAGTGACCTTGTGTGAACTGCATCAGCTCTTCAAATCAAGACCTCTTACCCTCTGCACTGTGGTGGGTCAAACATGTGCCATCTGACCTGGGTCTGACCCCAAATACCTGGACAGCCTGGTGAGGTGCAGAAAAGCTGTCCTGCACACACTGCCTGAGTGGGCAGGATGCCACTTAGACAGGAACCTGTTAATCCCATTGATACAAGTGCTAATAGAGGCCACAATTCACTCAGGCTCTCACTGCCGAGAGCTCCCCAGTGTCAGGAGCAACACTGTGAGTCCAGAGGAATGGCAGCAGCATTCGGGACACTTGGGCTCCTTAACAGTGCGACACTGACAAAGTCTAAAGGGCTGAGTACACCCTAAGCCTCAGTTACTCTGACTTCACTGTTAAAACATGACTAAACCACCTCATGCCTCATCATGATAAAAACCCTGATGGGACAGAAATATATAAAAACCTTTGGATAAGATTAGGAACGCTGCACAGCCACCATTCTTAAACTTCTCTACAAACCAGGATGCCACAAGACAAACCCAAGCAAACAGATGAGATGTTCCTGCTTTCCATCATACCCTGAACTCTGTTGACTCGGGAATATAAACAAACATGTTATATTACAAAGGAATAAAAAACCCAGCTTGAATGACAAACATGATATTTTTGTGAAGTTTCTTTCTGTAACTATTACTTTGCCCTGCATTGGTGTGACTGAACATGAAGTTTGACATCTAATTACAGCTGCCCTGCATAAGAGGCATTTTCTCTGTCCTTGCTGGCCCAGTTCTGTTGCTGTTCCGAGAGTGACTGCACACTTGCTCATGTACTGGGAGACACCACACTTGAACTAGAAAAACCAGAAACACACGGAAGTGCATTACTTCCGCTGACACTGATTAGAACCAAGAACACTGCTGTTTCTTTGCTTTCCCTGTAAATAAGGTGCTAGGATTTTATAAGTTTGTGAAAGAAAATGGAAGAACAAAACCTTTCCTTCTTTAAGATTTCCAACTCTGTGGTGTCTGACCATACTGAAGGCTCATGACTATAACGTGATCAGGCAAGGGCCAGTCATACAGACTGGATGTCACAATGGCTGAAAATCCTGCACTAGCTGGTACATGTGCAGGACTTCCTGGACATGAAAATTTTCCCATGGGTATGTTTAGCACAGCACATTTCACTAAAAAATCTGGACTTATTTTTTATTTGATTTGATTTTGTCCTCTTTCATAATCCTCTTTATTTCACCTGCTTTCCCCATTTCAGCAAGTTAATTTTGGGAGGAGGACTTAAATGCCATTTGGAGTTGTCACAGGATGTATCAGCAGTCCCTTTTGTTGTAAATTGTAGATTTCCACAGGCTGGTTGTAGTGTGAGCAGCATTTCTCCAGTTCTGGCCCTGTAATCCCAGTTATTTCATGCAGCCTCTCCAGTGCAGAAGTCTGTCCTTCAAGCAGTTTGGCTTTGGAGCATGCTCTTCACTTTGCCAGCAACTGAAGGACGTTTGGATCTCAATGGCTTAGCAATGCACCACTGAAACAACCCCAACCACATTCCCCTGGCTTTTTGTCTTCTGCAGGACAGCCTCTGAGCCATTTCCCCTCTTAGCTTGCTGCATTAACTACTCAATAACTATAGAAGCCATTATACAGGTTTCACATCAGCTAAGCCTATTATTTTAAGAAATGTCTCTGTTCCTCTCTCAGCGTTGTGTTGCCTCAGAGAAGATTCAGTACCAAATTCCAACACATGCAGCCAGCACTCATGCACATCTCAGAGCAATGGAGAGATCATGCTCCCCCAGGTTTTTGTTCCAAGACACAGCACATGAGAAGTATTTGAAAGATCATTGCCCTTATGATCCATTCCCAACCAACCCTGTTAATATTTTGTATTCCTGCTCAGGAATTAAAAATATGATTGCTGTAAATAGTGTTAGGATTCCATGTGACTTATAATAGCAACAGAGCTTTCTCAGTCAAGAAGTCTCAGACTAAAATTAAGAGTCTGATTTGCCATGAGGCCAAATCCCCTCTTTATTGGACATTAGCTGAAAGAATTACCACCCTGCAGTTTATTGTGGCTCCTAGTAACATTCCAGATGGCAGAGTGGGCAGCCTGTTGTATTAGTTTATACCAGAACCTACAATTAGATAAACTTTTTCTATCAGTGCAACTTTGAGGCCAAGTACTTTGTGAGCACTGAAAAAAGCTTTGCCCAGCCCAAAGTTTGTTTCTGTATTGGCTACTTTCACAGCTTGACAAATATCTCCCTGGTATTTGTGGGATGTGGAAAAATGCATGAGGCTTCTCTTGGATGTCATACCAAAATTATTACAAATATTCCCCTCTGCCAGATTTAAGCCTGCAGAAATAGAGCTGTTGGTTTTCAGAGATGCTCATTTCAAGGTTCTCAGCAAGCAGATCTCTCCTTCCAGAGTAGTTAATTCTCTGAGGAGCGCTGCAGTCTCTATGGTGAAAGGATGACACAGTATCTACAGGCTAATATCATGATTTTCCTCATTTTAAATAGTATAAAAAACTATCTCTGAGGTATGTAACTCCTCTGCTCATGGCATAGACTCGTTTTTTGCTGTCTGCTTTTCCCATTTTTTGCCTGTCTGAATTCAACAGTCAAGGAGTGAAGTACTTGCCAGATTTTGAGAATGTAACATTTATCCAGTCCTTTCAGGTTTAATCAGGTACAGAGGTATTGGGTTGCCTGAGCCAGCCATGACACACATCTGCCTGCAGGTTTCCTTAGGAAAGATAGACACTCAATCAGGTGTAAACTGTGAAACCTCAGTGGTATTGGAATATAAACCAGAAAAACCAATGACTTAAAGCCAAGAAATCTCAGATCAGCCAGAAAAACAGACCAACTCAAAGGGATTGTAGATGAAGTTTCCCATTCCCAGTATCCTTGAAGAACAAGTCCTGGATCACTGAGATGCACAATTTATGTTTTTAAGTCAGAAATATAAATATAACTCTCTATAGGTATACATACATAACTCTGGATCTTGTCAGTACCTCCCTCTTTAAATCCCACTGCTTTCAACAGGAGCTGAACTTTGTCCCCAGTCACCAATACAAGAGATTGGTAAAATGCAAACCATAGAGTCAGTCTCTATGAGCTTGACAGGTGTTCGTTTATTACAGCTTCCCGTGTTTACTGAGATCCAGGTACGATGCCAACCTTCTCCAAATGTGCTCTTGTTCATTTTATGCAAAATTAATTTTTTATCACAAAATGATTTTCATCACAAAGTGGTTGTGATATTCACTAGAGGAGCAGTAACACTATGAACATGACACAACAGTAGAATGTGTTACTGCGGTTCCGTAAAGCTTTCCTTGTAAGATATCAAAGCATTTAATGTTAATGATCTAAACCTCCTGGAAAGAACAATTCCCACATTCACAGCTGGCGTGGTTTCACCCCAGCCAGCAACCAAGCACAGCACACGAGGAGGTCAGTTCTGTTGGTTACAGTTCAGAAATGCCTACATTGCTATAAACCCAGGAGCTGCTACAGCACCATATCAGTTCAACAGTCTGAACTGAAAACCTGCCTCAACTATTTTGTAATTGCAAGAATTCCTTCAGTTTTAAGATTGTAAATACATGGAGCTGGCTCCCGGGAATGTTATATTGCCATGAAGATCTGTATCTGTTAAATGACTTATCTGCCTAATGCAGTAATTCAGTCTGGTATCACTGCATCAAACAAAGGTGACAGAAGCCACTCTTCACATGCAATCCACCTTCCTCTTGCTCCTTACTAACAGTAAGCAAATAATGGATCAGGCCCGGGCAGTATAAGAGCTGATACCACTAATTACTGCTGAGGAGGACTTGTATTAATTCTATTTCTACCTACCTCCTTAGATAAAGAAGATTATTGTCCCAGTTCTTCAGTGGCTGCTGGGCCCAGTGTGCCAAGTGATCATTAGACACCTCAGAGAGACAGACAGCATGGCAAACTTGATGCAAATGAGTGCCCTAGCGAAACACTACTCAGTCACCAGCTGTGTTTCACTGAGCTATCACCATAAGCATGCTGCTCACTAGAAAAGCTCTTTGATGAGGCAGGCAGATTGTGGCTCCAACAGTCCTACCTAGAAGCTTTGAGAAAATCCTGCTCGTTACTCATCAGGCACTTCTCAGTTTCTGAAGTGAGTACACCTTATAAGAACTGTGAGTCTGCAGTGCTGGAGAGTGCTGAAAGACCTCCTAGGCTGGGAGAAGACCCTTCTTTTACTTGTACAAAACCAAAAAAGAATTGTGAGGCAATTGCTTAATGCCTGTTTTTACCAAGGATCCTCGCACAATTTTATGGAGGTGTTCAATTGAAATGTATATGGTGTTAGGAGTATCAGCACAAACTCATGTAAGGCAAATGTTTGGGTTTGTTACTATACAGTGAAATTTGCACCAAGCTTGCAGCACTGAACTAGGTACAAGTGAAGCCATGCACTCTGAAAGGAGCCACACATTTTCCCATGTCCTAATTGCTACTTTTACCCCTGCCCTCTTTGGTTTTTGTTAGTCACTGGAATATATGGCTTCTTTCCAAAGCAGAATGCTCTGTCTGCTTCACTGCTCAACTCTCTGTACCAAGCTCAGATAAACAATGTTCAGATTTAACCTCTCCTCTGGGATCCAGGGCAATTTAAAGAACTCAGATTCAGCTGGACTTGGCCAGATTTCCAGCATTACCTTGGCTTGCTACATGTTATGCCATAATGCTTCTATCTGTAACACAAACACAGGGTGAGTGTGAATCCACTGGTATTCGCTGTCCTTTGAAATAAGAGGATAACAGAAATAGAATAATTTTTTAAAGACATAACCATTACTGGATGTGCTCCCAGGATCTCCTGGATATCTTTGTCTCTTTCTTCCATTGTATATATGTACCTATTTCTCCTATATGACTTTAGGTGTCAAGAAGCTGAAAAAACTCCTGACCATGAAGGAATGGTAGCTGCCCTCATAGCAGCTGCAGTAAGGCTGTAGTACTGAAATATTAAGGGATAACATTTTAACATTCCAGCCAAAAGCTGCTCATAGAGGGGAAACATTTAAGATGTGCTTGTGCTGGTATTCTGATGAGTGGTAATGGTTTGGGGGTAAACCTGAAGATCTTCCTGTTTGGTTTTTTTCATGAGGTAAAATAAAGACAAAAAAGCTTCACTGTTCAGCATTATTGGGTGTCCCATTATGGAAAACAGAAAAGCCAGTTTCACAGACCAACACCTTATTTAATGTTTTCCCAGGAAAAAAATGCAGTGCCAAAAGAGAAAGAAAGAAAAAGAGAATGAGAAAGATGAAAAAAGATAGGAGGGAGAGGGAAAGGTAGATAGCTAGGAGATATTCTCTAGATTATTGTATGAGAGACAGAAGTTAAACTCAAAGATAAGATGATATTAATATCGAGATTAATATAAAGATTAACAAGATCAATGGCAAGATCAGCGGTGACTTGAACCCAGCTGGTCACTAGTGCAGGGCCGATTCTGAGATCAGTGTGCTCGAGTGAACATTGGACTCCCACCCTATCTGTTACTGCAGAATCTGTGTTGTCAGCTTTATCCAATGTGGTGTAAAACAAGCATGAGGAATTAAGATAAAACTGAAAGTGTTCATTTCCACAGATGTTGGATTTTTGAACAAGTCCTTGGTAATGTTCTTGCTAGAACTCCCAGAAGATGACAAGATGTGTGCCGTGTACCCTGCAACATTCCATTTCAAAGCTCTGCTGTAAGAAGTTTCACATATCTGAAGTGTATGGGGTTACTCTTTTCATTTGAGAAAAAAAAATCTTAGCTGTGCACGAAGCCAACAGTTGGAGAGATGAAACACATTTCCTGTAGAGCTCCAGATCCAAGTACTTTCCTTCTATTCCCAAAGCAGGAGAAGTCAGAAGCCAGAGGCAGTTTTCAGGCTTGGAAAAGGCTGATGACTGATGTGGACATGGGGATTTGTGTCTCCAAAATCATCAGACACCGATACGTTTCCTTTCCCTCTTCATGACTAACAATACCATTGTGCAAGAGTGAGAGCGCAGGGATTAAGGCTCACTCCTTCAATCACCACACATGAGGACCTCGTTAACTTCTTTGGCTGGGGCAAGGCTAGAAAGGCTTCAAGAACATCTCTACTTCCAGAGTACTGAGAAGACTGAAGTCAAGATTGTGTTTTGCAGAAAAGTTAGTGGATCCATTGGTAAGTGCTGGAATGTTTCCTGCTGCTGGGGAGGGCATGGCTCAGGAAGAGGAGAGAATTGGACCCTCACAGACTGGGAGCTGAATGAAACTACCTTTCTCAAGCAGCCTTAAAAGCTCCACCAAATTAAGTATTGCAAGACAGGACTGTGCTTTAAGTTGTGACTACTTGGAAAAAAAGCCCTTGAGAAACAAGAGTGTGAAAGCCTTCCCACCCCAGTGAGTAACTATGTAACTATTATTTCTTTTCTTTGCTATAAAAGCAAGAGAAGCCTGGCACAACATTATAAAGGCAGACTGAAAGCATGTGCTGACTTGGCATCTAGTTGTGTCATACAAATTTTAAGCCACAACAATGCAAACACAAGGAAAAATCGGATACTACTCAGCAATAACAGGGAATATTGCCAAATCAATTACTGCCCTACTAATAATTAATCAGGACAGCTCACTGAGGGAAGCACATCTTATTTATAACCCTTGTATAGTAATCCAAAGTGAATTACCACACTGAATCCACAACACTAATCAAATGCAACATGAGCTTTATAAATCATGCCATACTATTCTTTTAGACATATTCACTTATATAAATTTACTTAAATCAATGTATATATTCTCTTAAGGATGCATTTACAGAAGAATTAATTTTTTGGCACTACAGTTACTCCTCTCTTCAAAAGCATTTTATCCCAAGGTGGATGCTAACATTTAAATCCCTGTCAAAAAGAGAAATGGAAATACCTTTCCCTTTTCAAAAGATGCTTGATGATTCTTTGTTAGCTCTCCTTTGATTTTTTTTTTGTGTAAAGTTCTTGTATTTTAGACTTTTCAGGTTGAAGTCTGCGAGGCAGAATGCAGCTCCCTATTTTGATAGCATCATTGAAAAATGAGTTCGAGTGCATTTACTACATCTTGGTTTCTCTTCTACTAGAATAGTGACTTACCCTTACTGCATAAGACATAATTTTTTAAAGGACCTTCAGACACAGTATTTTGTTGTCAGATAGAAATAGTTTCAAGAAACCTCAGCTATATAATCCGATCCTTAGCACAAAAGTGGAAGACTTGGAGTGCATCTTTCTGGCAAACAACATTACTCTTAAAAGTGCCTCTACATTCTTGCTGCCACTGCTTCAAATAAAGGCACGTTAAGCCATTTTTTTGCTACTACAAATTTCCACAGCTTCTCTGAAACCTGAACATCTAAAGCTGTGCCCTGTCCATTGCCTTTAAGCAGCTTTATCCACATTCCATATGCAAACCCACCCATTTCTTACAAGCACCACACAAATGCACGGAGCCTGCAAATGCTCTCCCCAAAGTCTCTGCCTCTCAGTCACTCATGCACATAGCCCTGAATCATGGGAAGTGCCCTTCAGGAGTTTCATCATGCAATTTTCAGTCATAAACAACAGAGCCTCTGAACAAGGGATTCTTCATGGGAGGACCTATGATTAATGGAAGACTTGATGCTAAAAGAGAAAACCCTACATTTGTAGCTCATGTTTATGTGCAGAGGGGTTGGTGCACAGTAATTTCAAACTAGTCCTTTGATTGCGTTTCTCAGTGAGTAGTGCTATGCAATCAGCACGGGGAAATTAAGGGCGTTCCTCGCAAGTGAGCCCTTCAGAGAAGGCAAAGAGGAAAGTGATGAGGTTCGGGAGAGGAGAGAAACTAGCAGCTGGTGACAACTGCTGGAAGATGAATAGCCGTAGCTAAAAAGCAACCAGAGAGAAAGGCAAACAACTTCTTATCTTCGAATTGAGCTTCTATATGAAGGACTATCTTTAGCCACAACAAAAAGCAGTGATGAGTCAGAGGAAACTGCTTAGACACAGACTCATCACTTGGCATGGTACAAGAGGTGACATGCTCTGAACTCAGCCCTACTTTGCACCGTGGGGCCTGTCAGTGGGCTCACACCCCTGGAGAAGGCTCATGGCATCTTCCTGCTCCCCATCACTCTGGAATGAGCCCAGCTGGGAACTATTTTTGGCCCCAGGGAACCGTACCCACAGATCAGATCTACATTAATCCAACTGAACAAGTAAGGCCATCACCATTGCAGTTTGATTTACCCCTGTGCTGCTTAATACAAACACACATCCTCAAGAAACGGAAGAGTAATCTGCCCTATTCACAGCAGCAGTTTCCATGGAATGTTGGTCTCCAAATGGGGCTTTTGCAAGTTCTCAAGGCTAGTGAGACTGATATTGTCCTCTCCACATTTATGGACTGCTCTGTTTGTTATGCATTGCTCTTGGCCACCTCTGTGTTCATAGCCAGAAACTGAACAAAACCAAAGTGCAGCTGCCTGGTGTCTGGAAATCATCCTTCAGCTCTCATCCTCCAACCCCTGAGAGATGTTCAGCTCTCTCTGAGGCACTGCAGCTGTGGTTTTACTTTTGAGCTGAGGTAAAGGTATGTACCCAAAGACATTTTCCCAGTTCCTTGGAAAACTCAGAAGTTTGAGATTATATGAAAACGCAACAACAGTTCATAATTCCTGTGGTTAATAACTCTGAACATGGGTTTTTGCAAAGCTACTTCTTTGCATAACGTCTTTATGCAAAGCCATGTTTCTAAAAGTTAGGTTTTCTTAGGTGACAGAATTACACTGGCAAGGGCTCAAAATTAATAGAAATACAGCTTTGCTGGTCAAAAGGACAAAAAGCAATCCTAGCCCCAGCTGTGGTTTGTATAAAAATTATAATAATGAATTGTCCATATTCATTTATTCAGGGAACAAAACCCAATTTTAAAACCACTTGAATAGAAATATTTGTTTAGGCTGGAGAGTATAAAATGAATGGTGTAGGTTTAGTTGAGAAATGGAAATGTAAGATGAGTGCAGCTGGAAAGAAAACCAAATTCCTTCTGTGGTATAGTTGTTTGATCAGCTGCACCACTGTTCCCAACAGGGTGCTACAGTGTTCAGGCTCACCCAGAGCCCCCTTTCCTCTTGGAAACAGGGACAAGGGATAAGATTATCTGTCTGAACTCAGGACAATTTCAGGAGATAATGAGAAGGTCTAAAGAGGATATGCTGAACCATCAGAAGATAAAAGAGAGAAAGGAAAATCCTCAGCACCAAATAAAGGCTAAAGCTGAGGGGTGGGAGTGATGCACTTCACACCAGAACCACTCATTCGTCCCAGACTCTCCTCAGCTCCAGGGAAAGCTTTCACTGTAGCACCTGGTCACTGCAGAGACTGGAAAGCACTGTGACAGCACAGGGGACAGAGGAAAAGTCCTTTAACTAGGAATGAGTGGCTCATACTTCAGAAAGCAGAAAAGTGAAAAAGGGACTGGAAGCAGACAGTAGTAAGAAAACAAGGATGTCTATGGTTTGCCATTCTACCTGCCACATCCTAATTCTCAACACTGGACTGTATTATTTGGTTGGTACAAAAGACCAGGGGCAAAGGGTATTCACTTTTCTTAATGAACATAAGTCGACGCTGTTGATAGACATATTTAGCCTTTCCCTCTTCACATATACTCTGTTTGGCGGGGGGGGGGTTCCTCTTCAAAAACAGTATTTGAGGATATTGTGTACTTGGGAGTTTAATGCATCAGTTTTTCCTTTGTTAAAAGCTGGATTTTAAAGCCCAAGTCCATCTCAAAGAAAACTAAAAGTGAGCATTTCATCCTGTTCACTGGTAGCCCTCAAAAAAGGAGCCCAGAATAACACTGAAGCAGAAATTTCTGCCCAAACAAGTCCCAGAACTGGAAGAACAAGTGTGAGTGCTTTGAAAATATTTCAGTCCTGAGCTATATGTGGGCAGTCCAGCCAGCACCTGACTGGTGTATACAACACAGTCTGCTACCATTAAGTATACTGCTCGTGATTAAAAGCACAATGTAGCACAATAAAGAAAACTGAATGAGGGAGGGAGAGAATTAAATTGCTTATGCTGCCACTTTGTGGTCTGAGATAGCATTTATTGCTCAATGCATCAAGCTAGTTTACACAGCTTCCAGACTCTCATAATCCAGAGTCCTGATACTCCATGCAGAGACAGCAGAAAGAGTTGGTAAGAACTCAAAATGGAAAGCCCATGTCATATGAGTAGGCACAAAGCCTGAACTGTAATGCAAGCATCATTGAGTTCCCTAAGAAGGTATTCAACATTGCATTAATAGTTAACATTCAGGGACAGTTTTCCTTTTTGGCAAAATCACACTAGCACAAGAATTGTTAATTTTGCCTTCTTTTCCTCCTTTGTGTGTCTCTTGCTCAGCACGAAGTATATTATGGGCACTTCTGAAGAATACTTGCAGAGAACTACAGCACTATTAAGACCAAACAATGTTATTTAACAGCCCTAATTAAAATCACTCACTGATGCTGCAAAATATACTGAACTCAGCTTTGTTATCTTTCCATACCCAGTGGCAGAAACTCCAGAAATTTAATTCTGATGACTGACTGCTAACTACCAAAGCTCAAGCAGTTTTCAGGAGCAGACACTTGACTTTGTACAAATCTTCCTAACACATACAGGTGACAACTGATCTGCAGAAACCACTACACATTTACATCACTCACACAAGAGAGAACCCTAAAGCAAGTTCAGGGGCAGGAAGAACACAGTTTTCCTTTCTGCCGTGGATTTTGCTTTGTGCTCAAGAGGGCAGACACGACACAGGTGTGATGAGCGACGGCTGCTGGTGCTGCACAGGCGGCACCGTGCAGGGAGCCCCGACCAGCAGCAGGTGGAGCCCGGTCACAGCGCCCGCTCGGGAAACGATGCTCTTCCCTCTGCACCCCCTCATGGCTCTTACAGCTGATTTTGACAAGCAGAAGTGGAGAATTGGATTATTCTGACACAGTAAAATTGTATTTACTTGTCTTAGAACTGTGTGGTACCGAGAATGAAAAATCCCGTAGCCAGGCACAAGCACAGCATGAACTCCCATGTTCAACAATTTTGCAAGGACTCCAGCCCAACAATTGAGACATAAGAGGCTCAGGCTACTTAGGTAAGAATTTCCCAGCACCTGCATACACATTTGAAATTTATAGGACCAGAACCTCTGGAGAACATTTCAGGCCTAATGTCATGCACACTGTATTTCCCTCCTGAAATACTTCCTCTTTCCTATCTGAGCTCTACAGCCAAAGAGGAAAAGGAATCCCACACTGACTGTGAAAAGTCCTTGTACCACCCACACGGAGCTCAGCCCAAGGCTGATGCTGGCACCTGACAGACTCCTGCTGGTTGTGAGTGCCTCAGTGCATTGCTCACCAGCACTGTGTTCCCAGGTCTGCCAAAGCGATGCAGGCAGATTAACCCTTGTGTGGAGCATGAAGAGCAAAGAGTGAGGAGTCCAGGAATGTTTCTGTTGTTAAGTTACTGGGGATCACTGGGGGTTTAATATTGCTGGCTCCTTGCTTTCCTCCAACACTGCCCAGCTGAATACACTGCTGGCTGGTCTGTCAGAGAGAAGATGACTCCTGGAGCCTTATCCATCACACTGGAGATTAAAATTGTAACCCAAAGTGAAACAAAACTGAGTAGCCGAACAAGAGGTCAGTTAGGTCAGGCAGGTCTCTTCAATACAGCCAGTGAGTGTTCCCATGTGCCCTGGAACCCAGACACGCCCACGCTGGGGTCTCTACAGCACTGGAGGCATTTCCCACCTGACAAGCATGGTGATGCATGGAAAAGCTCAAGAGTCAGTCCTGTCTTAGCCTACCTTGGCTTGCTCCAGGTGGAATCTCCAGTGTGGAAAGCCTGTTTATTTAGGCTATTAAGCGTAGTTCAACCTGCTCTTTTTTCCCTTCCCAGGGGAAAGCACAAGCTTTCTACAACAAGCTGTCCACCCTCAGAGACAAAGCTGTTCTCCAGGGTATGAGAAAACATGCAGAAGGAAAAAGGCACCTTTTGTCATATCAGGCACTCAACCCTTTCTTTATCCTCCTCTCCCCCCAGCTATGGAAGAGCTGCTCTAGGCTCTCTGGACCTCACCTCACCTGTTCTTCCCTGTAAGTCTCTATTTTATCCCTGGTCTGTCTCATACTAGGCCACCTCAGGCTCCTTTGCTGCCGTTCTGCAGAGAAGCAGGTGACTCTTCAGTCCCTGTTCAGCTGCTAGGCTAGCATTCTCCCAGCCTTCTTCATACTGAGGAGAATTGTCAGCTTTTCATCACACCTGGAATCCTGAGAGGCTCTTACAGAGGCATTAGGGCTCTTGGCCTTCCAGAAGTTAGGTACTTGAACTTACTCTGTTCTTTATTTTGCTTCATCTGGTTGGACTCAGGTTTTGTCACTATTAGGATGGTAACAATCAGTAGCACAACACATACCCATACACAGACAGGAACAAATTAATGGAAGCCCTGGCCACAGCAAGTTGTTTCTGAGAACCTCACAATAGATTCCAGAGGGCAAAGACAGCAGCATAGTTCTCCCACTCCACAGGCAGGTAGAATCTTCCTGTACACACATAAAGGCTCACACTGTACATCTGGAATGAGATCAGCCCACTGGGGAAAGGCAGCAGTTGTCCCAAATTTTCTCCCTTCAGGAGGCCAAGAAAACTAGATGGAGGAATCACAGAATCATTGAATGGTTTGGGTTGGACCTGAAAGATCATCTAGTTCCAACTTCCCTGCCATGAGCAGGGATGTCACCCACTAGATCAGGTTGCTCACAGCCCCATCCAACCTGACCTGGAACACTTACAGGAAGGGGACATCCATAGCTTCTCTGGGCAGCCTGTGCCACCCTCACAGTCAAGAAGGAAGTCAGCCACCTCATAAAATTTCACAGACGCACTGACAAATTTACAAACCTTATGAAACAGGACTGTAATACCCCTGGTCCTGGAAAGGAAGAGTCAAAAAAGTCCTTAGCTGTGTTTTCACAGGGAAGATCCGACCCAAATGGTGTGACATCAGATTAGAAGGCTGAGCAGGTACTGCACCCACACACCCCAATGCTACCTCAGTCCCCAGGAAGTGCATCAGCTCCAAGCTACACCACATTAGAGCTGCCTCCTAGCAGAGGTGAGTGATGAGCACATAGAGCTTCCAAAGCCAGCTTGGCCAGAGCAGCTGCTGCACAGCTTTGCTTTCATGGCAGAGGCACATCCTCCAAATGCCACTGCTCTCAAATCCTGATGCATGTTATTGCAGCTTGGGGAATACACGTGAGTCAAAGGAAGGCGAGCAGCCAGACTTGCCCAGTCAGAGCTGACAAAGGGGCTGGGTACCTGTTTTTCTCCCCCAAACACACCAGCTGTTTTTTACTGAAAGATAATAACTTCCCTCCAAAACAGTAAAAAGTATGAAGTTTTCTGACATACTGAAAGATGGAGCTTGGCAGAAGGGAAACAGCTTTGGACTGGATCTATGCAGGTCACAAGTGATTTGGCATAATTTCAATTGCTCGAACATTCAACTCCAGGTGAAGTGTGTTGGGCATAAGGCTGAAATTCAACACAGGGTAATAATCATCTAAAGCACAGTGTATGTCAAAATACAGCATGTAAAAACACGCAAGATTATGCAACAGTACTACAGAAAACACTTCTCAATTTCTCTGATAGATTCCCTTCTTTTGTGGGTCTTCCAAGTAAGAGAAGTCCACGCAGTCTTTGGTTTCCAGTCATTTATCAGCAGAAGTAATATAATTTTCTATTATTAGAGAAAAATCCAAACCAAAAACGTGCTCGTGGGCAAACACAGCCTTTTCTTTTCTTGCACTATGCCCATTGTACCAGCTGTGTAGGTGTGAGTGACAGGAGTAGGTCATAAAGTAACAGAAACATTTCCTCAGGCATCCTGAGGGAGTTAGGAGCTCCAAGGCAAACCACACACTCAGTGGCTGAGATTGCAGGGCTCCATCACAACCCAAGGAACAACTCTGCAGCCAAAGCCAACTCAGCACCATTTTTACCACTTCAACATTTTTTGTCAGTTGTCATTCTTCTCGCACAGGTAATCAAAGGCTCACACACAACTGTCCAGCCCCTTCCTCAGAAATGGGCTGACACACACATCTAAACCTCTGCTCTCTCTGTCACAAGGGAGGCACTGGAACAATACCTCTTCCTCTGGCTTCAACCCAGTGCAGCTAAAGCTGATACTTCCTGTCTCTCACTGTTCCCCCAGATCCCCTCCAAACTATTCTCTTTTTTGCTTTTTCACAGTTTCTCTAAGCTCCAAAACCAAACTCAAAGTTTTAGCCTATTGCTCAAAATATAAAGCCTATTGCTCTGTGTCAAATCAGCTGCTTGATCACCATAATGGTGATAATTAGCTATTTAATTAACTATACCTGCACAGCTGCCATGTGGGACACTGTTCCATCAGGATTTCAGATCAGATTCCTACCTGTTGCCTTGACTGGCAGAAATGGACATGTCTATGACGGTTTTCTGCAGGTGGGGTGGCTTTGCTATGCAGAAATGAGTTCCAGAAGTGCAGCTATGCCAGCATGTTATCTGTTTTTACCATATTTACCAAACCAGAAAGGGAGCATCTGCCTGCCTTCTCTATTGTGTTTTTAAAATAACAGGCTAAACAAAAACACCCCGTGGGGTTATATTTGGCCTTTAGTCTATCCTTCCTCAAAAAGTCTGACACTTCCACAACCTATGAACAGTTCTGTTTTCCTGCATCCATCAGTGATACTGTTTCAGTGGCAGCCTTCTCCTTTTCCAAGCAGGGACCATTATGTCTCAGTTGTTAAAGTCCGCAGATTACTCCAGGTAGCCTCTGCTAGTTTAATACACCAATATGCCCCTGCAACTCCTATCAGTTGAAGGGTTGCAGCAGCTCCACAGAGCAACATCGAGAATCACTCCCCATCCAGTATTTACTAGAGTGTCAGTACTGAAATAGCTAAATTTTGTTGTAATCAGTAAATTCCCCAACAGCTAAAACCTCATTATACTCAGACATGGGTCCACTTATCGATCCTCATCCCCTCTCACCTTCTGATTTCACAAACCACCCGGAATAGACATAGGGAGCTGTCCATAACTGGGGGGGCCACACTGAGAACACCTTGCTGTGCTGAAAGACCTCCACAATATCCCTGACAACAGGAGTAGAGCACGCAAGATGACTGCAAAAGGGTAGAACTAAGAATTCTACCCAAAGGACACAGCTAGCTGATACACTCCTGCGTAGGATACCACCTCCCACTGAAGGTTTCCCTCTGGCACCTGGGCTGCTACTGTCTTGGTTTTGACTGTAAAATCCAAACAGTTCAAGGAGAAATCAAAAAATGAAAATACAAACACCACATTATTCCACTGTTTCCTTCAGTTTCAAAGTGATGGGAAGAGGGATTTCAGATACAAGTCTTGTCAGTGCTTCCTGTTACAGGATACGTTTCTGTGCCCAACTTTCATAGGAAAGTTCATTCATATCCATGTGTTGTGTGTGCCAATAGCTGTGCATCACTTGTCTATGTCACAAGTCAGAACACACTAGCCCAGATTCAGCTTTATGGCAGCATGTCTGTGGAGATTCTCTGACAGAAATGGGTCACACTCTTCCATCTCACAGATCTGGAAAACTGAGGCCAAGGTTGTCTGTGCGACTCTGAAAAGCATGATCAAGACGTACAAATTGGTACATCAAACTCCAGCACATGTGCACTGTGTCCTCTCAGGACCTGTCTTTAAGCTATCTGGATTAGCAGCCAGCAGTTTAATACACTGTTCTTGGAAGAAGTAATTGAGGCTCTTAAAGTTGGAGGAGCAACACAACACTTTTTTTTCAAGAGAATAAAAGGCACTGAGAGCATATTGGAGCTTCTCACTTTGAGCAATGATCAAGACATAAAACAAATACAACTACTGCTCTTCAAGTAGAACCCTTTTACCAGCCCTGTTGTTTTAGGCCACAGGGACTTCATATAGATGAAAACCTTTGCAGGCATCTCCTGCAGGGATATGCTTGATAACAAGCAGCATTCAAAAGTCATCTTTGATATAAAGCTGTTTGTCTATGCAGCAAGAAGAGAAGGATGATCTAAAAACCAGGTACCTGAAGAGCATGATCTGCTATTGAAATGCCCAGATCACAAAACATCCGTAGTCAGAGCCTCCCTCATATTATTCAAAAGCAATTAGTAGATTCAATGTCCTCTGCTGCTCAAAATATGAGAGCCCATTTCACATTTACACTGTTTATAATCATCTCAGTGATCATCAAGAGTCAAAAGTGGCACAGTGGTTTCTATCCAAGCAGGAAAAGGCTGGCTGAAGTACCAAGGCCTGTGCCACGATTCAGCAAGAACAGAGAGGGCACAGACACTCCAAAGTCCTCGCTGGCAGGAGAATGTGCAGAAGTAGAGCAGCTCTCTGTTTGTAAAGGCATTCCCAACACCTTTTCTCCCTTTGGTGCTGCCAAGGAGACAAAGCTGTTGTAGGAGGGTGAACTCATTCAGTTCATGTTTGCCAGCATACACTGGAAATCCCAAAGCGGCAGAGTACCAACATCACACTTTATCAGATCGACTTCTGCTTTAGGGGTAGACACCAACAAACTGGTAACAAAGCAGTACAACATACACACAAGCCAGCACAGCGAAACACACAGTTCTGGTAATTTTAAGCAGTTAAATACAGCTTTCAAATTCTTCCCTTTCTTCACATAGATTATTACAGTTTTCAAGTGTTCCTTTCCAGAGTATGGGGACTTGTTCTCCAAGAGCATGGTAAAAATAACTTTCCTGAAATCAGCTTAAATTTACAATGAACACATTGTATAACATGCACGTTGTACAACAAGCTCTAAATATTTACTAATAATTTTAAAATAATGTTATACCTCTGTATCAAAGACTGAAAGTGACTAAGAGCAAGATCTGAAAAGGTTCCGTTGTTTCCAAGGCTGAATTCTTGCTTCAGTGGGGTTTAATAGTATCCCACTTGCAAGAATACAGCCTTGTGTTCTGTTCCCCTTACTTTTGGGGCAAAAAACGTCCCTATTGATTCAGAAGTAAAAGTTTTATTTCTTCTTTCTTAAAAGCTTCATTTATGAGAATGACTGGAATAGGATGAATACAGTTCTCAGAGAGCAAAGGTTATTCTACTTCCATGATTAAAAGTTTCTTTCAGAAAAAACAGTGGGATAGAGAAATTTTGTTGTCAGTGTCAAACTTTTCCATGAATATTACCTGTGAAAACCTGCAAGAAAAAAAAATGCAAACCTGCCATTTTTAAGATGATAAATACATTTTTAAACGTTGATGATAGCATCACTTAGATTTAGCAGTGCTGTACAAGAATGCATAAGAAAAAGACGTTTTACCTCAAAGACCTTTTCCCCAACGGCCCCTGCTCCAGATCCCCATATTCTGTGCTCCCAGGCCTCAGGTGCTCCCTGTAGCCAGGAACAGCACCCACTGCCAAGGGCCTCATCCACCTCCTCCCTGTCCTCAGGGGAGGAGGGTGTCACCTGAGGATTCAGGTTACCTGAGGACTTGTTTCCAAGCACAAGTTGTTCTGAAGGGTGAGATAATATGTGAGGTGCCAGACCTAGAGAAGACAATCATTCATGCTGATTCTAAATGTTCAGCAATTTTTATATTTGCTATTGTGTCATGATTAATGCCAAAGCTTTTTATGTTTAAATAATGTAGGCTGTTCGTAAATTCATGCTGAGAATGAACCAAGCATAGAAATGAAGCCTGTTAAACCCCCACTGCTGAAAATAGTGTCTTCTGAAAATCATATGTAAATTGTCTAAATATGTCAGCAGGAGAAATTGTTCTTCCTTAACAAACTTCAGGGCAAATTTCATACCAGAAAGTAACTTGTGCCTACAGACGCTTTCTTTACTTCAACCTAGCATTAGTTCCTCATGCCCAAAACTGTGTATTTACTTTTGTTCAAGACACTGACCAGATTGAAAAAAAGGTCCCTGCAAAAAGAAGCAGGACATACTCCAACAGTCTAAAATGTTTAAAGCTGAAGGAGTTCTATATCTCCCATCATAAGAAAAGGCAGAATAAGTTTACCTATCCACAAAATGAGGGAAAGCCTCTCTTCTAACTAATCCGACACAGAACTTCTAACTCTGTAAAATTTCCAGTACAAGATACTGGGAATGAGCTCTCCAGAACAACAGTGGACATAATCTTGTCAACAAAAAGTGTTGTATTCCTGTGTATTTCTTACTCGGAAAGTAATCTCTGGACTTGCACAGAGATCTCAGCTCATGTGGTTGTTTGCATGAAGCACTGGTGTCAATTCCTTTGCAACACCAAATTCCTGGAGTCAAAAACATGTGGAAAGATTGCCCTTAAAACAGCAGAGATGTATTGAAGTAGAAACTGAAAGAATGAGGGGGGGAGCAGGAGGATGATAGTCACTGGCACTGTGAAGCAAAAGTAGAATTCATGTATTTTCAAGCCCAGTGTCAGCCCAGACCCAGTGTCACAAACCCAGAACAAACACAACTGACTGACAGACCATATGCCACTATTGGCATTGGAGTTCCACAAGGGAGGTTTAAGATAAAGGAGGGGTTGAATTCCCTCTAGGGTAATTGTGTTCTACACTAACATCTAATTCTCCTGGCAAGACATGCAAATATTCAGCATGCTAGTTAAGGATTTTAGAGGTACTGTTTAGGCAGCAAAAACACAGCAAGGAGTGAGACAGGCTGATCCACAGTCCACCCAAGTTGCAGCTGGAAGCAAAAGTACCTTTGTTGTTACCCTGCCCTGGGGTGGGTACAGGTTTGGGTGCTGATTAGCCCTTCTCTCTCTCTCCAGTATTGCAGCTGCTCTTCATGGCATCCTCCCTGCTGCCTCAGAGGCACCAAGATGATGTCCCACTGGCATCAGTCCCCTCCCTGTGGCTGGCATAGGGAATAAACCCCAGGGCTACAACAGTTTCTGGAGTGGAGCGTCACCTGGCCCTGCAGGACATGATCCAGCTGTGCACATCTGCAGAAGGTCAACCCTGGCTACTCCTCAGTTGCTCACTGGTAGTGCCTAAACACTGATACAAAGAAGAAGTGACTGAATGTGATGTATTAAAAAACAGATGCTGAGAATTTGGCAAGAGTCAGACCTTTGTGCTACGGTTAATGACATGATTCTCCATGGATTTCTCACAGTCCCATTCCTTATTGCCTTTCAGGCCAGCTTCCACATTATCACCACTCTGCCCAATGCACTGTCCCCTGATGACATATGCTGCATCAGTTAATTTTCAGCTTTCAAATGCAGGTTTCCTCCTAAATGTGGGTGGTCTTGGCTTATGTCTCAGCTTTGAAGAGCCTGGTCCTCATTTGCAGGGCACCAAAGTACTTGGCACTGTTCACACAAATCAAATGCAGCACTAAATGGCTGCAGAGAGACCATGTGGAAAAGTGTTTTACCAGTCAGGTGTTGCTTATTGCTTGCAGGCTAGTGAGAGAACCTGCTGTTTAAAAGGAAGGATAAAATAAATCTACTCTGGAGATTTTTTGCAGATGCTATTAAGACTAGCTTTTTGCCAAAGGGTTTATCATAGACAAAATGCTGCTCAATCTATTGAGAGCAAATCACCAGGTACCTGATGGCTTGCTGAAAGATGCAACCAAACCAACAAGTCTATTACTCAACATCAGCAGTAAAAAGGATTTCACTTGTGAAAATGCTTTGAACAAGGAGGTACGAAAGTCAAAATGAAGCAAAGCCCTTTGCTGAAGGTAATTCTTGAGCAGTCTCTGGAGTGCTACTCCACTCTTACATAGCCCTACACTGTTACCACTGGGAGAATTTTCTCATAGCTTAACACGGGAGTGATGTAAGCTCCAGAGCTGCCAAGTAGTACTTCACTGATTCAAAAAGGTAAGGCACAGACAGAAAGGGAGATCAGACCCAAAGCTTAAGACAGATTACCATTCTTGTTTGGTTGAGTTTTGATACAGAAAGACAAGAAATGAGTGGATGTAAAGCTTATATTCTCAGGTGATAGAAACACACCATCTTTGATTTCATCTAAAGCCCACCTCTTCTAAAACTCTTTGTTTTAGCAAAAAAAATGAGTTTCAGTTTGGTCAGATATAAAAAAAAAAAAAAATCAAGTGTAAAGCATCAGACTGTCCCTGGCTCACCCTTACAAAAAAACAAATAGGCTCCCATTCAGGCAAATGTCACTCAAGAGTGTTTGAAACACACAGCAGATGTTGCCCAAGTTCTGTTGATCATAAAAGTCCTTAAGAATAAGGAGGCTTTGATGCCTGTCTTCCCTTTTTCCCATGAATCGAAATTAACAACACTGTTAGCAACTTCACAGTTGAGAAGAGTTTAAGTATGAAATTAAGTATTTGTTTCTTAGTACTGAAAGCAATTCAAAATCCAGCCTGTTTTTGAAGTTCCAGTAATATCTTTTAATAATATAGCAGGTATGTTATAGATTAAGAATTATGTTAAGGAAATATAAGGATTATGTTACACTGTGTTATGACACCTTTTTCTATTACTAGCAATATAGCTTCATGCATTTCAACTAAATACCTTTGTTTTGACAAAATTTATCTGTAGATCTAGGTTGTTCTTCAGCTAATTTAAAGTTAGCAAAAGTTTAAAAGTGTGGTTTCCTCCTGTGTCCTTCAAACCAAAAGAGGCTGCGGAACTCCCGCCTACCGAGGACAGGAAAACAAACGAGCAAGTGGACAAATGTAAGAACTGGGAAAATAAAAGCTGTCTGAAAGAGTTCACCCCTAATGGTCTTCCAAGTCTGGCTATAAATCAGAACAGATTGCCTGTGGCATCTTTGGGACAAGACCCAGTCTCCAAAACAAGATCGAGAGATTATCTGCATCACAAAACAAGATGTACTTGAGTCTTACGCTCCATGAGAAAAGCTAATCTTTTTTAATTAGTTGTCATGGAAACTCAGCCTTAGGAAAGCTGTGAATGATACACTAAGATCAGATACAAACTGCTTTTGCAAAAGCCTTCATCATGATTTGGATAAACAAACAGTAAACAAGGTAAAATTTGGCCTATTTCAGAAGTCCTGCTGAGAAACAAATGCCACAGGGGTTCAAAAACAAACAGACAGAAACGAAATTCATTAGAAAAAGTTCAAGATACTGCAGATAACAACTATTACAGTTCTTTCAGGCTTTCTGGCAAAGACCTGTTATATTAGTGTATGGTGCCTGAATGATGGACAGCTGAAAGTATCAAACCAGCAACAGCAGGAAGAAAATAGCACTCCAAACCAGGGGTGAAGGCCCATGCTCTTACCGCCTGCGGGGTGATGCGTTACCAGAGAGAGGCCAGGTGTAGGGTAGAAGGCCAAGGATTTTAGCAAGTGTCTTAAATTATTTCTTCACATAAAGTGAGACTTCCAGGAGTACATAACTCAAGCTGACTTTGGCTCCTTTTCCTCTTTTTAGAGCTGTCTGTGTAGAGCACACTGTCCCAGGAGTTTACACCTCACAGCCAAGAGAAGAAAGATGCACAAGGCTGATGTCCCCCCGCACGGAGACACCCCATGGCATCAGCAGAATGAAGCTGAACAAAGCAGAGTGACCGCCCAGAGCCCGCCGGATCCAGCTGAACCTGCCGAGCCGGCAGAATGCAATGGGCAGCACTGAGCTCTCACCAGCGAGATAAAAAAAAGCTGAGGGAGCAAATAATCTGATTTCTACGTGGGGCTCATTTCTCCATTTTCTGTTGCATTTGGAGGGCAAGCAAAGGAAGGAGAAGAGGGAGAGGCACAAAAATTTTCAGGCGTCTGGTTGATTCCTCTAACGTGGTGTTATCAGCTCTGTTATACTGGCAGTAAATCCAGAAACAAAATCCCAACCTGTGGAGTACAGCATGGCCATGACTGCACATCTCCACAGCAACAGCCGCCGCTCTGGGACTGCAAGGCCCCATCTCTGGCTTTCCCACGGACAGACAGGATTTGTTCTTTGAACTTTATTGGGATGCAGTGGTGGATTACAGCAATGTAAGATTGTGTACGTTATGTACATTACATATTTACGTACATTATTGCATGTATATTGTTATAGCAGCCCAGAATGACTAGCTCTGCTATAAACTTATAAAGGGAATTTTACAAGTCATTTCCATTGTCATTCAGGAACCACATACCATTACCTGTAGGATTATTAAATGTTCAATTCTGGATCAGAAAGCTATTTAGTTTTATAAAGGAGTGAAAAGTAATCAAATAGTTTGATTCTTCTGAAGGTAATCCAAATTGAAATCAGGTAAAATTTACATATCTTCTCAAATAAATCAGCCATCTGTTCCAAAATAAAATAAAATAGAATAGGATAAAATAGGATAAAATAAAATAAAATAGGATAAAATAAAATAAAATAAAATAAAATAAAATAAAATAAAATAAAATAAAATAAAATAATACCCCTAAAGCTGGTTCAGGAGTGTTAATTTCAAAATTTAGACCAATTTTTCTTGCACCAGTTGCAGACACAAGTCAAAAGCAGGGTGGCAGCAGGGTGGGAGCACAGGTATGGCAGCAGTGGCTCCATGCAGGCTCAGTTTTCTTCTTTACCCAGGCACAGGAGCAGCTTCTGCTGTGCCATCAGTCCCTGAGCTGTCCCATTCTCCCTCACTGCGGGCAAGAGAGGTCACTGGGGTGATACTGCAGGGTCTGCCCCACCTGAACAGACTATCCCTCTGAAGACATAACTGTCTTCATGGTAATTGGTGATAAATATGTAAAGCCACCTGTCTCAAAAGAGTCTCCTGAAGCTAGAATGAATCTTTTTATCATGGGAAGTCTGCTCAGATTCTATTGCTGGGACATTATGGCACTTGATTCTGAAATCCAGAATAAAGAAAAATGTGTTAATGTTGATAGGGAGGGTTTACCTGGTTGCATATGGAGCTGAATGAAGTTACACCTACAGGAACTGCCATCACCTACCAGCATGTACCACAGACAAAGTTCGTGTGCTCAGAAAGTGTTAATTATAATTAATAGTGAAATGGTATCTGGTACCAGCTGAAAGCCTGTAGTGACCTGGAGTACTCTGGAATATCTTTGTGCCTGATTAAAGAACAGGATGAAATATACCTGTCTTAGCCATTTGGCAATGATTATTTCAGCCTGACGGGGATTTCAAGTGCAATCCAGTTCCTTTCACTGCTTGAAAGATACCCGCATGCCGTCTGTCACTGGGTGCAGCGGTCAGTTACACCTCACTACATAGAGCAAGTGAGCTAGCAGACAAATCTGAGATAAATCCACAGAAGGGAGAGTGTTAATTGAAGACAGAGGGATCCCATTTATTAGACAGCACAAAATATTGGCTTTGAGAAGATGTAATTACCCTTACACTTGATTCAAACGATCTCAATGTCTTTCCATCATTTCATACAATTCCTATCATAGAAGTCTCGAAGACTTTCAACTCACGGAACTTAATTCTCATGAAAATACGTAAAGAATATCCCAAATACCATTTAATGACATATATTTGCCATTTAAATGTCAAAGTAAGAATTGGAATATATATATATATATATAAGCTCGAATTTAAGAAGCAGATAAGAATCCAATCCTTCTGTATAGTACAGCAGCTTACCTTCACAACAGGACGCACTGTGAAGTGAAAGACTTTCTTCCTTTCCCAGAACTGCAGAAATACCCATTTCTAACCTAATCTTAATTAGTTAATTTCTGAATATTCATCTGAAAATACATCAAATTATTTTTGTTGTTGTTGTTGTTGCTTTTCAAAATATGTTTATTAAAACTTTGGTTTCTTCATACTGTTGGTTATTTGCTTCTTAAATTATTATAGTTGACCTCTTTAATAAGCCACAGGGAATACAGAGGGCTTGATGCTCACCTGCTACAAAGAGACTTGTTGAAGTTGTACTGGAAACTGGAAAGGCCATATTCAAAGTTTGATCAGAAAGTTGTCTATTGAAAATGCTAAATCTCAGCCAGTAGAGAGAGCGATGCTCTGCAAGCAAGGCTTGTCTGAGGCCCTCCATGACTACAAAACTGTTTTGAAAGGAGAATCTCTTAGTACCAGGAAGCAAAGATGTTTATGAGACTGCGCTGAAGAGGAACAGCACTTGCTCTGTTTTACAGAAAGGTCACATATATGACCAGGTAGCATTTCACTCAGAGTTAAACACTGTCCTGAACTTGCCAAGTGCATCTGTGGCAAGCCTTACAATGGGAGATTTCCAAGAGTAACAGATTGCTCATTAGCCCCCACCTATTTAGCATCAGTGTAGAAAATTGGCTCAGCAGAGGGGTTTGATACAGAGAAGTGTTAGAAGAAGGAGGAGGAGGAGTCATCACTCATTGCTGGAGCAAGGCTTGCCTGAATTTCCACCTTCAATCTTGGCAAGAGAGGACTCTGAAGAGTGTATCAGTATTTCACCTTATTTTTATGTGTGCAATCTGAAAGATGGTGCTTCAGCTGTGAAGCAGCTCAGCTAATTGTCTAAAATGCCTCCAAAGGCTCCAGCCCCAGCTGGCTGAGGTGCCAGGAAGAAGACTGACCTAGCCAAGGAGTTCTTGCATCTTGCAAGGCACTGCTCATTATTTTAATCTTCTTGCATTTTGCATAAAACCACAGAAACCTTGTCATTGACAATTAATCTGATGCAAATTCCTGCCTTGTCTCCTGGGATTTTATTCAGGCAATAACTCTTGTAGGGTCAAAAGTTGAACCCAAGGCTATGTATAGGTTCTGGTAATATTTAACTTTGTGGTGTGGTTTAATCATACAGATTTTCATTCTTCATGTATAGGCTGTGTACAGGGTGAAATCCTTTTCTTAAGGAACACTAAGTGCTACTAGATTGCAATCATGTTAATTGAAACTCTGTTTATCCAAGTAATTACATACTCATCTGTATGACCTCAATAATGTTACTGGAAGTTTCTCAGCAGCAAGACCTATTCTAGCTGTGCAGGATTCCATCTCTAAAGGCACAAGAAAACTGTGACTCCCAAGCAGCCTGAATTCTTTGGAACAGCCAACAATGCCATCATTCTGGTGATCTGGGAAACTGTACCAATGGCCAAAAGGTACCAAAGGCCACTTTGCAGGAAATCCTGATCTCAACATAACACAAGCTCTGATTACACAAAAGCTGACCAAGACTTTCAGGACTTTCCTCGCACTTTTACATGTAAGCAAACCACTCTTCACTCTTGGATATCACTTTTCACGTGTACTCTCTTAATGGGCCAGGTTTGTTGGTTGGTTAGTTGGCTTTTGGGTTTGGGAGTATTTTTCTGACTTGGACTTGATGATCTTTGTGGAGGCTACAAACAATGTGTGCTGTCACATACAGAGGTGCAAAATGCAGCTGATCCTGGTGGCCAAGAAGTCAAAGTAATTCTTAGTTAAAGGTCTGAGCAAATGGATATATTTGTTAATTCCTGTCAATGGATGCATTATAATTGTAACCACTGTTACAATTTTAACCATTGTGACATTTTAGTGCCTATTCTCTGCAATGTAAGTCATGGATCTGTCCTGCCTTAGAAATGGCAGTCATTAATATATACTGAAATCAGTATTAATTGCAAATACAGGATTTGTTTCCACTCTCCTAGACTGATAATAGCACTCTTGTATTGAGGACGAAGACAATCCAGCTCCTGCAGCAGTATTTCAGAGGAGGAAGAGTGTGTGTGCATCACCCCTTTTAATGTACATACATACAGGCAGGTTTATCAGGAATTACCTGGCTGCCACAAACTCCAGTTTCTATTACTGTCACAGATGCAATTAGTGCTTCAGAGACTCTGTCTTTTCATTATTCAGATACTTTGCATACAAAGCAATACTACCTTACCCTTTGGATGTCTTTAAGCCTCTTCCAGGCAAAATGCATTCCTTCCTTAAAACAGTCAGAGCTCATCTGATGTCTTGTGTCCTTACTAGCACATCTTCACTGACCCAATAACTACAGTTGATCCAAACCTCATTCCTTTTTTCAGTCAATAGTATTTTCAGGCTAATTTTAATCTTCTGACATGTGAACTCTTAGGTAAACCTCACCAATTCATTTGCTTTTGATACAGAAGTGGACATCCTGTACCCTCATCTAGAATCATGCTCTTTCCCATATTACAGCATTTTTTGCTGCAAGACTGTCCATTTCCATGCACTGTACAGCATTTTTGGTTTAAGAAAGTACAAGATAACTGTCTGGGATAAGGAATTCCCAATCCTGATGATTTGCCATACATTCTGCAGCTTAATTCAGTATTGGGAAACAATGCTTTTAGATGGAAGCCATTGCAGGAATAAAATGTATGAATTTCCATTCTTCCTTGTATCAAAGCTATTACTTGAAAATTTAACTCCAGCCATCCTATTGCTTGTCTCAGTGGAAAATGTGCTTCAGTCACGGCATGCTACTTTCTTTGGACAAAATTTAGAGTTTGTGGTTACCTCAGCTGAAAAGTATTTGTCTACAGCTGCTTCAGCCCCCCTGAAAGTAAGACCTTCACAGAGGCATTTTATACATGAATCTATGCTCCTAAAACAGCTGTCTTTTTAAAAGCACTTAAAAACTCCACTAAAAATTATTTTGTGTTTTTGCAAGAACAATTCACAACATTGACTGCAAAACCCATTCTACATGCCAGGGGTTCTTACAACCATGTATGCAACCATTCAAATTTGTTGTTTTGCATATTAAATGAGACATTAGCAACCCTCTTCAAGTTTTTAATGAAGAGGTGTGTATTCTGGTATTACTTGCAGAGTTGTTACTCAGGTAGTATGAGTTGATGCAGACATTACTGTAAGATCTAAGCTGACATTCTGGGATTGTCACTTTAGCTCCAGCTCAATGCTGTCTTGGTTTAATTTATGCTACAAGAAGTTCATTAACTAAACACTGACAGTCTTCTTCAGCCAGTTTTGCAAGAAAGCAGTTCCCAGCCAGCTGAAATGTTCTGTTTGTTCCTGATAGTTTTTGTTGCTATTTAGAAAGCGCAGCATCAGTGCACAGAAATCCCAGAGTACAGAATGACCTCGCTAGCCAGGAGATTTGAACCTCCACACGCTCACAGGGTGCCAAAGATCAGGTCAAGATACCTGTGTGGCATCTGCCTGCCTGACAGCTGAGCATGCTTAAAGATCACATTCGTACACCACATCATACAGATCAGATGACAAACAACTGATAAACAGATGTTTAGAACAGCTCCACGTTAGTCATTCCTAAGTTTTAGGCAAAACCTAAATTATCCACATAAAACCTAAAATATCCACAGTCATTATTCAGCCAAATATGTTACAGTCATTATTCACCAAAATATGTTACAGTCAAGACATGGCCCCACGCAGCAGCAATGTTACAACTGCATACAACAGAACCAAAGCTTCTGCAGATAACAAGGTACATTTTCAGTGAGAAACATTCTGACCTTCCAAGGGCATGTCCACTCAGCAGGGCCCCTGCCTCTGTTAAATGTCTGGCACCGGTCCAACTGAAATCAGAAGGTTTTTTTAGAAATATCTGCTTTTTCACTCGAAAGGAAAAATGAGCTGACCCTCAGAGCAGAATAACCAGACAGTATTCTAGTGCTCATTCCAAAAGTTTCTTAGAGGTGCCAAGACTGAGACTAACAAAGATTAGTCCAGCAAAAAGACTGATGGTCACAAAAAAGGAACTAAACCACAAAGTTTAGGTGGGAACATCTAAAGCTTAGATAGTTTAGACAGAAAGTTTAGATAGGTAAATATCTAGTGAAACACATGCAAGTCCTAAAACTAGTACAAGTGTGATCCTTGATTTCTTAAGTCAGAACAAAAGTTCCTTCAGAGAAACACATATATTGTGAACAAACTCTTCAGTTCAATTCGTGTAAATGCAGGTTTGGCACATTGCTTAAAGAGAAAACCAGCAAAGTTTGGTTCAGATCCAAAGCCGAAGCTGGATGGGCAGCAAATCTAACCAGGGAGATGACACAGATTTCTGAGCAGAATTATATGAAAGCTATGGCCAAGGAGAGAGAAATGTAAAACACTTTAAATGCAGAATCTGATACAAACTTAGGATGTTCCACAGCTGTGCAATACTGCTTCCTATGAGAGCAGCAACAGGGCTCCCAAAATCTCTGTCTGCAACTGGTGACACAGCCATCCCTGCTCAGGCATACACTGGCCTTTTCAAGTGGCCAGGAACTGTTTAGCTGGTATTAGTGGCCTGGAGCTTTGGTTCAGAGAGAACAATAGGTGTACTATTTTAGAGGCATTAAAGGTATTAGCGGCAAATCTGCATCGTGCCTTGTTTACTGCTGTACCAGTGGCATTAGAGAGGAATTGGAAATGACTGCAACAGGCTGCCTATTTTGAAATGCTCCATGCCAAAAGGAAAAACATTATTCTTATTGTGTCATCATTATAAAGAACAGCAGTATTAATCAGCATCTTTAAAATTAAAGGAACCAAGAAGATGCTTCCATAAACTTTGCTGTCACACTTCTCAAAAAAGCAGCTATTTATGGCCCATGTGAGCCATTTATATGGCTTTTCATTCAATAAGGAGTTACACTTTGATTTCTGCGTATTTTCAGTCAAAATCAAATATTTTCACAACAAGTGAACAGTCATATGGAATATTTTAATTAGACAATTACTTAAATTAGAGAGAAAAACCAGCAGCTCAGACCCATGCAATCATGCATTGACCACAACTCCAATACCTGTTTCCATTTCTCTTGGGAGAATCAAAGAAAAAAATATCAGGCCTTTAAATTGATTATTATGGCAGACAAAAAACTTGATTTGCCAAGGTATAAAAATCAACCTCCTAAGATCAGATGTGCATGCAATTTTGTGTCTGCTTGAAAGGCACCATCATGGAGGTGTACACTGCAAACTCAGTCCTCTGCTAGGAAAGCCCTGAACCAGACACAAATGGGGGCAGGCAGAGGGTCCTGAGCTCCTTCCTGCCTACTCTGCCCCATGGTCTTGCCCCCAGCTCTAGGAAGTTAATGCTGTTTTTAAATTTTTTTTTCTAAATGTACAGGTTTATGCTATTTCCACTTCCTCCTGCTCCTCTTATCAGCAAAGGTGCTCATACAACTTCCAGGGGAGGACAAGAGGCACCACAGTAACTCTCCCACAGTAGCATTTATCCCAAAGCCAAGGGCAGGTTTGTTGCTGTTTGGCCCAGCCTATTTTTTCTTTTCAGTCAGATGAGGGTGATACTTTTAAAGTTTCCAGGCATGGACACAGGGATTTTAGTAGCTAAAATCCTATTGAGAAATATGGCTGAGGCCTCAGACTACATTTCAAGCAATTTGTGTCATTCTAACATGTCACAAGAACATCAGAGTGCAGCATGGTGTGCGCAGCACCTCTAGAATACAGCTCTAGATATATTGTATTTTGGCCAGCTTTCAATTAAGAGTTTTCTATTTCAAGAAAACTTAACAGAAAACAATGAAGAAACTGGCTTTAGAGTAGTGTGAATTTTTCCTCCATTTCAGACACAGTTTGACAGACTCAGCTGACTGTTAGGTTTCGGTCAATGAATGCAGAATGAAATTCATAGACATGAACTGGCCTTTCTCAAGCTGAAACCAACAGAGATGGTGCAAAGATGTTACATTCAAATGATTCAGGATGAATCCAGTAATCATCATAACACCATTGGCAGCTAACAGTTTTACTCAGTCCTAATTTTCTCAAACTGATGGCTGTAGATGACTGGTCTTTATGGAAAAGTATACTCTTGTAAGTACTGAGAAGTATATACTCTTCAACGTTGAAGTAGGATATTTACATACACTTTAGCAGCATGATTTATGCTAAAATTTTTGAAAGTCAAGGCTTGTCATATGATAAAACAGCAAGTATGCAACTATGATGAGTCAATAGCCACATTCCAGTAATAGAGAAAAACCTTCCCATTGCATTTTTCCTGTCCCTCACTTTTACCTCTTGAAGAATGCAGTATTTAGAGTAACAACGTAATTCAGAAAAAACTAAGTAGATATTTTCAACCCAAATGTAAGCAATTTTTTAAGATCAGCTCTATGCAATGTCCCCAAGGAAGGCTGCTGAAAATGGGGTTCGCCTCCTTAGGAGTGCTACTTGTTTCCCATGAACATTCAGGTGGTTGCAGGTGCTAATTGTAGCTATATATCTTAGGACCAGAATTAATCTTTTTCTCATATATATTTCAAACAGCATTTGGTCTCCACAGAGCAACTCTGCGTTGAGATTCACTGCTGGCTTTACACTGCAGCTGCAATCCTGCAGCACACTTATCAAGAAGCAGTTTGGCATGCAAATGTGCAAGTGACAACATAATGGGAATCTGGAATTCATCTCATTACAGTTATTCTATTCCTTAAGCATTTTTCTTCCAAGTTTGTGTAATTCTCTATTGAGCTTCAAATTCTAACATTTTAGATCGCAGAATAATCCAATATTCTCTAATCTGATTAAACTTTCATTCCTTTGACCCACGCTTCTCCAAATCATCTCTGCATTTCACAGCGCACACTTCTACCAAAACCTGCAGCCCACGCTGCAGCTGCACCACGACTGTGCTGTAGCTCTGAGCAGGGTGACAGCCACAGCTGGGACTCAGATCTCAAACAGCTCTTGCAGCCCGACAGCAGGCAGCAGCACAGCCTCTGTCATAAAACTTGCTTAGACTCACAGAAAGAGAAACTGTGCCCAGAGAGTTACCTACCCATCACTAAATATTAGATATTAGGTCTGGTTGTTTCATATGAACTCATACTTATTGGCAACAGTTTATAATGTATTTTGTATCTAAAATATGTTTAATTATGTTAGTGTTCAATTGCTCAATTTGTCACATTTAAAATACGAAATCTTCAGGAATGAACATTTCAGGAAATCATAATAAAATCAGAAATTAAGATTTGCATTTGTCTCATAAAATGCATCTTTCATTGGTAACAACTCCCTATTGATGGATGTAGCTTACACCATAAATTTTATGGCTTCCATCATATAAGGATCTCTCAAATCCACAACAAGTGCTTCTTTTTTATGGTAGCTGAAAACAAGCACCGTCTACAAATCAGATGTTAACATAGCAAAGCAAATTGCAAACCTGGTGAGTGCGTTTGCTTACTGGGCATCAGTTCTCAAGAAAACTACATTCTACATTCCTGTACAAAGTCTTCAAATCCAAGTTTCTCTCTTGTCAAAACAAAACTAAACCAAACAAACAGGAAAAGTTTGAAATTGCTTACCTTGAAGAAGCTCCGAAGAAAATACATTATGCTTAGCATTTTGGAAGGTTTAAAATGAAGAATTGTTCAATCTTTAGAACATCCAAGGCCTGGGTGAATTCCTACACTCCTGCTGTGTCTTTAGTTACATGCTTTCTTGTTGCTATTTTGGACAGTCTTAGTACAAGGGAAGCATATGAGCCATGCCAGGAGCTTATGCTAAGGAGTTGCATAACAATTAGGGCTTATCTGTGCTGCGCTGTACAGTGCAGCAATGCAAACAGGTTTGTTCACAGTTTACTAGCCCCAGAACACTTCCACTAGGCATGCCCAGAATGATGCCATTGTATTTGCTAAAGAAACTAAAGCTATTCGTGAGTGCTTCTAAAAGAACTGGAACTACAAAGGACAGCACATGTTCCCGTACATCCCCCCCAGCTTTTGCTTTTGCCAACTCCAAGTTCACCCAGTGAGTATTACGCTTGCCACAGCATTTAAAAGCAAAGGCTCCCACACTGGGAGCTTTCTAGTTGCTATCTTTAAAGAAGGAAGAATTGCAGAACGAGTCTTTTGAAATGCAGAAAAGTAAATGTAATTTCACTTTCGTCTTTTTTCTCACTTAACATTAAAGTCCCTTAAAATTTACTTGCACTTCAGTAACATTCAGCAACACAGAGATGCAACTTATGTCACGTAGCAAAAAATCTATCAACATTTAGTGGCCAGGACTGAGAGCTATGCATCGTCTTTTCACACAGTGCACGTAGAATCAAAGACAACTACAGAGTGCAAGCAAGTTCTCAGAGGGGGATCATTCTGCAGTACAGCAACTGTCAGGCACAGCCTGATACCGCAAGCTTTCACTTATTTTTTTACCTAGCTATGGCTTATACGTGAACTATCAAGATCCTTCCACCAGGAAGAGGTGTTTTAAGGAGTTGTTCCAGAGTAGCTTCTGATGCTCCACGCTGCCAGCACAGGGAAGAGAAACACAGAGACATGAAGTGCCCCTAGCACAGCAAGGAGGGAGGGGGACACCATGGCTATGCCCCAGCACTCGCCTATGACTAACACCAGCTCTGACACGGAATTTGCTCTTTGGCTCGCCCTGTGCAATACAGGATCTCTGGGCCATCGCCCCCAGTGAGCACAGCCCCACTCGCTTTGGGTTTGCTGTGCTGCAAACCCCTCTGCAGCTCCCAGCAGCCATTCTTCTGGTTAGTCCATTGCACACAGCAATATTGATGTTTGGGTGGTACATGGAAAGCAGATGTTCATGCAAAAATCAAATCCTTTACAGCAGGAAGCCATAATTGACCATGTACACAATTTTTCTGCCATTGTGGAAACTGAGTTAAGCACACACAGTCACTCAGAAAGGCACACCTAACTTATTAGAAACCAGGCCAATAATTTCTAAATTGCAACACAAGGCACAAATGCAATATCATCTGTGGTTTGATCTGCTAAATGGCAGTACTGCTTCAGTGAAGTTTGGTCCTGTCAACTCTCATGATTTCATGGACAAAAAGAGTGTTTTACCCTAAATCTTAGCTCTGAAATATAGGCATATGTCAATATTACTGACATACAGCAGTCTTTTTAAGTAAACTTTTGGCCCAAATTATGGAAGGAAAACTCCTGGTAAAAGTTCTAAAAAGTCTCAAAACAGCTAAAAATCCAATGTTAGTTTTCAAAAATTCTCTTTGGAGGGAAATGGGCCTGGTTCATGATTTTTTAATGCTTTGATTTGTTAATATTTAAATTTAAATTATTTTGAAAGACTACTTTTTATGATTTATTCTGAAATTACTGTCAATTTAAAACCTGCCCATTCAAGAGATCGCAGGGACACTTCTATTTCCTGCATGCCTCTCCTGGTATTGACTCAACAGGTTGTGCTCACAAGGTTCAGGTGAAACATTCTTTTCCCAAGCCCTCACATCAGACTCTGAGCAGAAGGAAATGCCCACTGAGAAAAGTCCAGCTCTGCAGTGCCTTGGTATTTATTTTTCACAAATGAAAAGGAAAATAAAGCTTTATTCACATATGAATTAAGAGCTTTTTACTAAGAATCTATGTACATTGAAAGGCAGGCTTTTGCTGCCTGATTTTAATCTACAAGTATTTCTAATTTCCACAGAAATGTTTCTTACAAACAACATGCCAAAGCAGGCCATTGCCCAAAGAACTTGACTCCCCTTCCCATTGCTTATCTATTCTGAAATTAAGGTTAAAGCTCAATTGCCATCTTCACCCTGTTCTTCCATGCTTTACTTGTTCATGGGCTGGAAATAAGGATGTTCTTTCTGTAAATCAGCTGGGACCTTTCCCTCAGACTCGTACATTCCTTGGGCTGGTTCAATTCACCACACCACACATGACGTGCAAATTGCACAGTATTCCCTTAATCTGCAATTCCTGGAAGACAATTGGAACTCTGCTGGTCAAAACCCCAGAAAAACTGCAATAAGCTTTCTAGCAATCAGGCCTATGTGATTCTTCATCTTAGCAGATCATTATGGAGCTACTCAAGTCCTTTTACAGCCCTGAAAAGTACTGGCCAGACAGGTGCCCTGGTATCGGGTGGTGGTGGGGTCTCTGTGAGGGGAAGGGGCTGCTCTGTGTTAGACACAAACCCCAGTCCCAATTCCCTCACACCAGTCAGGGGAGTGAAGCGGAGAAGCCAGGAGTGAAGGAGTGAACATCAGCCTTGGGGTGAACAATGGAGAACTGGGGGGAAGGAATTTCTACTTTTTCTTTGTTCCTCACCATATCTCACCATTTTTCCGAAAGCTGAGTCTGTTTTGCCCATAATGGTAATTGTTAAGTGTCTTTATCTCAACCCATGAGCTTTTCCATCTTATTTTCTCCCCTGTCCTGTTGAGGAGGAGAGGGAGAGGGTAGCTGAGTGGGCGGCTGGCAGCTGGCCCATGTCAAACCCACCATGCACTATGACTGCACACACACCTCGAAGCATTAGAGAGAACCAGCAACCTTATTTAATCTGGGTTACAACATGTGCAAACACCTAAAAGATCTTTCCACCTTAATCCATCTAAAGAAGTCCTTGACAATAACTGTGATTTGTAAATCTGTGAAAAGCTTTCTGATGCCCAAAACTTTACATCTTCCAGAATGTCAGCCGACTGCTGATAGACTGGCTTTTTTCATAGCTAACCTCTCACAGTTTTATCCCCTCCTTTTAAAAGCAAACAATCTGGAGTTCATTACTATTAAGTCCATTTTCGGAGAGAGGAGTTTATCACTCACCATGAACTTCACTTTCAAAACTGTGGTAATCATTTTTCCAGTGTATGATTCTGAGGGCTCATTTGGTCAATGAGGATTTATTCTCTTTGGGACAGGCACAGAGTTGTTAATCCTCAAGTGCCCAAGGCCAACTACTGTTGACGCTTTCCTTACTGATACACTATCTAAATCCACATGCCTTTTCTGCTTTACAAAGAACAGCAGCTGAAAGCTATCCCTGACTCAGAACAAAATATCATTTTTGCTTTTTGCCTTTTGCCATCACAGCCAAAAGTTACTATTTAAAGTGACACTGCCTTCAGCAGAGCAGCACCATGGAGTGCCTGAACCAAAAATACCTGCCTAAACCTTGCAGAACACTGAGACTAGGATTCTCTGAAGGCAGACCAGCGACACTGAAACTGCACTACTGCACTAGTGGAAGGCTTTTCTTCCCCTGATTTCAACTGTGTGATTACTTCATGTATCATTCACTTAGTTTGACATAGGTGGGTATCATGTAGATCGTGTCAGGCTGGCTTCCAAACCAACTAAATGTTGGAAAACATGTTGAAGTCATTCCAGCTTTATGGTTGCAAAGGTCAAATGTGACAAGTCTTGTGTGTACAGTGCAGAGCTTAAAGTGAGGATGGAGACTGGGCCTGCCTTCTTGGCTTTTCTCAGAGCACCATATCCCCTGTAAGATTCCTTCAAGGAACAACAATTTTGCTCTATGTTGCCTTTTCCTTGGAAGACAAAGCCTAGAGATTTCATTGTTTTCATGTCAGTAAAGACATAACCATACTCTACTAAATAAGGCATTGAATATGGCTCAGTGGAACATTAATTTATATCCATGACTCTCAGGTTTTGAAATACTGCAATTTGAAATTAAAAGCTCCAAGAGTAAAAACTTTAAGCTGTCACCCTGAGCTAGCCATAAGGGACATGCTGCAGGCAGCCATCGCTAAGCGTCTTCACATGATGATTTAAGTGACCAAACAGGTATTCTGATTTCTGAAGGATCATGGCAGACACTTTCATCTCCACTGTAATTTCTTATTTGCCCTCAGGTAGTTCATTTGATTAACATTGTCATAAAAATATACCTCTTGATGCAGCCTAACATGTTGATTCAAGAACTCTTCAAATCCTTCTGAATTTCCCTCCTGTAATCAAAGCATTTATGTTTTCTGTCTCGATAGAAGGTAAGAGGTTCTGGGCTTATAATGGGGAACTGAGCTTTCGGGAGCTGAGACAGCTGTTTCTGTGTTTTACCATGGCCTCAGCTCTCAGCTGGATGAACATTTGTGCTGCTAAACCAGAAATCCCTGGACAGCAACACTGGCCACCATTGCCCAACAAAATCCCATTTCTTATGGACATAAGCTACTAACTTAGAACTTCTCAGGCAATGCTCTACATGATAGGACAGTTTAAGAGTTGGTTTGAATGATAAGCTTCTGAAGAAAAACAATAAAAAAAAATCTTAGCAGCGAACCTCATGGATCAAACCCTGATTGGAATTTGTTCAGTAATGGCACCAGCATTCATTTCTGTCAAAGAATGTATGGGGAGTTGCTGGTGCTGCCACAAGGAGGACTCTCACTGCAGTCTCTGCACCCTCAGGCCCCTACCCACAGGCAGATGGAGATATTTTTACTCCAGTTTGATAGTTCCACTCAAGACTGAGCCCAGGCTGTGAGACACAGAAGCCTTGCTATGAATCTTGCAAGGTTAATTCAGAGCTGGTTAGATCTCTGAAGTACTTTTCTAAACTAGAGGCATAGGTAACATAGAGTTAGATGCCTCTTAGTCTAGTCCAATGGGCAGCTCTTACTATGGGTTTAGAAAATACCTTATGCATGCCCATTTAAAAATCCCTTGCAGAAAAGAGCTAAAAAGAGCCACTGGTCAAGAGTTGCCTTTGACCAAAATAAAGCCAGCGAACTGAATTCCACAGATTTTCTGGAAGAATTGAGTTCAGAGGAAGTCCAGAGTAGAGTTACTGAGGTCCCAAACTATAATTCTGCCCTAAATACACTCTGAACAAGTCAAGCAAATGGAGACCTAAATGCAGTGTAGAAGTAGGCTTCTGTGATTTTTTCCTGTGCCTGGAGAGAAGTCCTGCTGGTAGTCAGCTAGTAAGAAGCAGCATGACTGGCTTCTTCACCTACTGTTCTCCAGAATCTCCCGGCCAGGTGTATGGCAGAGGGGTGTTTATCACATGAAGGTGATGAAAATGACAGGGCATAATGAAGCAGAGTACCAGTATTTTATTCTCAGAGTTATTCAGGAACTCATGACAACTGTCTCAGAGTTATAACCGTTGCATCAGATTCAAGTGTGCCATTAAAACCTTCTCTGCCTGGATGGAAGTGTTACTGTCATACAAATGAGAATCTCAGCCATTACCCCAAATCTACCATACATTGGACATAAAATCCATTTTGTTGTCTTTGCTTCCCCCCAGGTAGAGAGGAAGTTCTGGCACCCGCAGGAAGGTGAGATGCAGTGACACAGCAGAAGTGCTGACACTGCAAAGTCAAGCCATTGGACACAAAGAGACATAAACCAGCAGTAGGTGTTATCAGTCTGATGGGAGACTGAAAATCAAGACAGCCAATATCAAGGCTACTAAAAGACTGCTTTAGGATCAGAGTCCTTGTCTTGTTTTGAGGGCCAGACTGTTCTGAAACTGACCAAAGAAAGCCTTTAGGGAGATTCAATAAGATAGGGAATAAGACAATATTCTTTTATTAGGTGACATATTCTGGTTAGGACAATGTTACTATTTCAAAGGCTCATAACATTTAGACTTCTAATCCAGAAAGTTCAATAAGTAAGGCAAGCAGAGTACTTTTGGAGAGGTTTGTCTGTAGGTAAAGCACTTTGGCAACCATTCCAGGAATAGAGAGTGCACACACAACAGAGAAATACCCACAAACTGCTGTCTCTCTGATGAGATCCCACAGCTGATCAGTGTGGGGTGAGAAAGTCTAGAGCTTTCTTCCCGAGTGGATGACATCACAAGGTTAGTTATTCAAGATGGGGTCGGTTCTTCCCTCAAGAAATACTTCGAAACTGAGAAAAAAACTGAAGTAGGTGTACTTTTGGTACAATTATTCCTTTGATTAACATATAAATGCTGTTCTTGTTAACCAGCATCTTTTCAAACAAAGTGTTAACACTTACATACCTTAGTATTCTTTCACTTCCAGCACAAGTAATTAGATCGGGTACACACAGACAATAGCCACACAACACACAATAGATTGTATAGCCAGAGACAAATACGACATTATTGTCATATATTGCTACACTTCACAGTGAAAATATAAATGCAGATCAAGGCTTTGAGCCTGTAAGCACAAAGTGTTGTGAATACAGGCATAAGGAACAATAGTCCTCTGCATTCCTTTAATAGAGATTGGTGACCAACTCACTTTCCTGCTTCCTGCTCTGTTGATATGGCACCAATCCTTCTTCAAGGAAAGCCCAGTATACATTTCCTGGACTAACTTCAATATTCATTCACTGTGTCTGCCCTCTTGCATATGTTTTTCCCGCAGTATTATATCATCCAGAAAATTTCCTGGCTTTTCTGATTTTTACTTCTTCATGATAGAGTTACCTCTTTTGAGTAGGTAGTTTTTTCACAAATATCTTTAAAACTCTGCCTTGCATTTAGTTTGTTTAATAAAGAGAACTCAGCATTTTGTTCTACTAACAGAGAAACCAAGCAATACATGTTTCTACCCTTCTACAGAACTAGCTGGATGTCTAAGAACTGGGCACACCCCACCTCTTGGCTGCATACTTTGTGGCTGGCATTGGCACTTACTCACCTCTGCAAAACCCAGGTGTTGCTCAGCCTCTACCAAGAGCTCTTTTCCTGTAAATTCCCCAGACACAAACAGTCCAATATGAGAAAGTGTCAGATTAAAACAAGAAATATGCATCTCTTTACTAGCATGGCATGGCATTTGGCAAGAATTAAAGACAAACAGTTCTGGTATTAATTCCTTCCAGCAACTTACTCCCTGTTGTTATGCAAGCCATGACCTGGTATTTGAGACATACTATAAACGGCAAATTGCAACACCTCCATGGGCAGGTGTCAAAAGCTCCCAAAGCCACACTGATTTGAACATCTTAGAATTTTGAACTGGTCAGGCATCAGCACAGTCCCAAGCAACCCTCACTACAGGTTGACCCTCAACCTCACAGGTCATGCCACAGAGCTGTAATGCACCCCGTTCAGTGCAAATGTCTGAGGCAGCAGGCAGGAAGGTTACAGCTGGAGCAACAGGGGCTGCTGCAGGCAGGGTCTGCAGAGTGCGGCAGGAAGGGAGGGGGAAGCTCACAGACCACCAGCCTCGCTTCCTCCTGTAGCCATCAGTTCCTCATTCAAGATCAAGTTAATGAATTCAAGATCAAGGTAATGAATTTTGTGAAACCAAAATAAAGCTCTGTGAATGGATTACTCTGAATGGTTGCAGTTACAGCTGCAGAACTGATACTGCACCACACCATGCGTTGAGATGTCTGGCTCAGGCTCCAAAACCTCATGCTTTTTATTTTTGAGCTGTTCCAAGCCACCATCAAATATTTAATATATGTTCCAAAGATTAACCACATGTGTATTGATGCTGCAGCTAATATCTATTACATTAATACCTAAGAATTCACCCTTAGCCACTTATCAGTATCACACACCTGCAAGGTATTTCTTAGTAGGAAAAATAACTGCTATTGGAGGTGCATCTCTGCTGCTGATTTTCTGCCTGCTGTGCCTTAAAGCATTTGTGCATCCCCTGGACTGATATGGGTGGAGATTACAAAAGTCCATGTGCACTTGGAGTACACTTGGAGTACACATTAGCAAGGCACACACGTGTAGAACGGAAAGAGGTTAATCATAACCATGTAATGCTGCTAATCTTCAATAACACCAGGAATTTCACTCTCCTCTGTTTCTTCTCTGGGACAGATTCATGCTAGATGAATGCTAGAAAACTGGGCAGATCTGTTAAAAAGATACCTTAGGGCTCTCCTCAGCCTTTGTAATCCTGGCCTGCTCTACAAGCCAGTAGAGCTGCACTATTTCCATGGCTATACTGATGCTGCAATAAGAGCAAATATGAGACCACATGCACTTCAGCTCAACCTGTACCAGTCCACTGGGAAAATCAAGATGATATCAGGCAGTTGCACTTTCACAGCTGTGATTTATTCCAGGTGGAATAAAGCTACCACACATAGCCAATCTCGTTGCAGCAATGCTGGAGCAATGTTGTCACTTCTATTTTACTCGGACCATAAGGCCTCATCATTGTATTCTCAATTCTGCTTGCTGAAGCCCAATGAGTATTTGCTCTTGTTGAATGCCAAGCACAAAGCAATAGACAAAATGACCTTTCTGCAGCCTGAATTCACTGCCTTTGCAGTTACTTGCATTGAGGAGTTTTATTATTTTCAGTTTGATAAAGTATTGTCAAGCTTGGGTGAACAGAAACAGCTTGGGTGATCATAAGAGCTCAGTTGACACTAATATCTTTTCAGACTCATGCATCTCAGGTATTTTGGACAGCAATTTTTTACATATGCCATGGGTCAAGTGACGTACCAAGTGGCCAAATACCCAGGCTTGTTACACTGACTATAAGAGCAGGATCAAATCCTGCCCAAGGCATCTGCAATTGCCAGAAATCCATGTTCACTAATGGATATACAGAGAGCTACAAACCTGGCTGTTAAAATTTTAACCTCTCCCCCAACTCACGAAAGCTTCTAAAGCTTTCCTCACCACCTTGAATGGAGACAATTACTACACCCAGCGGGCCAGAAACATTCATTCTTTCTTCTAGGTGCTATGGAACTCCAGCTATTTGCTCACTCTTTAATGGCAAGACAGAGTAAGATAAAATTTATGTCAACTGCTATGTTGTACTCTCAACACCCTGAACAACCTGTCCAGAGGAGTCCAAACAGCAGGATGTCCCAACAAACAGCGAGGAAGAATTGAAAAGGGATATCATAACCATTTCCATTCTTTGAGATAAGCAGTTCTACAATAGTGGTGGATTTCAGCATAGCAGAGGAGAACAAACAGCCCAGTAACTTGCTAAGTTTACCAACTGATTGTTCTCACTGAAACTCTTGCATGACAGAATTTCATTTACAGTGTCTTAACTTTTCCAAGAACAGAATCCTTGCACTTGAAGAGCTCAGGAGTAACCCACGGAAACATTTTAAACAATAAGAACTAAAAAACTAATTTCACTTTTCAACCTACAAAACACTTCATTTTTTGGTTTCCTAAAGCAGCTACAATAATTGCATTGTCATTCTGAAACCTTTTCACAGCAACTTTCCAGAACACAAAATGGAAAATCTGTGAGAAGTTGACAGTGAGATAAAAGTAAAATAATTACTACACCTCCAGAGAGGAAAACTGGATCTGGATGACCTCAGCAATTGAGAAAGTCAGAGGTGCCGAGCATTATACACTTGAATGAACTCAGTTTGCCAGGCTATTTTATCTGCACAGCCCAGAGAACCCAGGCACCAATGCCAATAAAGAAAACGGAGGATGAGGCTCTCTGGCTAAAGACCCTGTTTTTCTTACAAAAAAAAAGGTGAAAATGTGGAAAACCTATGTTCTAAAATGAACCAAGTGTAGAGGATTCATCTTTTTACTTTTGGAAACAGTGCTATTGAATATTTTAGATCCCTTTGAGAGTTCAAGGCATAAGTAAATAAAAAATTCAGTCGTGTTATCCCATGAATATTTTTACAGTAATAGGTCAAGTTTTTCCCAGTGTGTGTATCAGACAATGAGAATACTTTGGTTTGCCTTTGCCTATGCACCAAGGCAGTTCTAAGAACTTGCAAGCTAGAGCTTGTACACACCCATCTGTCAGCACTAAGCTTGCTTTGATCATTACTTCTCCTGTCCACTGCACCAGGTCTGTCTTGCAGAAGTAACCTGCAAAAATCTCTTTCCAATCAGCAGTAAAAGCCAGGCAGATGGAGATAAGGGAGAATGCTGTCAGTTCAGGCAAGAAATGTAAATGTTTCAAACTGGGAAGATGTCACTGCATCCCAAGCTGTATGTTGTTTGTGTGTGCCTGGCATTAGTAACTGGACTGAGAGCCAGCTTGATTGTCTATGATTTAGCTATAAGTCAAGGCACGACACAAAGCTTTCTTCTGAGTCATTAAGGGTTAGCTACCAGTTTCATAGCCTGCCAGATGCTCCCTTTGGCTCGCCACAAAACCAGTTCTTTCCTACAAAGCATGATACAGACTGAAAATGGTTAGAAGAAAACAGCCATGCGCTTGCAGAATATATTGACTTAGAAAAGCTGTGTTTCTCAGGCAGACCAGACCATGCTGGACTGTCCACTGACTTACAGGGTTTCTCATTCCTTATGTCCTCTCAGCCCTTGCTGTTTAACCATGGTCTCCAAATCACACATACTAAAGCTCAGGTGAGTCACAACATCAAGAAAAACAAGATTAAGCCTGTTGTATCCCATCTGCTCCACGCACAGAAAACCAGTTGCACAGCCCCAGGACAGTGAAAGCTGTAGAATGTAATGGAAAGCAGCCAACTTCCTTTTTGCTGTGTTCTCCATCTGCCATCTTGCCTTCATCGCAAATTGATGTTAACAGGATTTTATTACTTTTTTTCTCATCTGCTCTATGTGCTGGTTTTTAGGAAAACCTCACCCCAGCAGTCTTTCCTACAAATAGAAGTTCACTTTACTTCACACTTCCTAGGACAGTGTTGACAGATCAGGAAAGTAGTATGTTGCTTCATGTCTTGACAACAATAATAAAATAATAGTACTTAATACTCTTCTCCCAACTATTGTGCAGAACCACAGTGTACTAGAAAATAAAGGCTTTCATGTATTTGATCTAAGCCATTCAGGATTAAAGGAATTCTAGATACTTCCAGTTCAAATTGGGAAAATCGATCTCTGATTTGCTAATTCACTACGCTCGTATGTCCACATAGAAAAACATCTGTGTCTTCTGTTTCTTTAAATTAAATAGCTTCCAATCATGCAGTGCTAGGACTCCTTCCTCAGGTAAATCATTTTAGCTTTGGACAATTCTTTCCTTGCATAAATCTGCTCTTTCTTTTGAAATCTTCAAGAAACTGTATCTCCATCTAGATGCTACCACCAAGTAAGCAACTTCTAATTAAGGCAACACTAATGCTCTCTACATTACACATTTTTATACCCTGATCATTTTCATGCCAGCAGCTGCAGCACAGCTCTTTATATGGATTATTATTCTCCTACCAGCAGTTCAAACCACACACAAGACGGGTTTGGTTCCATTTCAACTCCATGCAATCCTTACTTTAAATGATAGCATTTGTGCTTCTACTTCCAAGGATCCCAGGTTTTGTAGGTAACATCCACTTGAACAACTAGGAAAAGGAGGATTGAAAAACAATCTAAATTTCTCCACAACCTTTTCTATATCACATAAGCCTATGTGGCTCATCTCATCTTTGAGTTATTGCTGAAGCCCTTTCCTTCCATTGCCTGCAAACCAATGAAATGGATATGAGGATAGGAGATATAATTTCAGGAGACATGAATTTTCCTATAAGTTCCACTGATAATCTGCATTACTCCAGGAAAATTTCCTTGCTTAGGGAGACCTAAAAATAATGAAAGCAATGTTTCCAATGAGTCCTACCTTTGGTAAACCATAAATGTCCACAGTGGGTTTGAATCACTGACTAATTTCATTTTGTGAAGAGAGGATCTGTAGAGACTGTAAGCCTAATCCAAAATTTTGAAACAGGACCTCTAGAGACAGGCTCTTAAATCTCTACAAATTGGCTGGTGATCTCAACTGTCATTTCACAGTTTGCTTTTAGGACCCCTATTTTCAAATTTGGGTCGGAACTCATAAAATGTTTAGGTTTTAAATATGATGCACAGCTTTCACCAGAAACAGTTCTTCTCCACTCTTGAGATGTCAGAAATGTAAATATTCCTCTTGAGCTCAAAGGATTCTCAATGATGTTTGCAGGGTCTGGACTTGCTTATAAGTCAGCACCTTCTGGATCAGGTAAAGGAAGCGAGCTGAAGCTGTTCAGTTACTGAAACTCTGAGGCCCTCACCTTCCCAAACACTTGCTACACCTTTCCAATAGGAAAGGATCATCAGCTCTCATATTAAAAGCAAACAGAAATTACTTCGTTATGTGAAAAAACTCAACACTTTAAAGACTGTTTATATGTAGGCAACTCACTTCTGTAACTGGTTTCACATACACACTAGCTTGTTTTACTACTTATTTTCCTAGGGAGCAGCAGAAACATTTAAAATCCAGGATGTTTGAAGAATGGTATCCTCTCAGACAGGAACTCTATGAAACCAGTTTTACCATTCTGCCTTTTCAAAGGTAAGTAAGTATGTACTGGGTGTTGTCTGATGTTCTGGTTCTTGTGAGAACACAGAAAAGGGGACACATTTATACATCTGCACCACAAAATTCCAGAGTTAAGGAGAATACTTCACATGTATTAAACTGACAGAGAAAATTGGTGTTTAAATTTCAATCAAATGAAGAGGCTGCATATTAATAACTTTGGATTGGTGCTTGCTAGGAAGGGCCACAAGCAGGCCAACAGACCACTGATAGAGCTGGCTGGCAAGCTTTCCTCTTAATCTTACCCAGAATTTAGTGAATTATTATTCAGGCTTATCTTTTCATTTTTATTTGTGTTCTAAATTGGACTTCACAACTTAAGTCTCCCCCCAAGGCTCCCCAGCAGAACTGCACACTAGTGCAGATACAATCCTTCGACCTCCTGCTCCCTGGACAGAGCAATTCGCCTTTTAAATGAGTCAGTTTTAGCTACGGAGAGTGTGAACTCTTCCATGGGCAGGCTTGGGAAGGAAGGGAACATGGCAGAAAGGAGCTTCCCTGGCCAGATGCTTTTATGGCCCCACTTGCATCACCACACTCATTTTGTGTGCTGTAAAGTTCATTTATTTCAAATTAGAAGAACAATACAGAAGACATTCTTGTAAGTATCCTTCATACCTCGGAAACTTTGCTCCAGTTTATACACCACACTTTCGGCAGCAGAGACAAAAGCCAAATTAGAGAAGGCAGGAAAGATACACATATGGAAACTGACGTGCTTTATGGCTTTGGGAAGAACAGAGATGTAGAAAATGGGAAACAGAGAAGAAATAAAATGGGAGAACTGGACCAAGCTTTTAAGTGAACAATTATGTGAAAAGACAAGAGCAGAGACAAGCTATATCATAGCCGTGGCACCTCCCTTCAACTTTTCCCCAAGGATAATTGTGCCTCCCTGAATTGCTATAATGGAACAACAAACACAAAGAATGGAAGGCACTTATATCCTATGACAGTGGAGGCACACAAATTACACGGAAAGGTGTGAGTGCTCTGGGAGCATTATGATCCTTCATAAAACAGGTCTACATAATGCCACAAAAAATAATGGAAAGAACTGGTAAAACTAGCATCAAACAGGGCTCCAAGTACAAGGTTTGAAACACTGACTTAATTCCATTTAATATGAAAAAAAGGATTCAGTTCTGGAATCTCATAGTTTAACAGATGCAAACAACAACTAATTCCCCATAGCTCATAATCATGCAGAAAATTACGCTGCTGCTTTGAGCTTTTGAGCAGTAGTTTTTGTACCTATGTGGGAGACAATCCTAGGAAGGGCTGAACACCTTTAGGTTGCATTGTCTTCAGACGAATCAATAAATTAACTTTTGTTACACTGGACATAATATTTATTGTACTGTCGTAATTAAAAACATATCAAAATTCAATATCATAATACGTAAGAGGAGTGAGTGAACTTATATTTGTGTATTTGGTATGGTCAGAGCTTGATAGAAAAATTATGCTATAAAATTAGCTTTCTACTGAAGGATGTTCCAAAATCTCTTTAAAGACAGCTGGCAGCTTTTAAAGCTGGTATGGATCATGTTGAAATAGATTTTTTGCTGAACGCTTTCTTGTGTTGCTCAAATATCCCCATGTAAAGAAGCCAGAATTTGCTTTAAAGTGTTAGAGCACATATGATTACAGTCCCTGAAAAGAGCTCTTCTGACTATAACATGAATGAAAGCACAATCCCAACTCAAACAGAAGTGACTCTCACCTCAGTGTGGCACTGTGTGTTCTCAGAAGTACTCTCCTCTGTTTCTCCAGCAGTCCTTCTTACAGCACTTCCTTGGCACTCCTGTGCAGAGGTACAGCAAGAAATTTTAAAAGTCAATTTCACCTTTAGAAAACAAGGAGTCATCAATACAGTTGCTTTCCCCCCACCTGCCCATGGGGGAAAAAAGCTTTCTTGATTTAACTGAAAACTCTTCATAGAAAATAGGGTTAAAGGAATGTCACTCTGGTTGCTAAATGAGGCTCTCAAACATTTTACTCCACCAGAATTGACTTGTGTGACACTATGTATTCAAGTACAGTCTTTAGCTACATAACATAAATGGGTTTTCACAAGTTCCATTTATCACTCAGCACGGGAATGGACAAAACTCACTTAAGACTTGAGTTTATTATCATCTTTGTTTGGGTTACAGAGAAGTGGGAACAAGCAACTGTGTTAGGCACCAAAAGAGCCCTGTGTCCATGGAGAACAGAGAGCATGCCGGTGGGGAATTGCACAGCCCATGGTCCCTTGCCAGCAGCCAGCCATTGCATAACCTATGGCTTCATTTGGGTACCACTATGAATTTATAGGAGGAAAGAAGTTTCTGCTGTTTCTCAGTCTGGCAAACTGACAGGAACTCAGTTCCTCACTTCTGCATGCCTTTAAGGTTAACTGGTCTTTCTTTAAGGTTCCTATCCCCCTACTCTTTCCATATCCATCTGTCTCCAACCTATTGTCATCTGGAGATTATGTTCCTGCCAATTATCTGCCATGTTTATCCTGATCATCAGATGCACAAACTAAGAGGCATCAGGGGGATGTAATTGTCAAGCTCCCAGTCAAAACCTGCAAAGAAGGCAACAAGTGGCAGAATGTCTTCAGCTCTGGGAGTACATACCCCCTCTCAGTTCAATGCAACGTCTTCATTAAAAATTTGGAAATAACAAACATTCAGGTTTAACATGAGTGCTATCTCTGGAGGGAGAGGAATTTCTCATAACTACGGGGGTTTTGCTACCTTTGTGACAGATGAATGCAGTGGTGTAGCTTCTCATTTACAACATGAGACATGAAAACCTTGAAATAATATTTCAACTGCAAGCATCATCAAGCTCCAGCTTCTCTGAAGTCCAATTCACTTCCACAGTAAGTACTGCTGTTAGTGCAGTAGGGACCTCATCGACTTTAGCAGAATTCAGCCTCAACATGAGATGAAGGAGCAAATCTCTCTCCCCAGAGAAAGTTACAGTATAAATAAAAGGAAAACCAAACGAGAGAAAGTGCAAAAGATAAAGTATGAAAAGAAAAAAACACAATTAGACTGAGATTAGTCATTAGGGGGTGGTCAGAGCTGCTACTTGTCTCTGTTTGGAAAACACTGAATCTCTTGTTTCAGTCTTCAGTGACTATCTGTAACATGTAACAGCAAAAGCACACACCATGGCCACAGGGAGTGTGGGATATGGTAGTGCAGATGGATACCAACTCTTGTAGCCGAGTAGCTCCTTTCATCACAAGGAAAGGCAAAGTGAGTACTTAGCACAAGTAATTTTGCTCTATTCCCTATATTCTTCATGTATGACTACACTGGGAAGCAGCTGTCATTTATTTTCACTTGTGATCCTACAATAGTTTTTCACCATAGGCTTTTTATTTCTAGCAGTGGCTCCAAAGTGGGTCCACACAATTCATAAACACAGGAGATGCAGTGCTGAGTTAAGAAGTTGCTGACTACTCTGCTCTTCCCACCTTAGACTGCACAAAGTGTACCAGCTCTGCAATTAATGGAGCTCAGGGATAAACTGATTGCAAACACATCGTTCAGAGGCATTACTGGATTTTTAAAGCTTAGTCTTTTGCTAATTCAGGAACACAAATAACTCATTGTACTGTGTCTAGCTCCGATTACATCTCAGAGTGGATCTTGGGGCAATTGGGAAAGAACGCTGCCTTTGCTTTTATTGTGGGAAGCATTCTCTAAGCATAATGCCATCGGAAATGGCTGAAGGGGGTTGCATCTGGTTAGGAAGGAAGTTACGAGCATAAAAGTTAGAATCAAATCAGCTGCTGTCTCATCCTGAGCCAGGCAAGCCCATCGCAGTCCTTTTCCCAGCTGCCCTCTGGTGGAAGGTTCTGCAGAACAGCCCCGAGCAGGAAAATCTTGGTGCTCTTTGTGTGTAGTTAACTTGTGACTTAAGCCAGAAAGGATCAAAACAGGATAAGCAAACCCTGAGCAGATGCCCCTTTCCCAGAGGCAGGAGAGCTTTGTGAGGCTGAGCTAGAGTGGTTCATACCCCTTTAGCACAGCAGCTCTCGGTATGTGGTCACCAGGTTTCTGACAAGTGGGTTTCAGCACTCACTGTACTTACATCCAGTACTTCTGAAACTGACCAGGATCGTGTTTGCAATGCTCTAAAGTAAAGTGTCCATATTACTCAGAAAGGGGCTCTCTAGTTGAAATTACTATAATAATTAAACATAATTTTTCTTACTGCCTTCTCTCTGAGTTTGGCTACATGCTGGTACTATTTCATCATCAAAGACACCAATGAAATCTTTAATTGGGCATCTCCACACTTGGTACCCTATGCTCGAGTCACTTGCCAGTCCATCCCCGACTTCTGCACACAGGTGATGGTTGTGGGGTCATGTCCAAGGAAGACCAAGGAAGCTCAATCCACAACAGAGGAATGACAAAAACCAGGATAGAAACCCAGTCCAGGAGCATGCCAGGTCTGCAGGCAAAAGCCATGGCCACGCAAGGTGAAGGGATGAACGTTCAGGACAGCAAGGACAGGTAAGCAAGCAACAGGCTCAAACTTGGCACACAAACATTTGTGGGGCTGGGCTGGGTGGGGCAGTATGTCATTTTCTGTCTCCTCATTTTATGATTCTACACATTTTCATTCCACTAGAAACGNCAAAGAAAAAGAAAGACCAAGCAAGACAGAGGAAAAGACCCAGCAGTGAGGGGACAGCTCAAATGGCACTCAGCATGGCAGGAGGGATCACAGACTCACTGTGGGAAGGGATCCTTTAGTGGGATCTCCCTGCTCCAAGTCCCCTGCCCACCATCATATCCCGCTGGAACCAGGATGAATCCTGGTGCACCGTCCCAAGGTGTACCCAGCCAGAGCAGCCCTTTGGCAGGGTCTGCCCCGCCCCTCTACTTCCCTGGAGAAACACTCAAGGGATTGGTGGGAAGTAGGTGCCTTGTTTTTGCTGTGCCAAGCAAAAGGAAAGAAATGTGACCCTTTGTTGGCCTGTCTCAGGATGTGGCTCCATTCTTGGTCCTTTAAGTGCTGTAGATGGGAGAGCATTGCAAGCCTAAGGGTGTGAGAATGGTCTTGGGGTGCTCAGTGGGGAGCTGTCACTGTAATGTCCTACCACAGTGCTGCCAGAGGTGCTGTGCTCCTGGAGAAACTGCAGGGGCCCAGACATGGACCAGGTTTTAGTGCCTGCGGCTTTGCAGCAGCAGGGATAGAGGCTTGGGCCAGAGTTGTACCCAGGGAATGAGATTTGCGTCTGTCAAACTGATCTCATATCCAGTCTCCCTCCTGCTTAGCCAAGGGACAGGTTGGAGGACTCTGATATGTCTTTTATCATAGGTGCATCTTAGAAATGGGGCATTATGCTGTATGTGTTAATTGGGGGACAGAAGGACAGCCAGAATAGAGAGGCAGGTCAGAGTTTAGTTTTGAAGATGGAGAACCTGGTTTGCACTGCTGTCATCAGTCACCAGCAGCACCACAGCTCCTGTTCTGTGTCCTGGTGGTGCCCTGTCTCCCTGCACCACCACAAAGCCCTGAACTGTGCTGGGAACCGGGGTCCTAAAACTCTCTTATATACCTACACCAAAAATGTACAAAAGTAGCACCACATCTCCTCCCTTTACGAATGGTATGGAGCCACTTCGGCATCAAGACATAAAATGCTTGCAGTGAAAAAATATTGAGGATCACCAGTAAAAAGTAACACAGTCCTTATGTGTTCACACAGTGCCATATACCTGGATGGGTGGAGCCGTGTGAAGCTGAGAGGCCAGGCACAGCTTGGGAAGTGGGAGAGTGAGATGTGGGCTGCAGTACCCTCTGTATTGTTGGCCACTCTCCAGCCGCTTCCCACCAACACATTTATGTGCATGACTAGTGTTCTTGCAGCCTTTGAATGCAGGACAGATAATGAGTTCAAAACTCTGCATTGGATCACAATTTCTTCCACGACTCCCCCAATCACATACACACACACACATCTGTGGGTTACCTGACTGCCCTTCCTGCACAGACACAGCTAACAACACTCAAGAGCTGGTTCCCTTGGCAGGAACCACTTGTGTCACCTGTGTTCTGGATAGGCAGGGGTGCTCTGCACTTGGCCTGATTTGCTCTAACAGAGAGGAGGGCAAATTCCAAGCCATATACTTGGGGCCTTTTCTCAACTGAACACGAGCAGTTCCACCCTGACCTGGCCCCTCCACCCAATAGCACTGGTGCTCAACACTCTATGGACCTTTAACAGTTCCCTGGGTGCTTCCACACTCACCTCCCCAAACCCACGGAGCCTGGTTGGGGCTGTGAGTAGGGCTTTGTTTTCTTGCCCATGTGGTTTACAGAGCTGCCTTTCTTTGCTCCTTTGCATTAGTGGGCACTGGGCATCCTTGGGATTATGAGTGGTGTGGGAGTTTCAATGAGAAAGATTTACTGTAGAGATAAAAGAATCCTGTTTGACATCACAGACTCTGATGATGATTTTCAGCAGTATTTCTTCATGATTTAAGTGGCACTTGGACACTTTTCATAGAAAATGGATTTCTAGTCCATTACTTTCATAAAGGACTTCAATAAATCTCTTGATATTTAAAACACATATGCAAGTTTATCAGTGAAGATGTAAATCCTGTATTTGTCTGCCATGCCTTCTGCCTGACTAGAGGTGGGTTGAGGATGTCAGATTCAGTTCTTTAAAAAGCTTTACAACCACACTATGAGGTGATAAAGGCACTTAGTGGTTTGTATTATTTCAGTTTTTCATATTGGTGTTATATGGAAAGGTTTCAGGCAAGCTGTACCGAGGCATTGACACAAGCTTTTCTAAACCTACACACATAATTCTGTAATGTATCAACAAAATACCCAGATACATAAAGCCTTTAGACCACAAACAAGGCAAGAGCACCAAGAAAGGAGAGCATATTTTTCACCACATGTTTTCAGCAGAATCAAAGGGCATGACTCAGTTTCCCTTCAGTCCTTGAGAGCACAAAGGACCCTGGTTTGCAAGTTGAGCAATAAAATGGCCTCCAGTCCCACACTCACAGCACCCCCACAATGAGCCCTTCATTAGTCGCCACTTCCTGTCAAACTGTTAAAGGGGACACAGGTTTACCAAACAGCTAATCCTTGATAATGAAAGGTTTCCAACAAAGCTGCCTTTCCAGGGAGTCTGGGCACTTTCACATTAGCAAGAAGTGAATAGACAAAGTGGTTCAGGAAACATGCCAAACAGTAGCTCATGCATAGAAACACAAAGACCTGCAGTCTTCAGGGAGCTAAAGAAAAATTACAGTAGTGTTTTGAGTTGTTTCTTGTCATCATAATTACCTTCTTCTTCACTTTCTTTCATATTATTTAATGAATAGTCTTCCAGCTACAGAATACATACACACTTGTCTCTTAAATTTCATTTGCAAATGCAGATCAGCTTCTGCAGTACTTTATCCCACTCTCCATGTGAGCCAGGTTCCCTCTTTTTTGCTGTGGGCCTCTTCTGGACACATGCCACTTTTTTTACTATCAGCCCCTGTGCAACTGTAACACCATTGACTGCCACCCCTTCATTTCTTCAGGGTTTTGTTTTAATTTGGTATTTAACAAGCCAACAATTGGATCTTTTAGTTCTGGGGTTTATTTTAAGGCGGCCTTGTTTAGTCAGATGCAATTAGGCATTTAAGATCCAAGATAAGTATTTTTCCTTTAGAATTGTAATAGCAATCCATATTTGGATTTAGGTAAGGAATGTCAGGATTAACATCTAAGCTTGAAATATAAGGGTTATGGAAACAGCTTTTCTTTTTGACAGAAGGTCATGGCAAAACAAATTCAAGGTGGCTGAAGAACCAGCTCACAAGGACAGAGGAGCTGTAGGGAGGACAAGTTTGAGTACGGAAGCACAAGCTGTATACAATCCTGAGTGCACAGTGGAGCCCTGGGAGGGACTGTGCCACCCTTGGTCACCTTCCCTGCAACTGGTCAAGGGAGCAGGAGGAGAGCACAGCTTGTGTATGTTGTACCATCTCATAAAAGACAGCAACGTGCAGGAAGCAGAACTACACATTCCTGACTTACCCATCTATCCCTTCATTTTTTCTCTCCAAGGGAATATGAAAGTGCTGTTGACTTCACTGGGAGCACCTGTCCCTCATTCTTGTGTGCATGGCGGGGCAGAGAAAGGGAGCTTGTTGGAAGGAAGGTAACTGGTGTAACTCAGCACTGAAAACCCTTGAGACAGAACTAGGCTGACACCTGATGGTTCAAGTTCGAGTCAGAGGACGATTACGCTACTGCCCATGCTGGTTGCTGACAGACAGCTCCACTTCCCACAGCAGTCACTTTAAAGAAGGGGCTTTTATGCCCACACCCATCTAGGTCTAACCAGTTTATATTCCAGCAGAATTAGGCAGATCACAAGTTGAGCTCCCAAAGTCCCTGGCTGTGCTGCCATAGGAGTTCCCTCTAACGCCTGGGTGCCAGCGGCCAGCAGAGGGCAAGCTGCTGCCACTCCATTTCCTTAAAAAATATCTGAGCAAATACATTTTTGGACTGAGCTAGGTCTGGGGGAAGACACTAACCCACCAGTGTTGGGAAAGAAAGATGAACCACACATCAAGTGTCTCTCCAAATCAGGCTTCTGGAATAACAATTTCAACCAAAACGATCCGTTATCTTTCAAAAAGCATTCTTGTGAGACAAAGGTAACAAACCTCATTTCGTATTTCCTAAACTAAGCTTCTAAGTCTTAGTGTGAAAGAGTACTGATGAAACCTGCTTGAAGCTACACGTACTGGGGGGGTCTGTGATCTCTGTATGACGTACAAGAGGTTTTTGTGCTGAGTGAGCAGTCATAACATGGTGCTGGTGAGGATGTGAGGCTTTGCCAGGAAGCACAGCTACTTTCCCAAGAAAGCTCCAGCTTGTGGGGCAGGTGACTCAGGTGACAGTCTGCTTTTGTAGCAGTTTGTTGACCTCTGGGCAGAATTGGACCTTTGCTGACTATTTCCCTGCCAGCCTGTAGGTGTACAGGCACAGCCTGTCAGCCTAGTCCCCACAGCGACACGGGCCTGCCATCTCTGGGCAACAGAGAGTGGCCAGGGGAGTGCACCACAATGGCATCCAACCTGCGGCTTTGGAGGTGCACAAGTGTTCTGTACCATGTCCATCTCTGACAGGGTCAACCTTATCAGCAACCACAAATGCATGTCTGTTTCCCCTTAGCCCACTCATATATTTCCCAGAGCCTTATTGACTCCTCAGGTGAGTCCCATAAACTCAGCTGAGGTGCAGAGGAGCTGCTGAACCCTTTCCTTGTGGCCTTCTTCTGCAAAGTGCTTGGGACCCACATGCTGGAAACTAGCCATCACTTTTCAGCTCTACATCCCTTTCACTCCCACCCATGACCAGCATTTGGAAATAGTGAAATGTCTCTGCTTCATGACAGACATGTACAAAATTGCATTAGTGCTTTGACTGAAAATACAGCAGAGGGAAAATTGGGTCGCTCAGGCTGCTTGAGAACAATCCACATTCCAACCAAGACGAGTATATCCTTGCCTTAAAAGTCCAAGGCAAATAAGTGAGACTTGGGTCTCAATTCTTCTGCAAGATTTTCTATTTACGGGGGAAGCATATAAATTACTTTGAAGATGTAGGGACTATGTCTGAGCAAAGAATGTAAAATAAGGCTTACTATCAGAGCAGCATGATTTCTACAGCCCTTACAGCTATCTGAAGTTGACCATTTGCCATACTGGAGTGTTCTCTTCTTTGTTTATTTGTCACAGTAAAGTAATTGAACCAAACAAGTTATATCATTTTCTCTCTTGGACTAAATGAATGGAAAATCCTCATTTGCATTTGGCAGGCTAACACAGACCATTCACAAGTCTTGACAGATATTGCATATAATGGTCTCTGTTTTGTTCAGCTCCACTGTCCAAACGTTGAAAGAGTCTCTACACATTACATTCTTTTACTGAAAGACAAAAGCTAAACCGTAATTGAAGTTTCACATCTATGCAGCATCTCTGTGCTCTGCTAAACAATAGCTTGTTCCCCAAGAGACAGAACTGATGAAGTCTGGTTTCCTACAGACTTTTGCCCCCTAATATATCCTTTCTCACCACATTAGCTCTATTCCCACCCATAAATGCTGACTGACCAGTTGGGGCTTGTCAATAAAAACACACATTTGGAGAGTTCCCTTGGTACGAGCACCAATTTGAGTATTCCTGGATTACTTCACTGACAATTTTTATAAAACTTGCAGAAAGCTTTGATACTCTTCTACCTCTCTTAAATTTGTTTAAAAACTGTCAATAGTTTCAAAAGGTACATGCAGCGAGACAGACAGGCATAGACCTCTCAACTGCCTCATTTCATTAGGAATTAAGCTAAAAACTTACTAAAAAGTGATTCTCAAAGTTCTTCAGGACTATAAAAGATTGTCCTTTGCCATTTCAGTAGTCAGAGTGCTACTGACAGTAGACAGAGTGTTACTCTAACACTGGGTACAGTTGCATTTCCCCACTGCCCATTTTGGGATAGTCAGGACTCTCAATAAGCCGTTCCTTTCACAGATGTGATGGCAGCAGAGGTTAAGTTTCCGTGTACTGAGATGCACATAAGGACAGAAACATATCCATACCCTCCAGGGCTGCAGATTTTGATAAAAAATCTTCCAACCCCACATGGGAAAAAAAATCCTACTAAACTCTGAGCACTCAGACACTACCAGTAAGTGTCAATAAATGACCGGGAAATTCAGCACAGCAGAAACTGGTGTATAACAATGTGTAAAGTGTGTGTGTTGTGAAGGCTGGGCAGTGGCCATTTCCAATACATAATACTTTAATCTAGGTGTTGCAGGGCGAGAGCACTGCACTCTTAAGGATTCTCTTTGTCAAATGATTGAGGGAGTTCACTTTATACACCTTCGTATATTTTCTGCAGTGTCTACTGCAAGACCTCAGTCTGAATTTATTTTTTACATAGATATACTGCAGACATCAGCATGTAATGGAGAAACATCCACAAGGTTTACAAAGTATGAGTATAGTCACCAGACACAGGCTTATTGCAGCAGAGCCTTCCAGGTCAGTGCTGCAGACTGGTGACATCGAATGTAATGAAAAGCCTCAACAATGAAATAGATCTAGGGCTTCTGAATTACTTTCTACCCTTCAAAATATTTTCATCTGGATGGTGATGATTAAGCTTTGCTTCCTGATGTATCTCCTGCTGTACACTAAACCAGAAGTCTTTAATGGACTGTAAATCTGTGTTTTGAAAGCAGATTCCCCATTCTCTTTGCAACATAGACAGTGTGAATAATTATATAGATGGTAACTGCAACATTCTTGCTACAAACAAGCAAATATAATATGAAGTGTGTGCTCTAGCAATTCATCCTCCAAAGGTTGAGCTCAGGTTTTCCTTATTAAAATTTGAGGTATATATTTTTACATGCTGTCTACAGTACAAAGTCTCAGAAAAGGTTTCTCCAGGAAAACCTGGTGCAAATAGTTTAATTGCTTCATATAAGTATCTTTAAAATAAATATATCCTGCAGATTATGGATCTTAATTATGATTTTGAATTTGCAATGAGACACTCCAGTGGCACCTAAGAGTGGGTATGAAATTATTCATCAATTTCACCTAAACAAGAAATTTCTAGTGTTTCATTCCTCACTGTTCTGAATGCAATTCCTCTTCCCTGAATGCAAACCACAGACCAATTTTACTTTTATTTTAGATGGAAACTGAAGCTGATAATCTTGAGTCACTGGGTCAATGGGTAGAAATTGTAGGATCCACATACACTGCAGTCAGACTCCTCAACATCCTGACTTGCCACCTAAATTGAAAACCAGTGGACAAATTCTGATTTGAAATCATACTGGATCAGGTAGAGCACCTGATGGGAGCACAGCTTCCCTAGGGATCTTTCACCCTGTCATGTGAAAAGAAGACAGGAACTGAGTTCAAGCAATGAGAAACAGAATAATTTGGTGTCCCAGGCTAGCACAGCACTGAGGGGGTGAGGGATCTTTGAGCCACGAGCTTTGCCCCCACTGAGGGACACTGCAATGGAAAGACAAATAAGTTGCACCTCTGTGCTCTTGCTACAAACCCTAGAGTGAGAAAACCACCACCATAATCAGGCATCTACCAGGAACAAAGCATCTTTCTGAGCATCTCAGCCCTCTCTATGTGGTGCCTAACACAGCCACTAACAGACATGTCAACGCTGATGTGAAGTGGGGATATTGAAATGCATTTTACTCCCATTCTGAACCAGGAGGAGCTCCTGGGCCAGGCCCACCCTGAGCAGGAGCTCTTGTTTGCATAAGTGGTAACAAGGGGGAACAGGTCACAACCGACTGAAGGAAGCCAGAGCAGCAATGTGTGAAGGAAGTAGCTCTAGGTTGCCCTCAGGCAAACCCCTTGTCCTCACTGGCCACAAGCCCAGCACTTTACAAACCGGTTTCTATAGAAAGTGATTCTCTGCACCAGGCAGGCAAAGAGGACACTGCACAGAAAGAGCTAGAAGAAAAAGGAGGCTCCAGCGATGCAAGCTCAAATGTCATGCTATAAACGGGGGCTTACTGTTGAACACATCTGCCTTTTATCTACTACTGCGAATGGATGCCAAGGAAAAGTCTGAGTCAATCTAAACTGAGAATAGCTATAGGAAATAATATTGTGGATTTCTTTCAATCTTTGGGATCCATTCATTCCTAAAATAAAGGATAGAAAATATATGAGTGTTAGGTTATCTGCATTTGGTTCCTTGTTCTGTCCCAGACTTGCTGAATGACCTTGAGCAAATAATTCACTGTATTCACCCCTCACTCTCCTTTTGCTACCTCACAAAAAGATACTGGAAGACTGAATGCATGGAGAAGGCACTCAGACACCATGGTGATAAGTTCTATACAAAAAAACCCCTCAACTCTATACAAAAAAGTAGAGGCATATTTAAAGGAAAAGATAATGCTGTCCTCACTCTCTACAGTCTATGTGCTTTTCTGACCTTTGAGAAAAGCACATAGTTTATAGAGAGTCAGGACAGAATTATCTTTTGGGTTTTGTTCTTTATCATAAAAAATTGCAAAGCAACAAATGCTTTTTTATCATTCTCTTTTCCTTCTTTGCAAATGACATGGTCATCTTCTAAGTGCTGCTTTAAATTGAAAGTTAAATCAAGTTATCAGAAAGCTAAAGGTGAGTTTATTACATACCAATGTCATGTTAAAATTAAGTTTCACCAATGAAATAAACGCATTCTCTTGACTGCAGAGCAAATACCTGAGAAGTATAATCATTGCATGCAACAATTCCACCTGTTGCAAACTGAGAAACACAAACCACCACTGTACTCTTTCTACAACAGCCTTTGAAGTACCAGAATGAAAGCAACTTCTAACTGCAGACAAATGAACCCAGATTCTATCTTTGTTTGCAGATCTTGCACTGACAGCAAACAGAGAATAACCAACACTACACTTCATCAGCTCAGGAGAAAACACTTGGCACAGCTTCAGAATGGAAGGCAACAAGGATCTGTAGCATCTTTGTTATCCTAGTTCAGGTTACAAACACACAAGGTACTCTTTAGTGGGCCTTTTTATTAGTATTTAATCAAAGACAGTATCTGGTAATGCAAGACAAGAGCCTGTCTCTATCTACTAGAAATATATTTCATTTATAATGGGAAATGCTGACTTTTGCACTAACAGTTGACACAGCCCACAGCCTGGGGGCAAGGATTACTGAAAATGCTTTCTGACCAGTCCTTTTAAGGGCAAGTACACAACACTGTAAGGGTATGTATTAGTATGTGCACAATATACCTGCTATGAAAGTCTGCCCTTACATACAATCCTGGATGCTGCAGTTTTATTACTTCCAGACAGTAATATATTAAGTTTTCAAAATGGAGTCTTGTAATAAAATGAGGTCCATATGGGTTCGGGGCTGTAGCTATCTCCAATATGAACAGAATCACTTGTTCAAACCTACACCACAACAGTTTGAAGTCTGAAGACAGCCACTGACCTACAGTTGCTCTGAGAATCCACATAGCCCAAAATATCAGCCATTACTTCACGTCTGTTTGAAGGAGGGATTTTTAAAAATGCAAGTATAACTGTTGCCAGTGTTAAAGTTTTCTTAATCTTTCAAAATTGTATTCAACACTCATGAATTCCAAAGGATATTTCATTTGCTACACTAGATATACAAACTTATACTCTGCACCTGCCACTTGTGGAGGTCAGTCCTACAGTTACTTAGTCTTCATGACCACACTGACATGGGACTTTACAAAAAGCCTTTCGCAGTTAACTTCTGTGCTCGCCTTCCACATTTGCCGCCAGGACAGAAACACACGCCTTTTCTCCACTGAAAAACCATATCTTGAACAAGTGCAGGGTTCTCATGTTCATTATAATACATTCTCAGACATCATTATGAGATCTTTCTTTTCTATCACTTTGAATGTCTGTGCAGCTCGTTGGCATAACCAGCACAATGAAGAATGCAGAAGGAAAAATGTGAGTGTACTCCGATTAAATTTTACTTGTCAAACACATAAGATGGCTTCAGGGGCATTGCATGTCTCTTTGGAGATTTTCCATACAGTGTTTCACAAAGACTTCACTGCTCTTTAACCTACAGGTTGTCACTGCAGCCTCAAGAGAACTCTGGTTCCCTAAACATTCACTACATTCTAAAGCACAAGTGGAAAAGAGATACAGGACAGATATTCCTGCTACATCAGATAGATTTGCTGGTGATTGATGTGAGCAGTTTGGTCCCAGCATGCTGACTTACTTTGCTCCATCAGCAGCAGTAGCTAGAAATATATTCCATTCAGTATTTCCCTTTAGCACTGCAGTGATTGCTACAGGGTAATGTAGATATAGATGGGACAGGAAGGTTCTGCCAAATAGAGGAACGGGAATCGTAGGCTCTCTGTTAAGATTTCCCTTGTAGTACACTGATAATATTCTCTAACCTAATATTCTCTAATTCTAATGGCGTAATATTAGTCCTTCACCTCCTCCTTTAATATGTCTCAGGTGTGTTAAAGACAGCTGAAAGACAAGGTGGATGTAAATGTCATTGGTTCCAAACTTATTACAGAACCGTGTCTCAGGGATCTCCTTTTAGCAGCAACACAGCCTTTTTACAGACAATAGCTAAAACACCAGCTAGTACCACAGGGCTGACAGCTAACATCAAAAAGAAAGTACTTCCTGACAAAAAGGATGGCATGTGGAGTCATTCTTCTGCTGTGCCAGGGACAGCTGCCTCTCTGTCAGCTGAGGAGCTGTCTCTCCCTTGGCCACTTTCACTTTAACCCCTTAATTGCACTTGAACTTTCTCTGGCAGTCGGGCAGGTCCATTGTGTCACATGCCTTGTTCAGGAAGATGGGCAGCTGACAGGAAACCCCCCCTGGCTAAACAAACCCCATTTAATGCCAGCTTGCCATTTTTCACATCTCTGTCATCATCTCTCTGGTATGTATTAGTGGACAGGAGCAGATCGCTGGCAATGGTCACAGTGCTGGCTGCTGAACCAGTCCTTGGAGACGTGGGCTAAATCATCAGCACCTGACAAACCACAGACCACTCTGTGAGATGAACCAAGACAAATCAATGCAAGGTTCTGAGCAGGTGTGGCCTAGGTATTGTTCCATCAACAGCGAATACTGCCATTCACTACAGGAGCATTCAGTATAAAGCCAGAAGCAGAGAGCAGGTCTGCTCCCCGTGCAGCAACAGCTCCTGCCTCAGTGCTAAGGGCAGGAGAAGAACAGATGCTCACCTTCACTGACTTGGTAACCTCCCCTGTGCTCTGACTTGCACTGCTGACTCTACTCCTATTCAGACCGAAGTGTCTGGCTTGGATTCAGTGGTGCCTTAAATATAAGCTGAGAAGAGAGAAGCAGGATAAAGCTTGAGAGCTATTGACTTTCAGTCTCCTTATTACAAACAGGAAGTTGGACACTGAATTACTACCCATCGACTACAAGCTCAATTCTTCCGCTAACGTAGACAGTTTACAGCACAGTGCAGTTTCTGCTCTTTGGACAGGGCACTGATTTGAACAGAGCAGTGTCATGGAGATGGGAATACAATTATTCTGTGCCAAATGCCATTCTTTTACCCTTCTGCCCCTTAGCTCCACCTGTCCACTCCCCTCTTTTGAGACCTCTGACCTTGTCTTTTTGACCTGCAATCTCTGCTGTGATTGTTAAATTTGTATTTCTAATCAAACTAACCAAATCAAATTAACCAAACAATTCCTTCAGTAACTCTTTTGTATCAGTCTATATACCTCAATTCTATTACTCCTAATGAATTCAAATGTTTAGACTTGTATATTTATTTTGCAGTTCTCTACTGCTGTATAAATGACTGAATACAGCCTTAAGTAGACAACTCACATTTTAAAAGAGAGACTTTGTTATGATTTCTACCAAACTCACTTTAGGCTAATGGGCAGGTATCGTGCCACACAAACCTCACTGGCCTCCTCTCTTGTGTTAAAGAGGAATTGGGTATGCTCTGAGCAGTGCACCAGCAAACAGGGGTTTGTGCCATGTTTTTACATTTCCATGACTCTCTCTGTTCATTCACTTTTGAATAGCATGGAATATGAAATCATGACTCTCCCTTTCCGTCCAAGAGGTCAGACAGGTCACCTACAGCTGTACAAAAGATGTGGGTTTTTTCCTTTGGTCACAGGAAGCCAAGGCTTAGTGCAACCTGCCTGAATCAAATACAACTAATGCTTCAAGTGCCACAGCTTGCAATCATTAAAAGTGTACCAGAAATTAAAAGTACAAAACTGGTATAAACAAAAATCTGGCAGTGAGGAAATCACCTTCTTTCAAAAGACTGTTTTGACATCTGACAACAAATTATTCACATCCTGAATGAGAACCTCATTTCCATCCCAGTACTCTGTCCTCTTGAGAGCCTGGAATGGGGGTGGAGGGGAGGTACAGGCAAGAGACTGCAAAGTGACACACAGGGGGAGTAACCTTGCAGAGATAATCAATGGCTTCGCAATGAGCAGCCGGCTCTACTGAATATTGATCAGCCAGTGCTGGCAAGCTCTATTCCGGGGAGGTCAGCACTCCTGCCAGCTGCCTTGTGTGAACACAAAGGGGGCCTCAGCAAAAGGCAAATCGTAAATGGCAAGTTTTATATGAGAGGCACCATTCAGGCCCTCAGTAGAAGAAAAAAACCCAGAAGTATGGTCACTGCACGAGCAAGCAGAAAGCAGCAGCAGTCCTGCTAACTTCTATTATTACACTGTGCAATTCCAGGTTTACCTTAATAAACTTGTTTTAAGGATTATCACTTGCAAATATGCATGACACTATGAGTTGCCACCGGTATCTCTTCCCCAAAGGTTTCACAGACATGTGAAACCGGGTGCTTTCACAGACATCTGCCCTCAGAAGCTTTGCCCAGTGTTACATCTCAGTACATGCCAGGTATGAGTACACATTTCAAGGTGATACCACGTGCTGGCCTAGGTCAGCTCTGAGCACACCTCATGCACTTGAAGCAGAACAGCTGTGTGTTAGTACTCCATCCCTCTCACAGCACAATCTGTTCTTTCTGTCCCAGTCAGCAATGAAGATTGTAGCTTTTTAGTATTTTTTTAAATACAAGTAGTTAGATACTAATTTTAGTATTACATCCATTGGTAGATATATATAGAAGTTTTACAGCTGAGGAAATTAGCTATTAGTGACTAAAAGGATATCCTACCTTTTTAGAAGCAGACCGTCTTTTCTCATAGGCTTTCTGTAGAAGGAGAAATTGTGACAGTCAGGGAAAAGAGACCTGGAAATTGTGTTCTTTAAAACAAACAAACAAACAAATAAAATGGAAAAAAAAATAAAAGAAGAAGAAGAAAAGAAAAAAGTTCCAGTTTCTGCCTGGTGTAACTCATCTGACTTCAGTGGGGCTGTCCCAGAGCAGATTCGTCCCTCTGTCTTTGCCAAAAAGAAAACAACAGGAGCCAGCCAAAAGCATCTGCTTTTGCATTTCCTCAGTGAATCCGTTCATTATACTCTCCTGATAGAGGAGTTGTAAACAAAGGCACTTCATGATGCTGCATCGTGCTATCCATAATTACATTGTATGTGCTTCATCAGCAGACATGCTTCAGGGCACACTGCAAAAGCTTTTTATGTATTCAGGACTCTTTCTGAGAGGGTGGGTTAAATGACGGGAGGGAAAATCTAACAGTTAAAAGGGAAAAGGAAAACCCAACTTAACCTAACCAGTTACTTAGAGAGGAGCTCAGTGTAAGAGGGAGGAGAGGAAACTATCTACACATGCTGCAAAAAAAAAAAGATGGGAGCAGAATTCCTGCCTACCAGTACCCCCGTTAGTATATATGCTTCAATATTCTCTCCATTTCTCTTTAAGATCACACACTCCCTAAAACAGTATCCATGTCATGTGGTGCTCCCACATGAAAATGTCAGTCTGGGATTCAGAAGAATTTTTTAAAACAGAAAGATCAGTTTGGAAGCTCTCTGAGGCTAACTTTATATAAACGGCTGACCGTGCTCTGACTTCGTAGTGATATAAGTCAGGTGAAACTCCCTAACTTGTGAGCGTTAGAAAACTCTAGTGTCAGATCATAAGTGAGTCCTAAACTCTTTCTTGCTTAGCAGATCAGCCTAAAGTGCTCAGCACTACATGGTGCAAGTCATTCTCTGAGGAAAAATTCTGTTTATCTTGTAAAAATGCACTAACACCATCTTAGATGTAAGTAAGTCCAGCAGAATAAAACATTCCTGCTGAGAACTTTGCTTTTAGAAGTCCAGAATCTGCCACCAGGATGTGTGTAATCCACACCCTGTATAGAAGTATTTGTGTCTGAAAAGAAGAACTTGGAAAAAGGAAATTCTTAAAGATAATCAGCACCCAGGTGGGCAGGGGAGGAAGGCATTCAAGAGCTGGAAGCTGAGACTGGTCTGGAAAGAGAAGCACAGACAGTGGTAGCAAGCAAAGGTGAACACAGGTTGGTGGAGAGACAGAGTGTTGTAGTAAATTCTACCTTGTACTACGTATATGCACATATAACCCATGCTGCTGAAAAATCACAATCTTAGGTTTGTTTGGGTTTTAATAGAAGTAATTTTTGGAAGCAAAAAGAGGTAACAGAAGTTGACCTATATCAAAATACACTAAAAATGGTACTTAACAATGTCAAATTGCTTTGAATCCTAGATTTCACTGTGGACTGCCGAACAAAACAGTTTCAAAGTGCATACATCAAGACCACATTTGGATAGTTTAACAGCAAACTGAGATATTTCTAAGCTGTGCAATTCTAATTCTAGAAATTTATTCCATATCCAAAGTTTGCCTCTATTATTGTCAGTTACAATAGAGACCACAAAACGAAAAATTCAGGCAGCTCTTTTCTGAATGCTTGCGAGATAAAGATAAAAACTGTCAGGCTTGTGTCACTTGAAAAGTGTTCACAGATGAGTAACTACAGCTAAACAGTAGCACCTGCCTCTAGAAAGGGCTGGACATCCACATTTCCCCTGCCACTGCTCAAGTGACAGTGGATGCAATATATTAGGGAGCAGCCAGTGACAACTGCATACAGGTGACAGGGGAAGTAACCTAGCCATTTCTAACTAGAAAAGCCAAAAACTCTGCCTCGCTTGTGTCCCAGGGTTTAGCATCTTACATACAGAGCATATCCCAAGAATTGTCTAAGAGGAGCTGGCTCTGAAAGAAGTGATTACATGGCAACTATTTAAAACCTTGCCATAAGAGCTATAGACTTACTCCTCATGTTATTATATAAAAGATGCTGGCATTTATTTCCCAGTCATCTTATTCATGAGCTTGCCCTTCACAGAAAAGACAGGAAGCCAGGAAAAGACATGAACAGACATTGCCATGTCAGAAAACTCTCATCCAAAGCTTAGTCATTCCATACAAATTCAGAAAGACTGGAGACTTGTTTAGCTGGAGTTTCAAGATTGTTCAACTCAGTGTAACAAAGAGGAAAGAATACTCAAAGTCACAAAGTAATACACTACTGCTTGGCAGCAAAATATAGTCACTCCATATTAGTTTTTGTAAAAGTTCTCTCAGCATTTATAAAAATTAATTACTCTATTAATAATTATTAATAATATTTTATCTAGCTATTCAACTCCACAGACGTTCAAGTCTTTAACACAGGCAGGACCAGCATTTGCTCATTCTGGATTACCAAAGGTTTGACCTTACCATCATGGCAGGTATCCATAGTGTGACTACTGGGACAAAGAAACCCCCTGAGACCTGCAGGAACCAACCTGTGGCTTCGACAAGAAATTTTCCTCAGACCTCACACTACACAGAATAGAACTGAAAAACATTTTTGAATTATGTGAAGGAATCTACTTCAACAGGTCAAAAAAGTTCTTGTGAAGGAATCTATTTCTACCAATCAAAAACTCTTTACAGATTAATTTTTGAAAAATTCCTAGTAATGCCCAGGAAGAGAGCCAATGAGCACTCTTTGGAATTATTTTGGCTTTCACTAGGAGTAGCTCCAGGAGTGAGTCTGTTCTGAAGAAAACTCCCTGTGGAAAACTGGATGAGATGCACATATTGCCCCTTCAGCTCTGAAGTTTGGACATCGAGATGTCTAAAATGACCCTCTAGCTGAACTGGAACCCAAGCCACCCATACAGGACAAGTACACAACGCTCACCATTTCTGTGAAAAACCAGTGAAAAGTACAGTGGGCACCATTTACAGGGCTTTTAGCCACAGCTTCCCTCTGGGCAACTCTAGGTCTGGGCTGCAAAGAAGGCTGAAATGCAGGGCTACATGTGGCCAGAAGTGCTATGTTTCAAGTGGCTTGGGATCAAACCCATCCTGATTTGCACCCAAACCACATTCAATTTCAGGCTTGCTTGTAACTTAGCCAAGTGTTGCTGAGGGGTTCACAAACTTTGGTGAACTTGGCTTGAACTTTGCATTGGAAAGAAAAAGTAAAATAAAACTTTCAAGCTGAAGGCTCTGCCTTAAGACATTTTGCCCATCTCCAGTACTGATGGCTTATAAAACAACAATTGATGTTCTTTTCTATGCAGTGATCCCAAACCTCATTCCTTATACACATTTTCCTAAGTTTCTTTTTCTGTATGGACCTTTCCCAACTCATCCGTTGCACAGAAATGATGATCTTTAAGATGAGGATGAAGATCCTCAGCTACAGTAACACTGTAGGCTGTTCATAGTCCTTCACTCACAGGAGTAAAACCCCTCCATCCCAAGAAGCTTACTTAAGTAATGACAACGTGACAACATTCTTTAAGATTTTCCAAGGCCAAATGAAAAGTTACTTTGTATTTTAGAAGAAAGATAGAAAATAATATAATAGAAAAACATAGAAAACAGATCATGGTTCTGTCAGTGGTAGTAAATCCAACCTTAGGGTCACAGATTCCATTATGTGCCTTCATTTATTAGTCTGAGCTATAGGTATAAAGATATAGATGTTCACAACTGACGCTCGCTCGGGGTCGCCCAGATCGGGCGGCACCAGTGGCCGGTCGCAGCCCGCAGAGGCTGACAGCCTCAGGGAGCAAACCCAAGCCCACGCTGCACGCCCTGCAGCTCCGAGAGCAGCAGCTGGCCCAAGCTACAGGCGGCGAGCAGTGAGCTGGCCAGGGGAAAGAAGCAGAAGGAGGGCTGCTGTGTGCTTTTCTGGGCGGTTTATTCGGAGAACAGGAACATGCGCTGAAGGGCAGCAGGGACAGAAGCTGAAAATTAAGGGGTGACAGGGAGTTTCATGCAGGAAAGGATAGAAGCAGAGAAAACTTGAGGAACCAATGGCAGGAAAAGACAGGGGAGGAGTGAAGGGTACAACAACAAATGGGATATAAGGAAAGGAGGGTACAATAAATCGACAATTCAACAAACCAATGAAGCGTCAAACAGCCAAGAATTTTCCAGAGCTTAATACATAGTAATAAAACTTATTAATTTGTATAACTCTAACTTAGTAATACGACATAATGTTCAACAACCAATAAGAAGGGAAAGTTTTACACTTGTTGGAAAGGGAGAATAGAGGCTTACCATAACTGGAAAAGTATTTTAAACCTGCGCCTCGCCCCACCACTTTTGGTTACTAGTTTGGATGTTTTGCTCCTGGTGGAGCTGAGCGACCACCACACACAACCTTGCTGTACACCAAGGTTATGGCAGCTTTGAATCTTTCTAGAAGCAAGTGCCCCACTGTTTCTCTGGAAAAGTTCATGTTCTTCTCAGGGAGGTCCTTCCCCTCAGTTTCAACCTCTATTTTTAACACACTCACTTAAAACCTCTCTCTTAAAACAGGCATTGCAGGTCTGGGGAACTTTAGGATAAACTGCAAAGGGGTTCATAAAAATGAGAAGAAAGGAGAGTGAACCATCTGTAACTATAGGTAACTCTTGAAGCTATACCTGTTCAAATAAATAGATTTTAATTTAAAATTCATTTATCCCTGAACAATGAAGTCTCCTGAAATTTGTTCTAAAATAGCCTTTAACACCATCTACTTTTCTCCATGCTCATTTTTAGCCTGTTCTGTCAGCTTGTTTCTTTTTATGTAACTCCCTATTTTTTATAAGGAATTACCATTTTTGTAGTGGCAGTAGTAAACCATTAAAAAAAAACCAGCTTCAGAAACCTCACTCTGATATTCTGAAAATAAAATAAACAAAGAAAAATCCACTCCTAATGTCTTCTAAAGCATTTCACATCATCAAGGATCACATATTTGAAAACAAATGACGTTATCAGATTTCTGAAGAACAGATTTTTGAATCTGCACACTTCTGTCTCCATAAGCCATTGCATAGTCACTTCCTGAGTTTTGTACTTAACCTGAAGAAATGGCAAATAAAAATAGTTCCTGTCTCTAACCTTGCCTTTTTCATCTGATGATAATTCACTCCTGGTGCTTCAGGGGAAGAGCAAAGCAACAGCAGGATCAAACACAACATGTAAATAACCCTGAAGCACTGGGGTTTCTCCTTTGGTCTACTGAAACAACGTAGATATACTACAAACTTCTCTCTGACAATTTAACAGAACAGTCCCTGAATCTTTTCACAGCTGGTGTGTATTTTACAGCACAGGTCCTGACCTTGTCTAGGTAGGTTTGGTTTTCCTGGAAAGACTTTCTGACAGCTAATGAGAATGTGGTATAGTCTCGTGCTGTTGGGGCAATGATGGTGTAAGGACGTTCCAGCTGACCAGCACTCCCACCTGTTTCTGCATTGCTTGTGGGGGTGTGCTCTGAAACATGGCACTTCCATGGAACTGAAAGTTTACTGGGCCAAGTGAGAGAGAAATTAGGTTTTCAGACATGTCTACTCCTTGACTTGTGCAACTTGCTAAGAGTTGTGTTGCTACAAGTGTGTGGAGGTGGAAGAAATGGATTAATAAACAAGAAATCAGGCATGAGCACCACCAAAACAGGCGCCTAAAAGCCAAAAATAGTTGCATAAGCTTCTCAGCAATGTCCTACAGGGTTTTTATTACACAACGCTAAAATAAATCTGGTCTGAAAACTTAAATGTTCCATTAATTTTGGATATTTTTAAACTTTAAATTTCAAATGTCATCCAAATTTAACTTCCTCTCTCCTTCTAATGAGTAGGCCATTTCCCCTTCCACCTGCTCTTTGTAATGCAGTGATAACTACAGGCTGCTGCCCAAATCAGAGACTTGCTATGCAAGGCACACAGGCACATCCTTCCTCTCAAAGAGCTGCATAGTTTTCCCTTAAGATGAAGAACTGATGCAGAGATGAAGCAGTTTATCCAAGGCCCTGTTGGAAGCTTAAAGCAGGAACAGGAGTGAACCCAAATATTTGTTGTGCTCACACAGGACTCTTCACATTTCTCTGGAATGTGTCTGGAAAAGATGAACTCTACTGAATTGGAAACGTACAGTTGGTTTGAACCCCTGTGGGAAGACAGTGCTGTGGGATGGACATCAATCCACAGTCTGTGTTTTCAGAGATCAGGGTTTGGACAAACACTGGCTCCAGCCAGGCTGCTGCTCCCCTGGGGATCCATATTAGCAGTCCCCAACACAAAATAAACGTTGCTCTGCACGAGACTTCTGAACACAGGACCATGGATTCAAAGGTTCCATTCTCTTAGAACTGACAGATGCTTGGAAGCAAACAGGATGAAAAAGAACACACATCCATGGAAACAAAGATGTACGCAGAGCCCTGGTTTCAGTAAGATTGGAAATTCCATGAGATCACACTGAGACCACTTTTTTAAAAATCAGTGCCACCCTGTGTTGTCACCCTCACAATTCAACAGGCAGTTGTCATCTTAGGAGAGGGGCAAAGTCTGGTCTGCTGGATAATGGGAAACCTTCCACCATTTATGACCACTACAGTTCCCAGGATGTCTTGTGTGCAGATTTGCTCTGGAAGCTTTTGCCTGCTTCTAACATCTAAAATGCAAGCATTTTTTCTCCTTTTTTTTTTACCCTTTCTGTCTCTCTGTCTCTCTCTCTGTTTTTTTGTTTTGTTTTGGTTTTTTTTTTTTTAGGAGGTTTTCCCCTCTTTCCATTGCATTTTGCTGATGTCAGTCCCCTTGCACTCTCTCTCTGCTGGGCATCTTGGCTGGCTATTTATGTGGGAAGTGAAATGAAAGCCTGCACTTTTCTAATGAATACTGCTATACTCATGCATTTAGAATTTTTATTTGGACTAAGCAAAGAAAAAAGTCATTCCAGCAGCTATTATAATCAGCATCTTTTACAAGCTGATCCAAGTTCTAAAATACTTGAAAGATGATTGACAAGTCCAAGGATAAAAGACTAGTTTTTTAAGAACTTTCCACTGCAAATTGGTATTTCAGTTTTCCTCTGCAGTTATAGCACCTGAAAACTTGTTTATTTTTTGTTTTAAATCAGACCCTTGTGCAGTCACATGCCTCCAGGAGCTGGAACTTCAAGGGAAAAAATGCCAATTTGAAAACTTTAACTGGCAACATTATGAAAATTATTGTCTCCTGAGCATTGACATTAATATTTTTTCCACATTCTAGTTTATCACCCACGCGCTTCTCACCACACCTTAAGGGCCCAGTCTCTCTTTCAGCAGGGAGAGACTGGCTACCAAACTGTACTAGGCTTGTCCATTGTGCTAATAGGATTATAGAAAATAATACCAAAAAAATCCCTACTTATTCATATGGAAACAGCATTAATCCCTTCTGCCTGCCCCACCCCATAACTTTGTGTCTGAGCACGAAAGCTATCTGTCTGCTTTGGCAGCACAGAAACATTCACAAAATGTTTTCCAAATACTAGGTTTTCTCTCCCCCTCCCCTCCCCCCCCCCCCCT
>VZRR01004755.1:1140475-1165435 GCA_013398015.1 Oreocharis arfaki | reverse complement strand
CCCCCCCAATTCTTTTCAGTTTAGCTCTGAAGGAACACACAAAGTAGAAAAAAGACTCTTGACATTCTTTCCCATATAATTTAATATAGGGCACCCATACTGCTTTCTGGGGAATAAGATCAAATATAATTACCAGGAAAATGTAGGAAATACAGAAGGAGGTATAAAAAGTTCTATCTTTTATCCTGTTAATTTCCTGTCTCATACATGCCACCGGAGTATGTTGTTAATCAGTAGATGAAGTTGTAGTAAACAACTTTGCAATACATCTTGCTAGCCAGCTTTTCCAGATGCTGTCCAGGGGATGGATTCACATCACCTGTACCATAGAAGTGGATGTTATATTGACCTTGTCTGCTTTAGTGGGCCTCACTTATATTAACACAGAAAGTCAGCTGGAATGGCTGAAGAAAGCCAAGAAAGCAGTGCTGACTTCGGCTTATCTTAACACATCTGGACATTAAACCCTGTGCTTCAGCCTGGCAGCTGCACATCCTGTGGCACTGCTTCCCTGGCAGAAGCAGAACGTGCTGGCAGAGTGTGGATCAGAGATCTTGGAGTGGTAAACCCGGATGGAGATTTCTTGAAAATTTGCCTGTGAACTTGGGTCTGTGCTCAGAGCTTGCAGCTGTACTATGGTAAATAATTCTATCTGGATTTCTGTATCACCTGGTAGTTCTCTAAACCCCAGCACTACAATCTCATCTATTGCATTAAGACAGAAAAGGTGAGATCCCAAGGTTTATCCTGTCATTTTCTTTTGCTAGAATCTAAATGGCAGTCCACTTACAATGACCATAATCAAAGTGATACTATTTTCTGCAATCTACAAATAAATTCACTGATTTAATAAAAAAACAAAGCTAAGAGAAAAAACAAAGCCAGAGAACAAAATCTGCCTTTGACTAAGGGAAAAATGCAATATATCTACTAAAATTCAATGCAAAGGGATAAAAGTTGCTTGCTTTTTGTTTGTTTGTTTTTATCTGTATTATTCTACAACTTCTTTACAGAAATTGAGGTTAGTATGATTGAAGGTTGATGGCTCTACAAAGAATAGCCTTTTTACACCTAGACACACTCTTTCTCAGTGCAAATGCAAGTTTCCAAAAAAATCAAACTCAAGCATGTAAAAAGAATACTTTTGTTGTTATTTAGAAATGGAAATTGTATTTCACTCCTTGCTTCTGAATGGTAGAGTGATCTAGCTAACTTTTAAAACTGCCCTGTCCAAGCATTCTTATGGGTATTTATACATTTTGCTATCTGGCAACACCTTATTAAAGGCTTTTAACAGTACAAATTCTTCCTTATTTGCCGATTTTCGTCCAGATTTGTAAATAATCACATTCAGAGGACCACACTTGAAGCACTAAGTGAGAAGTTCTATTTCTTTCCAACACCAGTTCTGCTTTTCTTCCAACACAAAACATCAGGAGGAGAAAAAACATACAGCACCTTCTTAGATTTCTGTAATAATGAGACACTTTCTAGGAAGAGCATCAAATATTCCCATGTGCACAAGAAGTGATTTGTTCTCAGTCATCTGCTTACAGGTTCTTAATCCACCCTGTGTACTCTGTTAGTCATGCAGAATTTCAGTCAAATTTTTTTAAGCTAATCATCAAGTCACAATTCAGCAAGGAAGTTCTGCCCTGATTCATGAGCTGCAGTGCTGCAGAAGCCTGCAGGTTTGTTACAGGAACTAGGCTTAAATTAACAGCATGAAGAAAATAATGCAGCTTTGATTGATAGTGGTTTTTGAGAACTGTGGCAGCTGAGAAAGACAGTTCCACTGACAAGTAGCTATTGAACACGTTCTCCCATGCAAATGAAGGTGTGATAGTTTTAAGAGAATGAGGTTGTAGAAAAGGGATGTGGCTGGCTTTTCCAACTATCATTCCCCAGGTTTATAAAGAATGTTTCAGAACTGTTCTGCACATCAATCTTTCACAGCCAGCTCTCCAAACACTCTGCTTGTAGCTCAGAGCAGGATCCGGGAGGTGGCTTGATGAATACTAAAGATACTGGAAAAATTTCAATTCCTGGCTTTTTGCAGTGGGGAAAGGAAGAAGTCCCCAGCACATGGTAAATGGTTTACACTGCCCATAAAGAACTGAATCTCTGCCCAGAATGAGAAACCAATCTGAACCAAGCTTGTTGTCAGGTTCAATACATCCCAATTTTCCCTCTGATGTTTTCCATTTTCATTGCTTTGTCTCTCTACAGCACTTAGCTCTACCCAGCATTGCAAGTACCATTCCAGTATAAAACTGACTGTTTAAATATTTCTGGCCCAAAGGATTCCAGAAAATTGGAGGATAAATTAAAGGAAAACAAATTCAGAAATATTACCCCTAAACAAAACAAGCCCCATAGAACAGCTTATGATGTTTTAGGAGTTAAGTGTATCTAATCAGACTGTTCACCCTCAGAGCCTGACCCTAAATAAAATATTAGAAGTTTTGACCAAATGAGTGAAAGGAGATTGAGTATTCTGGCTGAAAGCTTAAAAAGTCAGTTTTCCAGGGGAGGGCAAAGGGAATGTTTAAAGCTTTCTGCAAAACATTCCTCTTTAGCTGTCTCGAGTTGCACTTCTTAAAGCCACTTCTTGGCTTTCACTCTGAGGACTGAAGACAAACAGTAGGCTTCAGTGGAGTTCCATTAATTGCCAAACAAAAAACACTTTACTGAGAAAACATGTATTTCTGCAAGCAGCTGACCCATCAGAGTCCTCTTTCCTACAGCTCTTCAGTTCTCCAGTGTGGAAATGGAATCATTTTACAAAATTTCTGATTTTTCATAAGTAACTGTTTTATGCAGGAGCTTTTCCCTCAGGAGGAGCATTAGCTAAGTCTGTTTTCACTCCCTGACTACCTATTTCTGTGAACTCTGTTAAGTTCTACCTCTCTCAAATTTTGCTGAGATTGGCCAGAATGTTCAAAAGTTATTAGGAAGGAGTTAGAGATGCAGCAAGATCATGTAAGCATATCAAATAACAAAAACAAATAAACAAACACACCAACAAAACCCAAAACAACAACAACAAAACAAAAAACCAACCAAACAAAAAACCCAACAACAACAAAAAAACAAGCCTAAACCAACCTACCAACCAACCAACAACAAACAAAAAAACCCCACCCAAACAAAAACCAAATGCAAACCCTTGTAATTTCCAACAAATGTTTAAGGAAGCTGGAAAATAGCTGTGAAGGGAATCAGCCAGTTCCCCTCACAGAATTTTTGGTCCAAGTGTGACCTACCAGGAAGGACTATCCACTGATTGAACCCATGTCCCACATTCTGTATATCAAGGTCCAGCTCCTTCCTCTGTCAAAACCTTTCTGTGACCACAATAAGTCATGTTGAAAAAGAACTCAAAAAGACATAGGAATCTCAAATATGGTTTTCCAGACCCAACGTTCTCACGCTTAAAACTTAGAGTAGTTAAATGTTCTCAGCAGAGCACATGGTGAGTGTTAAAACCAGGGTAGCAGCATATTTGGCAGCCAACAATTGCATCTAACCACTATAAAATTGTTAGAAGAAGATGTATCTCATAGTCTTCTCCCCCTTCACTAGACCATTTTCTTAGGGGCTATCTTTTGGAATCCAGAGAAAACCCTCTCCTGAAGAAACCACCTCTGTCTTAGAGCTTCCAACCTGTTGGTATGGAAAACACAAGTGTCACCTCCAGAGCTGGCCACACTTTCACTGAAGATCTTTTAGAAGTCAGCAAATACAAAAGGGCTAAAAATTGCCTCTCTGCACCCCTTTTTTCCTCAAAAGGGTGGCAAAAGAAGGCAGGTAGTTCCCCTACACTTCCTTGTAAACACAGGCTAATGGCTAGAAAATTCATTCATAGCATAGGAAAACCAGGCATCTCTTTGCCTGTGGAAGGGATTCATCCCATGCTGTTGCACAGGCTGCCCCTACCATTGCCACATATTTACAGAAAGATAGTCCTGCCCTATGATGTTTATAATCAGAAGTAAAAATCAAAATAAATTAAGAAGTAAAATCAAACAAATTTCCTACCCCCTTTACGGACAATGAGCTGAGCCAAGGACAGCAAGATTATGAACACAGAGTGATACATCTATTGAATAGCTAAGAATTAAGCCCCTGTGCCCTAAACCATAGGACAGTGATTTAATCTTTCACTTGGGATGCATTCTCATAGGTTTATATGGCGTGTAGAAGTTCATAGCAAGAGAAGTTGGAAGCTCTGTAGAACGCAGTACTCAAAAATAGAGAGACAGGACAAGAAATTGAATTACAGATCTGTCTCACCATTGTTTTGCCTTTTGTATAGATTTTAGACTGTTAAAAAATTACCAGGTGAGCTGACAGAAAATGCTTAAGGTATAGTAAATAACAGGGAAATCACATGCATTAGCCAGCTGGTTTTGATATTCAGAGGTACAGAATATTACTGAAGTATTGTAAACTGTTGAAACAGAGAATCAATTCTCTGTAAACTTACATTAAATCTGAATTAAAGAAAGATTTGAAGCCTCTTCCCTCATCCTCACAAGTCATGGTGACCCCTGAAAATTGAAGTCTCCCTCAGGGAAACATGAGTGGGAAATTTCTCAGAGGGCAGTCTAAAAAGATGCTTCTTGAACTCTGACTGGCTTAGTGCATGTGTACCCATTACACAGGGGTGGAATTTGATAATTTTTAAACTAAAATTCATGTCAAACTGCATGAGAGTACACTGAGGTTGTTTCTCACCTGCTAAACACAGCCATTCATTCTGTTTCTCATTCTGTTTCGTGTTAGTTTACGGAAGAGCGAGCTACGCAGCTCATTCCACACCCCCTACACAAAGGACACGTAACTCTTTCTGGGGGAGCATTGATGGGGAATTATAGGGAGTTCCTGATATTTTCCAAGTCATGAGCACCCGGGGCCCTGTCTGTAGCCAAGAACTGGAAACATTTGGACTTATAGGGGATGTACACAAGCTGTTACAAAGGGTGCCTCTGTTACACAACAGCACCATTTCAGTACTGCTGGCCTTCCCTCCCCTCCCACTACAGCAGGATTGCTAGGTTCTGCCAAGTTGCAGAACCTGAGAAAAAGCAACACTGTGTGGCTTTTGTTCTTGTGAGGGGGAAGGAGAAAAAAAAAATAGCACTTTTTGAATGGATTAGGACTTGGAAGAGATTTAAGTCATGGAGGAGTGTCAGGAAATAAGAAAGTGGGGTCTCAAATCTGAACAGTCTTTAAGAAAGCTCAGCAAGAAAGAAGCACTAGTAAATTAGAGGTTTAGTTATCCTCTTGGCTTAGCTGGGGCATTGTAAGGTTTTCAGAAAGCTTTCTGAAGAAATTTGTGATTTTAACAGAAGCCACATTACCCCTCCTCACTCTACTTTATAGTAGCATGAATTGTTCCTTCCCAACTTGAAAAACTTGCATGTACTGTGGAAATGTAATGCTATATGCAAGCACATAAAATCACAGACAGAAACATCTCTTCTAGCTTATGTATTTTTTAATTTCTTCCTGTCATTTAAGAAACTATCCACAAAGAAATGGAACAACCATTTATCGTACGGGATAACTCATGCCCATTGTGCAACACCATTGTGTGCAGACCACTCAACATTTTGTGCACACCTCACAATTTATCTACAAAAAAATCTATGCACAGGCAGTGAGTCCCAGGGACTGAAGTTGTTGCACACACCCAGACCAACTACTAGATTTGTAGCCACAACTGAGGTTCTGCCTTATTCTGTAATACAGGTATGGCTCTTAAAACCCACAAATTCAATGGCTGCAAATATGTCAAACGACAAGAGAACCAAACAAACAAATCAGCAACCAGACAAGGTGCAACCTTTCCCATCCTGGATCAGCACTCCTCAAAACTGTCAGGAAGTGTGTGTTGACCAGGACTCTGCCTCACCAGTTGGCTCTGGCATCTGCCCTAGGGCTGTTTGTTCCACCCCCATAGCTGTGTGGATTCCTACCCCTTTTCAGTCAGCTTCACAAAAGATCCCTGCAGGAAAAATAGGAGAAAAAGTCATATGAGAGGGTCTCTATCTGCCCCCTAATGCAAGCAATTGGCACCACAGGATAAATGCTGCTTACAGACAAGGGAAAAGACACTACAAATATGGAATATGTATAGAAACACATAAAATTGCTAGAAGTGTTCAGTTTACATTTTTATGTTGTATTTTTGCATAGCTATGCTGTCAAAAAACCTGACACAGCCACTGCCCCAAAGCTGCTGTGCACATAGAAGAGAGGGCTTGCCGCTGCTGAGGCACCACCTGGTCCCACTCCTGTGGTCTCCACCCCATCATCGTCATCATGGCTCTCCTCTGTCACATACTTCTGAAGAAAAAAAAGCCAGAAAATATTGCCTTGACATTTGTTTTGATCTATATGGTGATCTGCCCATCAACTAAATGCCTCCAACAGTAAGATTTGACTGCAGAAACAGAGAAACAAAGACCTATTACACATTCTGAATTTACCAATATAGCCTTGTTACACCATTATAACAAGCGGCATTTGAAGCTCAAATGTCTCAGGGCTTCTCTGCTTAAACCTAAAAGCTTAAATCCTATCACTTTTGTAGGATCCAATGTTTCTTTGCTTGGATCTGAACTTTGGAGTGGCTTTCTGCAAGGAGTGAAATGGAACCAACTATAGCATTTATACCTGGTCCATTGCCTTGTTCCTTCCCTATCCAGTAACACACTAGGCAAAAGTATTTTTATGAGATGTGGCCAGATCAAATTTAAAATAAGTCCCACCACAACCTCAAAAACTCCATTATATTTGACAAAAATGTTCCAAACCCCCACCCAATTCTTTACTTTTTTAAGGTTCACATTTTCCGAGTTAAAATACATTCCAGTGCTCATTCAACACAAGAGGTGAATGTAAACCAGCAAAGAACATGACAAGAAATTACACTTAGAAATTAATCTAAAATGATCTTGAAACTCTTGCAATTATGTAACAGTATACAGAGATAAACTGGCTAGCAATTGCTAATGTAGTGCTCTGTGTAGTTCTCCATTAGTAGCCCCTACAAGTTTTCCCTTGTTGGATCACCTCTTTCTGGGTACAATGTCAATATTTACAAAGCTCCTGCCACTAATAAACCATGAAGGAAACTGCATGATACGTAGTAATGAATTCTCAAGTGCTTCAGCAGAGATTTTGATTAATTTGTATTTTAAGCACATAGGAAGTTAACTAAAAATATCACAGACTTGTACTAAAATTTCTTACCTTGCAGAGTTTCAGCAGCAGCCAGCATGTCAGGTACACTGTCAGAGTGAATTTCACTTTCATATATTGCTCAGGCAAACAGGTAAGGTACATTTGTACCAAATCCAGCTGTTCATGGACAACACTACTGCCAGCATTATTAATATCTTCTTCCCCACCCTCTTGTCTTCCTTTTTCCTCTTCTGCTGATGCACCCAAACATCTGTTGAACTCCATTTTAAAAACGTCCGTCGTGTCACACCCCCACGCCCCCCTCCTTCTCCACAAAGCCCTGGGCTTTCCAGAGACAACTCAGGAAAGTTCTAATTTCATATCAGTAATGATATTCCCTGATCCTCCAGAACTATGTAGACTTGTCTTTAAGCCAACCCAGAAAGTTCAGGCTGTGGTAGAATAAACTTTCTTTAAACTGTATTGGCTTTTTGCCTTTCTCTTATTAAACAACCTCTTACAAATGTGTATACAGCTACAAGACAAATATAGCACCAGCTAGCCTTGTCATACAGTACAAGAATACTCCTGCTGTTGCCAAGAGAGGAGAGAAAGATCCCCTTTATTTAATGAGCAAGTCCTCGGCATCAGGACTTCAGTTCATTTGAAGGGGGGAAAAAAGATGAAAAATCTGTTATCTTTGAAAACTTTTTTTTTTTTTGTCAACTGTGTTTCCTCAGAACAAATCCCATTCCTGTAAAAAAAACTATGTTCTTACAGAGGTGGGTTTTTTAATTCCAGAGACTTCCAGCCACAGTAATTCATTGTTTGTGATATCACAGATGCCAAGCTTGTGAAGACTACAAATTTCAAAAGAAAAATGAGGTCTTGCAGATGGACTGGAGCCAAGACATGCTGAAATAATGAACAGCCCTTCCATAGGCCAAAACATGAAGAAAATATGCAAGAGATTAACTAAGTAATTTTTAGTTAAACATTGAGCAGCTCATCTGTTCCTTGTGGCAGCTCAAACTTGTACATTAAGAAAAATTTCAAAGACCTTTAGCCTACTCTTAGTGACAGTTAGAAAAGACCTAAAGATTTAGGTTTAATTGTTTCAATTACCAAAATTCAACAGCATCAACAACTAAAAGGCATTATTTCAATGAATAGGATTAACTGTACTGGTAACTTCATGCAGAAACCTACAATTTCCAGAAATTATTCCCCCCACCACAGAGAGGATATTGAAGTAAAGGAAGACATCACTGTGGTTTGCTGAAGAATTGCTGAAGAATGTTTCCCCTATCTTGAAACATTGCCCTTTTCAACATATAGAGGATCTAACACCCAAAGATTTCATCATCTTGAACCACCTTCAAGCATCTCATGGCAGTTATTCATTAAATGCTTAATTTTACATTCAATTTTACAATCTTTACATCATATTAAACACCACCCTGACCTAATGTCAGTGACTTAAATAGGGCTTCCTGAGTCATACATTTTATTATTAGAATGGGTGTTTCAGAGAACAAAAGGTAAGAACAAAATTGCTACACGACCATATACAGTCTGTCCACAAGAAACGGCAAATGAAATGCAGAAATCATACACATTTCTTTTGTCTGATATATTTTCCAAGGTGTCTGGCTCACCTGGTTCCTCCGATGGGTACAGCTGCCACTATTTCCCTCTCTTTTCATGTTCACACAAATTTGAGAAGGAGAACATACAACAAATTGTAGAGCCAAACCTTCCTGAGATAGTTTGCTGGAATAAAGTGAAACATCATTTCTCTTCCTGCAGGCAATCCTGAGTACAGATGTTGAAGGCAAGCTGGCTCTAGCAACTGCAAAGGAGTTGGATAGCATCCCAGTGCTCACTCCTCCTAGCCATATCCCTCTGCTGTCAACATCGTGAGCCTGCAATTCCCACACAATGGGAATTACTCTGACATAACACAACTTCTGAGTAATCCTCAGCAGCAGTCCCTACATTTTCCCACCTGCAGCTGCTTAGGGTACCACTCATGGACCCAAATGTCAGCAGGCAGGGTCCTTGTGCGGCAGCCTTCCCTGCACAGGGACAAGCCAACACTGCTCACGCCTAAGCATGAAAGCAAAGTAGGGGAGGAAAGTTCCACAACTCTCGCCTGCTCTCCTGTCTCTAGGGGTGAGAAGACTACTGCCATTGTTTGAAAGCAATTGTGGCCATGCCAAAAGCCTGCTCACTGTTCCTGCCAATTTTAAGCACAGTTAAAGAGCACTTGACATAGAAAATGATAGGAAAGGAGAAGTCAGACCAAAGAAATGTCAAGAAGCAGATTACTGAGCCATCTTATAAACTTGTAGAACACTGTCAGCTGGGAAAATTACAAGGGTGGAGGCAGATGAAAACTGCATATATTACTAAGGTATTTTCTCTTAGTCTGTTCCCAGAAGGACATGACATTGCCACATACTGGCAGAGTCATATTATTTTCATCTTTCTGTTGCCTCCCAATTCTTTGATTCTGACCACTAAGAAGTTTCTACATGAGTTGTTTTCAGCCCTAGTATTTCTTCTCTAATCCTTGCCATTTATGATGTGAATAATGAGATATGAACCAACAAAGACAAGTCTGCCTAAGCTGTTTTCCAACCCTGGGAGGAATCCTGCAGTAGTGCTTACATTTATTCAGCATCTAAGAAGACAGAAAAACCTCCTTAATCTGCAAAGAGAAGAGATGCACTGTAAGTAACTAGGCTTCTTATGGTATTTGATGGACTGTTTCCATCTGGCTGGACTATTTCCCAGCACACTGCTCTGAGCTTTGTAGCACTTTATACTTATTCACAAATGCAAGGAAGTATTTGGAGCTATTTCTTGCATGAGTTAGTCATTGCTGGATGGCCATCCATTAAAACCTCCACTGAGATATAAAGAGCAGACATCTGTCCGCATGGAACTGAAGGTGTGACCTGTAAAAGCACCCAAGATGGTGCTAGTTAACTAGTGTGTGTGCCCAAAGCAGTAAAGCTCCAGACTCAGCTCAGGCTGTGCAAAATCCACTGAGGAGCTGTGGAATTAATCTGGTAGACAGCGTGCATGCAGATACACCACCAATACCCACGGGTGAAAAGCCAGGACGAGCAGATCTCCACACAGGGTTCTGGGGAATCTGCAGCCTCTGTGTTCATTGAAGCAACACTGCCCTTACATTAAAGGAAGAAACCGGGTACCATGAAAGATGCGAGGCTTTCTCAGATGAAAGCCTCTACGAGTTAACCACGGTTTACCCAAATGCAGATGGCCAAAACTGTAGTTTATGTGAACAGCAGAAACCACATAAGCCTCAAAAAGCCAAATTGGGAAAACTTTTGAGAGAAAACAACCTTTTTTTTAGCATATTCTGACACATGCTGCTTGAGATTGGGTCAGCAGTGTCCCAGGAACAGGAGTTCACTGTGTGCTTATACATTTGGTTCTTGTCCCAGCAAGTTTGGAGAGGTGTGAAAATGAAAACTGGCTGTGCTGAAAGTTAGCCAGGCTCCTCTGATCATCAAGGAAGTTCAGCTCAGGTTTCAACCAGCAGCTTGTGGTTTGGCATGAAAGAGACTATTCTAGTTCATAGCAGGATGTAAACACCCTGGGCGAGCATTACTCTTCTTTGGGAGACCTCTGGCCACCTGCTCAAGCATTCATCCTCACTCCGAACTTATTACAAGTGCCCTGGGATTTGGTGTGGAGGAGTGGCAGTAAATACATGGCTTTTTTACAGTTTGAGATAGCTTTGAAAGCATTGCTGTACGTGCCAGGAGAGAGGAGGAAAGCAAGCACATTTTCACACATGCTGCTGGGGCTCTGCCTGAGAGCCTCATGCCCTTTTACCTCAGGTCTCCCAGCCTCTCCCACCCTGAGCTACCCCACACAGCTCTCGTGCCCCAGCCAGAGCAAGGCCCTGAAGTCTGCTGGCAGATCCCCAGGATTTCCAAAAAATACATGCTCCCACACATGCTACTGGCACCCGAGAGCCTTACCCCAGCCCAGCACTGTGCCCTCATGGGGCATTCCAGAGCAATCCCCCACCTCCCTCCTGAGGAGTCCCTGCGCAGCCTTCCAGAGGGGCTGCGGGGTGAACTCACTCCCTGATGATGTCCTTGGAATCATAGAATTAATCAAATTGGAAAAGACCTCTGAGATCACTGAGTCCAACCTGTGGCCTAATGTTACCTTGTCAACTCAGCCATGGCACTGAGTGCCACATCCAGTCTTTCCTTAAACACCTTCAGGAACAGTGACTCCACAACCTCTCTGGGAAGTCCATTACAACATCTAATCACTCCTGTGAAGAATTTCTTCCTAATGTCCAGTCTGAACCTCCAGTAAAGCTTAAGGCTATGTCCTCTCATCCTGTCCCTTGTTCCCTGGGAGCAGGGCCCGACCCCCATCTGCCTACAGTCTCCTGGTCAGGGAGTGGTGCAGTGCCATAAGGTCCCCCCTGAGCCTCCTTTTCTCCGGGCTAGAAACCCCCAGTTCCCTCAGCTGCTCCTTGCAAGACTTGTGCTCCAGACCCTTCACAAGCTCCATTCCCCTCTCTGGACTTACTCCAACATCTCAATGTCCTTTGTGATTTGAGGGGCCCAAAATTGGGCACAGCACATCAGGTGTGGCCTCATCACTGCCCTGGTCCTGCTGGCCACACCATTGCTGACACAGGCCAGGTGCCACTGGCCTTCTTGGCCACCTGGGCACATCTGGGCTCCTGTTCAAGCTCTGTTGACCAGCACCCCCAGGGCTTTTTCCTCTGGGCCACTTTCTAGCCACTCTGTCCTCAGCCTGTAGTGCTGCAGGGGGCAGTTGTGGCCAAGGCATGGCACTTGGCCACCTCGTACCTCATGCTGTTGACCTCAGCCCATCAATCCAACCCATCCAGATCCTTCTGCAGAGCCTTCCTATCCTCCAGCAATGGAAGGGCTGAATCCTCTCCCCGCAATACTGCCGCTTTGCTGGGCAGGGGGCTGCCTCCCCACAGCACAGAGGGAGGTGAGAGGTGGGAGATGGCCCCGCTCAGCTGCAGCTGCGACCCTCACAGCTCTCGAGAGCCTGCCGGGAGCGGAAGGTCGGCCCCCTCAGGGTCCTTCCCAGCCCCATCATCCAGGGACACCAATCTCTTCTCCTACTTAGCCTGCCCTGTGTCTTGGGACTTCGTGGACTTCGTGGGGTGAGGCAGGTGTGAGCAGCATCCTGCCAGGGAGTGTCGTGAGGGGTGGGCGGGCACAGGTGCCGTGAGGGACGGGCTCAGGTGCCGTGAGGGACGGGCACAGGCGCCGGGAGGGACGGGCTCATGTGCCGTGAGGGACGGGCGCAGGTGCCGTGAGGGACGGGCACAGGCGCCGGGAGGGACGGGCTCATGTGCCGTGAGGGACGGGCGCAGGTGCCGTGAGGGACGGGCACAGGCGCCGGGAGGGACGGGCTCATGTGCCGTGAGGGACGGGCGCAGGTGCCGTGAGGGACGGGCACAGGCGCCGGGAGGGACGGGCTCATGTGCCGTGAGGGACGGGCGCAGGTGCCGTGAGGGACGGGCACAGGCGCCGGGAGGGACGGGCTCATGTGCCGTGAGGGACGGGCGCAGGTGCCGTGAGGGACGGGCACAGGCGCCGGGAGGGACGGGCTCAGGTGCCGGGAGGGACGGGCACAGGTGCCGTGTGGGGCGGCCGGGCGGGCACAGGTGCCGCGCAGGTAAATGCCCGTGGTGGAACGGACCTGGGTAGTTTTGTTCAAGGCAGATGCTGGCAGCCCGAGCATCTGGGGCTGCCTTGGAGGAGCACCCCCGCAGGGTGGTGAGCGGTCAGGCGTGAGCCCTGCTCTCTACAGCTTCGCGGAGCCTCTCGAGTTACTGTGTTCAAACCGCCCAGGATCAGGGTGTGCGCTTCATGCTGACTGGCTAATGGGTGCCGTGATAGAACCTGGAACCCGAGGCACAAGCTACTCAGCTGGAAACAGCTGAGGCTGCTTGTTTGTAGGAATTGTGTGACAGAGATTGAAGCTGTTTGTGTGTGATTGGGCGGGATCCCACAGTCCGTGGGCGGGAGTCACGGGAGGGCCCCAGGAGCCCGCATGTCGGAGAGCAGAGCAGGGTTCTGCAGCGTCAGGTGAGCACTCCAGCCCGCCTTGGCCGGAGCCAGCCAGAAGGTACCGAAGAGCACCGTGGGTTGTTATCTGGCACATCCCTAGCACACTACCTCGTGTCTGTTTCACGGTGTTTTGCTATTTTCTGCAATTACAACAACATGCCTTTCTTTGTTCCATACGTGTTAAATAAGGTGCTCCTTCTTAACGCATTATCGACTGAGTCGTGTTCCTTTCATTTTCGTTATCATGCCTGCCAGTATCTTCCTCATTGAGTACATTGCTCAAAAGGCACCTTCTAAAGAACCCCCGATAGGAATGTGTGGGTTAGTGCTTTCTTGCATTTGTATGATTACTGTTGCATTTCAGATTGCTCCAGCTTTCAGTATATTGGTGTCCCATCATGGAAAAACCGGGCTCCTTCCTTCCCTTTCTGCAATTTTCTACTTAGGAACATTAATGCAGGGATGCAATTATACTAACATTAAGCAACTTGTTGGAAGGATTTTAAAAGTCCTTGTAATTAAATGACAAATGCTTGTGACTGAATCCATTTAAATATTCAGTATAAGACTATCACGATAAGATTAGAGTATTTTGATCTTGATATTCTGATTCTCCCAGTGCTGATTGACTGATAAGGCAGGTTGGCCTTACCAAAGGAGAAGAATTAGAGAAGCAGTGAATTTTGCCTCTATAAGCCTTTGATATAGGCTGGGGATTTAAAGAAAATAAATTATCCATAAGCAGTAGGAGGATTTTTTTTTTCTGAAGAAAGAATTTGCAGAACTGTAAAATAGTAATTCATTAATGTCATATAAAACAGTAATGTGATGTTGACTAGAGACCAAACATAACATTGAATCCAAGTGACTTTAATACATAATGTAGAATATGGTAACTAAAATATAATACATAAAGCATATATACATTAGATATGGCATATATGAAAAATAGTTAACAAAATACGTTAAACAGCATATAAATGCATGTATCTTAATTACATAATAAACCATGTTTGTACTGAAATTTTATTAATCTGCTACTCAGATTTTTAGAAGGTACTTGCTTCAGATTTCTTCCCTATTCTTGAACTTCAGTTATTCTTGAACAAATCCTTTTTTTAAAGTGTGTGTATACACACTTATTGTTTTATATATATATATGTACCATGCATATACACTGTCAATCCAGGAGTTTTATACTTTTCATCAATTAGAAATCAGATTATGTAACATTGTTCTCTCTTAAATATTCCTCAGTTTACCTGCAACTTTATTGTGCATCCTGTCCATTTACTGTAAAATGTAAGCATTTACAATATCCTGCCACCAAATGTTCCAACTGACTTAGAACAATGGAATACTGCGAGTGAAGCAAAGTATTGCTCTGGGACTTGTGCCTAAGTTCACATCCTGACATCTGACTGGGATACCTGACTGCCATTTTAATACTTTGCTTTTGGAAGGAGCAGTCACCTGACAATTCATGTGGGTCCAGTATTTCTTCTGAATAGGCATTTTTACCAGTATGAGATTATTTGCAGTGCAGTTTTTTAAAGGGGTGAGTGCTCTCTCCACTCATAGCAGTAAGTGTGGGTTTGTTAAGGGTACTCAGATACCTCATCTTTGTCCTGGGAGTTACAAAAATACCTCCGAAATTCCACTGAACTCTGCATTAAAAGAAGGAATGTCAAGAACTGATGTCTTGAGAAGAACATAGATTTTCAAAAATAATTTCTCCAAGAACATATTTTTTTACATTTTAATGAACCATAAGATGAGGGGAGGGGGCAAGCCCTTTTTACCTTTCTGGAGGCTGTCTTCAGCACAAAGGTATTGTTCTTTCAATTACTATTCTGATCTTTGTCTGGACACAACTGATCACTGCTTCCATTCTTACAAAAACAGGACAGGAAGTAGATGAACAGCTTCATACAAGCTGCTGTGAAATTTTGTACCCACAAAAATCTGAAAAAGTTTTCATAATTTATCTTAATATTCTGTTATATCCATTGAAAAGTTAAAAAAATCCATCTAAAACTAAAGGGGAATGACAGTATGTTAGGCTGAGCACAGGCTGAAGGAAGCTGTTCTCACAGCTACATACTGCATGAGAAATTGAATACTTACATGCAGTGAATATTTAACATTCACATTAATTTCACTAGCATGACTTCGTTTGTTAAAGATATGTTGCTTGGGTAATAGAACAAGTTTAATTTAAAGATTCTCCTTTAAACTCATGTACAGCCAATCTTGGTAAACACCTTATTCAGTATGGCCTTGAAGGAAATTTTCTGTTGGTTCTTTAGATGAAGATTGATTAAACCCCAAAGATTTTTGCACTTTCCCCAACATTGCATTAGCAGCCATGCAACTCCACGGGGAGAACTAGAACAGACTACCCACAAGCATTTTTTCCATGGTGTGTAATGCAGACCCACAGTTGTTCTTTTGGCAGCATGGACTGAACCCAGGACCTTTGAGTCTCAGAGTGCAAGTGTGAGGAGGCTGCACAGCAAGCTCACTACCCTGGACTTCAGGAGAACAGACTTTGGCCTCTTAAGGGATCTGCTTAGTAGAATAGCACGAGGTAAAGCCCTGGAGGGAAGAGGGGTCCAAAAAATCTGGTTGATACTCAAGGGTCATCTCCTCTAAGCTCAGGAGAAATGCATGCCAAAAAAGAGGAAATGAGGTTAAAAAGCAAGCCTGCATGGATAAACAAGAAGCTCCTGAAAAAAACACAAAAAATAAGTCAATGAGGATGGAAGCAAGAACAGGAAGTCTGGTTGGAATACACAGAAATTGTCCTCACCAGCATTGTCCAAGCAGCCAGGTATTAGGTTAGGAACGCTAAAGTGCAGAATTAAATTTGGTCAGGGATATCAAGGATACTAAGAATAACTTCTATAGGTATGTCAGTGATAAAAGAAAGATTAGGGAAAATATGAGCCCTGTCTGGGAGGAAACAGTAGACCTGGTTACTCAAGGATCCCGAGAAGGCTGATTTACTCAAAGACTTTTTTCCACTGGTTTTCACCGACAAGTTCTCCAGCCACACTGGCTGAGTCACAGAAGGCAAAGACGGTGATGGGGAAAATGAAGAGCTGTGCGCTGTAGGAGAAGGTCATGTTCAAGAACAGCTAAGCAACCCGAAGGTGCAAAGGTCCATAGAATCTGATGAGATGCATTTGCAGGTCCTGANAATGTAAGCATTTACAATATCCTGCCACCAAATGTTCCAACTGACTTAGAACAATGGAATACTGCGAGTGAAGCAAAGTATTGCTCTGGGACTTGTGCCTAAGTTCACATCCTGACATCTGACTGGGATACCTGACTGCCATTTTAATACTTTGCTTTTGGAAGGAGCAGTCACCTGACAATTCATGTGGGTCCAGTATTTCTTCTGAATAGGCATTTTTACCAGTATGAGATTATTTGCAGTGCAGTTTTTTAAAGGGGTGAGTGCTCTCTCCACTCATAGCAGTAAGTGTGGGTTTGTTAAGGGTACTCAGATACCTCGTCTTTGTCCTGGGAGTTACAAAAATACCTCCGAAATTCCACTGAACTCTGCATTAAAAGAAGGAATGTCAAGAACTGATGTCTTGAGAAGAACATAGATTTTCAAAAATAATTTCTCCAAGAACATATTTTTTTACATTTTAATGAACCATAAGATGAGGGGAGGGGGCAAGCCCTTTTTACCTTTCTGGAGGCTGTCTTCAGCACAAAGGTATTGTTCTTTCAATTACTATTCTGATCTTTGTCTGGACACAACTGATCACTGCTTCCATTCTTACAAAAACAGGACAGGAAGTAGATGAACAGCTTCATACAAGCTGCTGTGAAATTTTGTACCCACAAAAATCTGAAAAAGTTTTCATAATTTATCTTAATATTCTGTTATATCCATTGAAAAGTTAAAAAAATCCATCTAAAACTAAAGGGGAATGACAGTATGTTAGGCTGAGCACAGGCTGAAGGAAGCTGTTCTCACAGCTACATACTGCATGAGAAATTGAATACTTACATGCAGTGAATATTTAACATTCACATTAATTTCACTAGCATGACTTCGTTTGTTAAAGACATGTTGTTTGGGTAATAGAACAAGTTTAATTTAAAGATTCTCCTTTAAACTCATGTACAGCCAATCTTGGTAAACACCTTATTCAGTATGGCCTTGAAGGAAATTTTCTGTTGGTTCTTTAGATGAAGTTTGATTAAACTCCAATGATTTTTGCAGTTTCCCCAACATTGCATTAGCAGCCATGCAACTCCACGGGGAGAACTAGAACAGACTACCCACAAGCATTTTTTCCATGGTGTGTAATGCAGACCCACAGTTGTTCTTTTGGCAGCATGGACTGAACCCAGGACCTTTGAGTCTCAGAGTGCAAGTGTGAGGAGGCTGCACAGCAAGCTCACTACCCTGGACTTCAGGAGAACAGACTTTGGCCTCTTAAGGGATCTGCTTAGTAGAAGAGCACGAGGTAAAGCCCTGGAGGGAAGAGGAGTCCAGAAAATCTGGTTGATACTCAAGGGTCATCTCCTCTAAGCTCAGGAGAAATGCATGCCAAAAAAGAGGAAATGAGGTTAAAAAGCCAGGAAGCCTGCATGGATAAACAAGAAGCTCCTGAAAAAACCACAAAAAATAAGTCAATGAGGATGGAAGCAAGAACAGGAAGTCTGGTAGGAATACAAAGAAATGCTCACCAGCATTGTCCAAGCAGCCAGGTATTAGGTTAGGAACGCTAAAGTGCAGAATTAAATTTGGTCAGGGATATCAAGGATACTAAGAATAACTTCTATAGGTATGTCAGTGATAAAAGAAAGATTAGGGAAAATATGAGCCCTGTCTGGGAGGAAACAGTAGACCTGGTTACTCAAGGATACCGAGAAGGCTGAGTTACTCAAAGACTTTTTTCCACTGGTTTTCACCGACAAGTGCTCCAGCCACACTGGCTGAGTCACAGAAGGCAAAGACGGTGATGGGGAAAATGAAGAGCTGTGCGCTGTAGGAGAAGGTCATGTTCAAGAACAGCTAAGCAACCCGAAGGTGCAAAGGTCCATAGAATCTGATGAGATGCATTTGCAGGTCCTGAGGGAGCTAGTGGATGAAGTGGCTGAGCCACTATCAATCATATTTGAGAAGTCACAGCAGTCCAGTGAAGTTCCCAATGACTGACAAAGGGGAAACATAACCACCATTCTTTAAAAGGGAAAAAAGAAGACCTGGAGAGCTACAGACCAATCAAGCCTCACCCCTGTGCCCAGCAAGGTCATGGTGCAGATCCTTGTGGAAACTGTGCTAAGGCATGTGGAAAATATGGAAGCGATTGGGACAGCCAACATGGCTTCACTGAGGGCAAATCATGCCTGACAAATTTGGTGGTGTTATAGTATTAGTGGACAAGGAGAGAGCAACTCACATCTATATGGACTCATGCAAAGCATTTGACACTGTCCCACATGACATCCTTGGCTCTTAACTGGAGAGTGGAAGGACCACTCAGTGGATAAGGAAGTAACTGGATGGTCATGCTCAAAGGGTTGTGGTTGACAGTTCAGTGTCCAACTGGAAAGCAACAAGTGACATTCCTCCAGGGTTGGATTTGGGACTGGCCCTGTTTAACATGGACAGTGGGACCACGTACACCTCAGCAAGTCTGCCAGAGACACAAAGATATGTGGAGCAGCCAACATGCTGGAGGGAAGGGATGCCATCCAGAGGCACCTGGACAGGTTATTTATGTCAATGCTGGAGCTACGTAAGAGGAGTAAAACCTCATCTTTTTTGTCTGCATTTTTTCCCTCTGGTTTGCAGACAGCAGCAGGGACTGGTTAGCTGTTACAGATGAGCTGGGATTAGAAGGAGAAGAGCAGCAGCAGCAGGAGAAAGACCCCAGCTGGGGAGGTAAATAAAGTTAGACAAATAATTTTTTGCTCTATGCCTATAGAGTGGGAGAAATAATAGTCTCCTTTGAAATACTATCTTCTTTGCTATGTGGGGGCAAGATGATTTTTTTCTTTCTGTTGCCTTTCGTTTCCTCCATGAAGCTGGTTACTCAACCTGAAATCCAGGGAAGAGATGTGCAGTATGCTACAAGGATGAGAAATTCTGCCTCTGCTCCCTCGAGGTTCTGGGCTCTTCATTACAAGAAATGTTGGTGAGCTGAAGGTGGTAAAGGAGGCTACTGTAGTAATTGCAAAAGGAAAGGGATCACTTGTGTGAAGAACAACTAGTTTTTGTACAGACTGTCTGTTGCTGGAATATTAAGCCCTGTGTTTATTATTATTTGATTAGCTCAATTCTAATGTGTCACTTAGTATTTTAGGCAAAAATGCCTGTATGATGAACTGCTTGGCATTTCAGGCTTTTGTAGGTTAAATGGCAACTCCGAAGCAGTCTTCAGAAATACCGTTTTGTGCCATGAAAGAGGGTCTGAGACACTTATAATCGATATTTTCAGTAGATACCTGTGGTAAAATGACTGCCTTCTCAAAGCTGATTTGTACTGGCAGCCTTGGGGTCTCCTCTTTGTAAGTGTATAGTAATACTGGGAAAGTTCCATAGCTAGGGGATATGATTTCATTTTATAGATTCATACTCCTGCTATTTCATGCATTTTAAAATCCAGATTCTGCAAAGTGCAGACGTCTCTTAAATACTGTGGTTATATATTCTTTACATTATTAATGACCAAAGGTAGAAACTAACTTTTGACATCAAAATTCAGGCATCTAATCTAAGGTATTTTTCCCTTGCTGCAGTTCCTAGCTTTATGTCTTTCTTCCACTTTTCCCCATGACAGCAAATCTCAGGGAAAAGATATTGTCCCTAAATACTGTCCAAGTCAGGATACTAATGAGAAGGTTGTAAAGATCTCTACAAACATACCATGGCCACAAGGCAGCATTTAATCATCAGGCTTCATCTACAAAGTATAGTAGGTTTTTTCAATTTATTCTCAAAATATAAGACAGCCAAGACCAGATTTGAACTGAGCTATGAAAATGATTGTTCTGTTAAACTGACTCCAAGAATGCCACAAAAAACTGAAAACTGGTTTAACAATATATCTTATCCAGTACTTTGAGAACAGTTTTTCAATTAGAAAAGGAAGACTTCGTATAAGATTAAGTGCAGCTGTTATCATGGATATCAAAAACACGTTTTCTCTCATTTAAAATGGAATCAATTTATCTTTTTGATGGTGATTTTCACATACTCATTATTCTACTCACAACTTCTGCTATGATAAACACATGTCTTTGGACAATATAAGGAATACTATATTCTGCTTCCTGATATTTTTGTTTGTTTAAAAAATACCTTTTCCTAGGCAGTAAATCTTGCCATACCAGTGTAATCTGCAGTCTAGAACCTTGTGGCTTGGTTGCCATAAAATAGATAAAGCTTTTCTCTAAAATTAAAGAAAAATTAGTACAACAGAAACCAATTTTGCCTCTCCATAATAGCTTCCCAAATGAAAGCTCATTCTGCACACACCTGTGTTTTAAAAAATATAGTGGTATTTTCAATTATTGTGTGGCACGATATGACAGAAAGATGTTATCGTTTTTTTTCTTAAACCTTATCATGGCATGAATTTTTTCAAAATCCTACTGAACTTGGGTTTGTTTTTGTTTTTAAAAACAAATATTAGTTACCAGCCATCAGCAAATATGGCTTCAGGTGTTCAGAACTGGTGGTTGTCCAGAACTCCTAACTGTGCCTGTCATTCCAACAGACAAGCATGATTTTCTGGTGAGATCTCTAGAGAGAAATCCTTGTTGATTCTGATCTTGATATAACATCATGGAACTGTCATACTATAAACTCTGTTGGGGGGGTGCATCCATAGCTACAAATGGATTCTTCAGTGTTGCACCTGCAATATAAGAAAAAACATCTTAAATGTTCACATATTTGTTTCAGGTTTTTATTTCAAGTATGTTGGTGAGTGAATGAAGAAAAATAACTAATATCAGAAACAAAAACTGGCTACCACCAGAGTGCAACTAGGGCCAGATTAGCTATGACGTTAGAATTTCCTGTTGTTTAGACAAACTAGTCTAGAGTAACTTGTCAGCTTTGTACCATATACCATCTGCATCTTCCTGCAAGTGTCTTTTTAGCAGTTTTGTCATTAGGCTTCTGAATTTTCATGAGATAAGTAAAGCAATCCCCAAAGCCCTCGCTATCTCTAAAAATGTGGTTATACTTTTTTCATGATACAGTGTGATGGTTTCCCAGCCTTTTTGCAGAGTAACCCCACTTAAGGAACTGAAGGTAGAAAGCTACAATCAGTTCTGTTTTCCTTTAATACTCTCCTACCAACTGCAGCTTTCCCATTGCCCCTCCTAGCCAGCCCAGACCTCTCAGCTTTCCATTTCTTTGTTGTAGTCCTGTTCCTTTCCTGTGACATCTCTGTCTCTGCTGCTGTCACAGACAGCAGTGGCACTAAAACAGAGCAAATACATTTGGACAGATCAATCTGTTTCTCTCTGGTGTCATTTGTGTCCTCCTGCAGGCAGAGTCCTTTTCTCGAGCTCATCTAAATGACTCTCTTCATGGTTTGGAAGGCACTAGTGTAAAGAAGTCCAGGTTGAATGAGGCAGTAGAGGAAAGAATATGCTTACTCCCCCCACTGCATGGTTTTTGCTAAGCACCTGCCTAAGGTACTCCTAAAAAATATTATCAGATCATCTGAGATAGACCTCTCTGGTGTTTTGGGACTAACAGGCTCCCGTAGATGCAATTCAGAGTACAGCTCCTGCTGCACTCTTGATTCCCTTGTGCCAGCTGCAACCTCTGCCCATTGGGAGGACAAGGGACCACAACTGTGACTGGGCAGGCAGTGGAGGGCAACCTGCCTGATTATGGGACAGGGAATCCCCAGGAGGGGACTTGATCACCAAAGCCATCTCTGTGTCAGTGGGAACTTGCTCTTAACTCAATTCTCAGTGAAAGATCTGAAGCATGTACAATAGGGCTTAGAAATTCAACTGATAAAAGTCACCCCAGAAACCAGAAAAATCTTAAAATGTGCTTAGAGGTGGCTCAGTTAAGTAAAAAAACCAGTTATTGTACCCTTACTATCTTTACCTTTGATTTAACTGGAGTATAAATATAAGGCATCTGTGTACTCCTTCAATACTCAAGAGGTTATTCTTTCTCAGAAACTGATGCTTAGGGTCTCCTGTACACAACCAGCTTGTCAGTGTCCCTAGGCAGGAGCAGAAACGACTCCCCACTTTGTGCCCATGCTCGAAGTGCTGGGAATAGCTGCATTCCTGCCTGCTCTGCTGACCCAGGCACGCTTCCCAAGCAAGGAGGAGGCCTAATCCTTTGAGAATCCCGAATACAAATACTGCAGTGGTATTTGGCAGGCCAGCACAGGAATTCGTGATATTCATAAGCTTGCTGCAGTTTGTTTTCCATGATCTGGAGGCTGTTTTTCCACGGGTTAGAAGGCACTAATGAACCAGTTTCCCCCTCCCGCACTGCGCAGTGCCGGCGGGAGCTGCGGAGCGTGTCCGTTCCCAGCGCCGAGTGGATTTTCCCTGCGGAGCGCAAGCGCGGCACTGCTGGTGGAGCACTGACCCCTCGCGGCTGAGCTCCGGCTCCAGGCCCTGGGTACGTCTCCTCTGTGCGGCTCTGCTGGTGTAGCCTCAGGCTGCAGGGGCCGAGCTGCGGAATTTTTACATAATAGATGTATTTTGTGATTGGGCTTTCTATGACAGGATTGATAAGGCCAGGTCGACTGCAGTGAGGACTTTATCAGGTTGACTCCCAGATTGCATCATTTCTAGAATTTTTTGCTTAGAGGAAGAGTTTGTTTGCCATGCTCAAGTCATTCAGGATGCTTGCAAAAAGCAGGAGTTTTGGTACCCGAAATTCCCCACGTAACCTGAATGTCAGCAGTTCCTGAAAAAATCGAAGAGGTTTAGAATATGCCTGGACAAATGATACGAAAATCTGCTAAATGCAAAGACCTTCTTCAGCTGTTTGGATTGCTGTGCTTCCTTCTGTTGAATGTACTCTGTGAAGCTCCCAGCGTGTGCCCTGTTGTCAGAAAGGTGTTTCTGCCAGTTTGTTAAAGCAATGTCATTTGCAGATCTCTAAAGCCCCATCTGCTGTGAAAAATCACGCCAAAGCACTGTCACCATGGTGAAATAAATAAGTGTCATCCATTTTACAGTGAGGTAAGTAAAGGATACGAGGTGGTTATGTGGTTATTCAAAATACTACATGTCAGCATCAACGTTGGTAAAGGATAGGGAAGTTCTTAATGTGTGTTCCCTGCTCTGGGCCCTGGGAGGTGCTGCTTGACAGCCCGGAGGACAAGGACAGCAGACAGTGCAATGGCTCTGGTAGCAATTGTGAGCAATGTCCACCGTGCAGATCTTACCTAATGATGTGAATTGCAATGAACCCAAAACTCTGGCTGTAATCACTGAAAGTCTCAAAACAGCTGCCAGCATCTCGGCCTTCACAAGAATACGGAAAGGAATCTGACAGTGCAGCATTCAATGTTCACATGTCCTGTTTACAGCTGTGTCACCGGGCAAAGGTGTACGTTGCTCTGGTCTCGGAAAGTTCATCATGAAGGACTTTGATGATCTACTCCTTGTGCAGGTGCCCCGTTCCTTGCAGCAGTGTCAGCTGGCGAGCACGAGGTGGCACAGCAGAGCAGCAGTAGCAGCCGGGGGAAGAGGAGAGGGCTGCAGCAGGATGATGGGTGGGTCTGATACCTGAATTTTCGGGTCCTGACTGTCTGGCAATTGCAGCCTGAAACTTCCGGTAACATAATCCCTACTAAATCCAGTTCTCTCATAGAATGCCTGACTCTTTTTTAAGTATTTCCTAGGCAGCGGCTCAGTCATTTCATTTGCAGATTCCCTAGAGTTTTTGGGTGAATATCAGCTCAGTCCTTACTGGCATCATTAAATGACTCAGTTCCTGAGCTGGTCCCCTTTTATGATGAAGTTTTCATGACATCTCCGCTCTACCTGCAAATTAAAACTATGGGATACACTCAGTGATGTTCCAGCTCTCAGTTCCTTCCTCCTACAATCACATTTGATGGTTTTTCTTTTTTTTTTTTCTGGTGTGATGTTTTCTTTTACCAGTTGAATTTGTAAGCCTCTTTGTACATGCTTTGAACACTGGGCCTTTAAGGCCAAAAGGGATGTTTTGCAAAATCAATTGCTCGTGTGCCTAAGGGAATCTTTTTAAAAAATATTTGATGTAGCCTTCGCTAGAGAGAAGAGTGTCTTGGGAGTTATTAATATCAGGAGCAAGTTAGAATGTAGGGCCACTGTCCCCTTAAGGGCTTGGGATGCAGAATCCTGCACTGTAAGATTTCTCCTTCTCTCATCTGGGACAAAGATAAACCTGTTATGTCAGCCTTAGAATCAAGAGTGATTGGATGAGTGAAGTTGACCATGTGTCTGGTGGAAGATTGGACTAATGTGGACTCTCCAAGCTAGGGGAAAAGCCTGCTTGATTGCAGTTGAAGAGAAACAGGAGAAGTTGATTCTAAGTCAAGAAGTCTGAACTGGAAGCTTAATAACAACGTCAGTTAAGTGATGAATAGAGACTTCAGTGCTGCTCACCTCTGCCCCAACACCACCACCC
>VZRR01004755.1:1111919-1140427 GCA_013398015.1 Oreocharis arfaki | reverse complement strand
CCCCCCCCAAAAAAAAAAGCTGATTAACTTGAGTAGACACTGGGAATGGGAAATTGAGGCAGGCCCTTTGCAAGAGCTGTTTCTACCATGAGGGAATGCCCTCAAGCATTCTTTGTCTAGCCTGGCCATTGAACTGCTGTAACCTTGATGCCAAGGTTATTTAATAGCTCTGCAGAGATAATTGCTCTGACTGGTTGTGTAGATTGACATTTAGCTGGGAATTTTATGATAGAATGATTTTTAGATGGGGAATATGCTCCTTTTCAAAAGTTCAAATATTATTTGTTAAAATTCAGTTTTAATGGTACAATAAAAAAGTGCTTCCAGGAAAATAGGAAAAATGCCTCACTACCTACAAGATTTTACAGTAGAACAGAATTGATCATAATCAGCATGCACAGAATAGGCAGATATTCTATCTTAATGGTCTGCCATGGAGATATGCAAAAGCTCCCTTTCCATAAAAAAGTATTGTTTTAAAAAACTGTAATCACGAATTGGCCTGATTTTTTTAGAAATTGAGGGTTTTTATTTTCCAGTCACTTCAGTTTCAGAGCATGTATCATTTCAGAATGGCACTTTGAGCACGCTACTGCACACTAACAAAAATAAGTACTGTGATTTCTATTCAAAAACACGTTTTGTAGGAAATTCGCAATACTACTGGCAGTAGTGGGTTGGATTTCAATCCTCCTGAAGACTGACCACTCACATAGAAATACTGCAGCCATGCGGGTGCCCTGTGAGCTCAGAGGATCTCTGTGCAAGGGCCAGAGGACCTTGATGCTGTAATGTTATCTCTCTGAACACTGTGCAGTTTTGTTTGCTTGTGGAACTCAAATTCTCAGTCTGTGTCGGAATGGGCTTCAGACAGGGAAAAAATCTACTGCGTATTCCCTATCCTTCTCCAGCCTTTATATGCCCCTCCAGCAGTTTTAATAAGCCAAAGCAGTGTTTTCTAGGTAAAGCAGAGGTTCCTCCATGGCTCAAAGGCCAGGACTGTACTACAGATTTTGTGATGGCACAGTTATGCACAGATCAGCACCTGGGGTGGGACCTGACAAATCATAATGTTGCCAGAAGTCACTTGTGCGTAAAAACCAACTTGTCACTCTCAGGTAACCAAGAAAACTGTACTGTAAAAACCGTTTTTTTGCTGTTATAAGCTGCATCTGCTTTGGGATGCTGTGCCAGCATAATATCCTGCATAATATTGTAATACATGATACCTGTGCTGACAAAGCATTCTGAGTGTGGACCTAGCCTAGCTTGCAGCTCCTTCTTTCCCTGAGGTACACAATAGAAAAGGCACAGGAAGAAAATACAGAGCCTCTTTAACCGCTTCTTGCTGGAGAAACAGTCATAGTAGTAATGTGATCCTTGGCTGTTCTGTAGTTCTGAACAGTTTGTGTCTGACCCCATAACTTGGTGACAAACTGCGAATGTTAGACCGCTCTAGCCACTCTTCCCTGCTTTTTGTAACTGCATCACATGTGGTTTATCAGAAACCAGTGTTTTTCTCTTCTGTCATGACTGCATTCTTTCTGTAAAACTTTGAGTGAATTCAGGCCCATCCTAAAAGATTTCAGAGCAGGAAATGTGTTAGATGAGATTTTTTACGAGCATGTGAACAAATGAAATTATCAGAATGTGATAAAATAACTGACGCATTGTGTAGAAATTTCTTTTCATTTTTTTCTTCATCACAAGTGACTTGAATAACATCCTTCTGAAACACTATCTGTGAGAGAAATAGTGTGTGAGCTCTGTTGTGCTTTCATAAATACCCAACAATCCCTGCAAGTTAAAATATCATCACATGCTTACTGCACTTGATTCTGGGGGCAGGGACAGACCATCAGAATTTGTCTGTAATCTCTAATTCCAAACAAAGTTTGCTGTTTTGCTGTCTGCAGCTTGTTCCCATCCTCATTGTCTGCTTCACAGCTTGCCTTCAACCTCTGAGTCAAGGTCACAGTCAGTCTGAAAATCAATTTTCCATGCCTCCATTATGCTTTCCTCAACCTCATTTCTTTTCTTATCTCTCTCACTGAAAGAGCTGCCTACACAGCTATGGCTGAAGCATGAGACAAGTTCACATGTGCAAAATCTTAGCCAAATAGGAAGCCTATAATGAAATAATCTGTAGATAATCTCTTCCCCAGCTATCACGATCTTTTCAGATTATTTATATTGGATAGTCATTTAAATCTTGTCAGTGCTGCATTGTGCTGCTGTTGATTGAAATGGTAATGAATGCAATACAGTTTCTCAAATGGTTCAGTTTTTTTAAAAATGCATCATTTACAGGCAGTTAGCAGTGCTACAATTACATCTGGCTCATTGATTGCCAAGTACAAGCTGGCTGTGTCTGCAGGGCATAGCCAGTCTGGGTTACAGCGAATCCTGTGTCATCTTTGTGTTGCACATCTATGGTATATTTGCTGACTTGCTGAACTTAGGGTCAGCAAACAAGCTCCCAGCAACCAATAGTAAGTAGCAAACTGCTCTAAGTATGTTTGCAATTAATTTTCCTGAGCCAACTCATTTTCTTTTGCTGGCACAGCCCACTATCCTGCAAGTCACCACATCGCTCTTCGGCTCAAAATTCTCTGTCTGTTCTTATATCCAGGCTGTGTCTGCATCTGTTTTATTCTATGCATAAAATCCTTTTACCCATATGTCTAAGGCTGTAACTCATGTTCTGTTTATATTACTTCTAAAGTATCAAAATTTGCCTTTCCTCTGGCCTTGATAAGCACACTCTTGCCTGTTCATATCTACTCAGAATATCGTCAGTTGAAATCAGTATTTTTCTGCCTGATTATGCAAACCCAAATACATGTTGCTTTGTGTATTTTCCCTTATCTTATTCTATAAGATATCCATTTGGTGGTTGGCCCCCCTTCCAATGCTTCTCAGGGCCAATCTCTGCCTGTCAGTTGTATCCTAGTCTACTTAAATACTGATTCTTGTTTATGATTAGTCAACAACTAGAGTCTGCACTGTCTCCTTGTTACACTTCCAATGAAGAAATGTAACGTTTTGTTCTATGGGGCTTCTTGTGTTTGGAAGTCCATTCTTAAAAGTATGGAAGCCTAGATGACACTTCCATTTCTGAAGGGCTAACAGGTACTCTCGTTTTCCTTGTACTGTTCCATGTCTGTATCTGTCTACGGTTGTTTGGTTTGCACTGTCATTTCTAGACATCCCTTCTAGCCCTCTGGAGTACAGCCCCAAATCTTGATCCTGATTTATACAGCACTTAACACGTGGGAAGAAGGAGGGTAAAGGGGTAGGAAATCAGACACCCAGGTCTGGAATATATGGTCATGGCAGCAACAGAAATGGTTACATGATCTTTTATTCTTTGCTTCTGCAAAACTGAAATTGCAACTGACTTTTGCCTGAATGTTTTCTACGATCAGCTTGGTGCTAGAGCTTACAAAATCCTGCTCATTTTTACCTCTTTAGTGTATTTATAAGGCTCATTGGGTGTTTTGGTAGTAAACAACCATTATATAGGTCTGTATAAGTTTTTGCTAAGCTTCACCGGAATGGAACTCTACATGAAGCAGTGATGTGATACACAGGGGAACAAGCCTTATTTTCCATCTGGAACAATTCCAGATGTAAAATGAATGCTCCCACTCTCGGGAACAAGTTAATATCACTTCCTCCTATTGAAGAAGGCTGGTCAGCAATAATAAATAGAGCTAGAGAGAAATTGCCAAATGTTACATGAAAATTTATTGGTTTCATTTTGAACCATGATAAAATAAGGCAAATACTTTACTTTTTCTGCACTAAAACATGCTGGGTCATGCAGAGTTTAACTCTAAAGAGGTAAAAATAAAATGGAACCATTTCCAGTACAGAGCTTCTGCTAATTTGTTGACCCTTTAGCAGAGGAGTAAGATTGATTGTGATGGCCTCTCACACTGGGGAAGGAATACTTTATTCTAGAAACATGTGAGCAGGGTTTAATCTCTACCAGAACCCCTCAGTCTGACAGAATGAGAAGGCATGAAAAGATAGGAGTAGCTGCTTGGTGCCAGGTTAACATGCATCACTTCTTGGGTGAGGTCTAAAAGTTCATCTGTCTCTCTACTGTCAGTTCAGAAGTGTTCTCTGTGCCACCCTTGACAGGAGATTGTGCCTGCCTGTGTGCAGAGGTTGTGGAGTCCTCCTGAAGAGGCTTCTTGACATGCTAATCTTTCCCAAAGAAGACAACCATACTATTAGAGAAAATTACACTCTCAGAGGAAGTTATTAGCAGAAAAAAAAGCCTTGCTAACTAAGTTCTTTTTCTTGCAGGTGCTTGATTCACACATTGCAAGGAAGGTAGACCAAGGAAGCCATCCGTGCTTCTGGGGCTTTCAAAACTGTTGTAGTGTTTAAGGAACAATTCTCTGAAAATGCCTCACTGGAAGTAAAGCTGAAGAGATCAGATGGATTCGTTAGATGGTGAGATCTAGTCCATGCAGCCCAGGTTTGAAGTTTAGCAGCAGTTATCCAAATTATAGCACCATTCAAACCAGTAAAAATTTGGCTCTGAGGGAAATAGTGCTGTCATCAGAACCTTGACCTCTGTCTATGGTGCTCTGGAGAGAGTGCCTGTCCCAGCATGTGGATTTGGATCAAGGTAAGGTAACACACTGTCCCTGAGGAGAGGCTGAATCAGGGCACATACTGTGTGACACCATCAGACCAACCTGGCTGAAGTTTGTTCAGCTTCACTGGCACTGCTGAGAGCTCCTGGTTTTTTACCAGCCAGGGCAGCTGTGGCAGTTGGGCTTTATCTTTTTGGTCTTCAGCAGTCAGGCACTGAGGACTGCTCAGTTTTCCTTTACACTCCTGCCAGTTTAATTTGTTTCACTTGCAATAGGAATATTTTCTTCAGTTGACCTTCCCTCACCTGGTAACTGTGTTTCCAACCACAATTCACATCTTTGACCTCCTAACAAAGAGCCAAGGCATTAAAAATGCATGAGGCTCTTGTGAGGGGGGCAGCTGAATTGCTGCATTAGCACCAAGGCTGAATTATTGATAGAAAGGGTGACTTTTACTTTCCTTTTAGCTATTGAATAATAGATTAAAAGCTGCACAATAAGATTATTTTTATTACTCATGTAAATTACTTGTTCAGTTAAGAAGAGTGAGGAGAGCAAATGAAAAGCACCCTGGGGTGGCAAATACATTAGACTTAAAATTTATATGTTCTAGAGCATTCATTAATTTTGGATGCATTTTCAAATAAATGTTTTGATTTAACAGAAGTAATAAGGAATGTTTTGTAGAGTTTAGGAGATAGGAGTAGACTTTTTTTATGATACTCTCAGTGAAACTTACAAATAGAGAACAACTAATGTGTTCTGTATTAGCTGGTGCCTGTGCTACCCCAAATAAGAAGTGTTATTTAACAGTTGAAATTACCAGACTGACTAATACTTGGTCTTTAGAATTATAATGTTATTGAATCCCTCAGTTTTCCTATGTGTGGTATGCCACACTGAGCTGTCATCATCAATGTAGTCCTAGAGAAACAATAATTTTGTTTGGCTTTGTTTTTCCAGTTTGATTTGGTCACAGTTAAAATATTGCCTATTAAATCTTCTCAGGGTTAGTAATCTGTTTGGCTTTCTATGCAGCCTTTGGCTCTCAGATCTCCTATCTGGTTGTTACTGTGGCCAGCAAGGATCCTGCTGCAGGTTTCTGTTAGTCAGTCAACAGCATTCTTACAGAAGGTACTAGCTGCCATGGTTGCCCACAATTTTGACTAGACAGGTGCTTCTGCATTCCTACTTGTGCTGCCCCCCTGCAGGGCTGGATGACATTGGCTTTGAACTGGACAGCTCCTCTTCTACCAGCTTTGAAATAATTTCAGCACAGACTCAGCAAGTATCTGGTAGGCTGGCTGGGCAGTTTTCTACTTATATCCCTGTGGCAACAATTTGAAAAAGAGGAAGAAAGAGCACATTTCCCTTAACTGAAATAATGAAAAATAATTTATTACAGCCTCTAAAGAAAAGTGGGACTTTCAAAATAGTGCATCTCCATTCTTCTGCTGGTATTTTCTTAGCCAAAGAACCAAAAGTAACACATCTATCAGTATTGCTTCATATAAGTACCACAAAATGTTATGGTGTAGTCATGTTAGGTACTGATGTAGAAACCACTCAAATCACTGAAAAAATCCCATGGATTTGTGACAGTCTCTGCAACATCTCTTGATAGGAGGCATTCCATTAAATACAGAAATCAGGATTGGATTTATGCAGAATTGTACCTGTCAACAGCCACACAGGGTAGTTTCCTTACAAACCCCTAGCTGATAGAGAATAAACAATTCCAATGCATCTCTCAGTGGATGACATCCTCAACCATCCAGCTTCAATCCCCACACATTTCCAGATCATGAGTTCTCTATGGGGATGAGAGGATTTGGTGAATTTTGTGATCCTGAAGACTGTCTGGTAAGAAGAGGAGGAAAGCAGCGTGAGTTCACTGTGAGTGGACTATTGAGTGACTATCCAAGGGTAAAACAGAAGTATGTACCACTGACCTACTTAGTGTTGAAAGTCTCCATATTCCATTATTGATGAACTGATCTACTTAATGCCCTCCTTGTTGCCTGCAGTTACCTCAATAGCAGGATGATTTTGACTATTCCTCCAGTTCTTTTCTTCATGTAATTAGAATTTCCCTGTTTTATAGCCTGACAGTCTGACCCAATGGAATATGTAGAGCTGAAATATATAGACTGAGTCAGAATTTTGGGTCTGCTTTTAAAAGCTAAATTGAAGCACACAAGACTGCAAATTTTAGTCTTCATGGTCTGATAAGGGCTATAAGAAAAAGCATTGATGGTGCTAAGGTCTTTGAGTGCTTTAAGCTTGCAGTTTAGAACTGATCCATTTTGGTAGAGTATTTTTTAAAAGACAGTTTCTGCAGGATTCTAAAGTATTGGCATTGTATTTTTGCCTTTTTTTGCATTGTTAGTCAAACTCCAGCAACAGATCAGGCTTTTCGTTGTTAAAGAAACTCAGTTGCCTCTGACAGGATAAAAAGGCAAATATTCTAAGAATTTCTCCCTTTTAGTATATTTTTAAAAGATCTATTTTCAAAACTTGCTTTTAGGTTCAGTATATGTCATACACATAATGCGAGAGATGAATATAAATTACATCTTAGCTAGTATAATGTGACTCTATTCACATAGCTGAAGGAGGTGATTTTAATTTTAGAAGTTAACTTCTTTTTTTGACTGTAAGGCTGTGAATCTGATAAATGTAGCTGTCAGCCATGCGTGGGGTGGGGAGGAAGGGAAAAGGAAGTCTTCCTGTGCTATGTTTGGCAGTGTTCGTGACATAAATACAGCAATTGTCCTGAGCTGTAGTAAGTTCTGTAAGTTTTATGATGCTGTTACTTGGAACTGCCTGTATGGCTTTATGGGTTTCATGTGGTAGCAGTCTCTTAGAGAAAAAAAAGGAAGGAAAAGCAGTGAGTCAGTCTAGGATGTACCTTGGTAAACACCTCGGGGCAGGCAAAGTGCAAATGCCCAAATTAATTCCTTTGGGCTTTGTAACCTCTAGGTTCCTGCCAGATTTGATTGTTTGCATTACCAGTGATGGGGTACAACAGATCACAAGGGCTATGAACAGTGGGGAAGATTTTGTGCCGAGAGATGAGCTCACTTCCCTTCCTCTTGAAGAGAAATGACCGCCTCCCTCAGACTCCTGCAGTCCTGAGTGCTACAGAAGTTAAGCCATCCTTGGCTTTTCTGCCAGGAGAAAACCTCATTTTAAGTTAGTTATTCTGCAAACTCTTAACATACTTCTCTTGAGACACCATAAGCTTTATTCTGGTGCTAAATGTTAAACACATCATTTCTGTGGGAAGTCTGGCAGGTCTTTTTGGTAGCAGTTATTAACAGGAGTCTGGTATTGTAGCAACAGATCCTGGATCCAGGCAGACCTGCTTGGATAAAAATGGAGAACGTGCAAGGTACTACTAAGGTTACTGGTTCTGCTCTAAAAGCAGTCTCAACCCAGAGGGGAATGAAAAGATAGGAGCACAAGTGCAGCTGAGTTTTCTTCAGTAACACTCGAACTGTGCCCAGCGCTGCACCGAATGGAGAAGACAGTATTTCTGTGTCATCTTTGCATTCCTCTTTTTCAGTCATCAGTGTAGGCTGCTCTGTGCTCTCTTGTTTCAGACCCTATAGATTCGCTCTGCCAACTGGAAATTGGCCAGTTTGAATGTGTGACACAGAGATGTTGCCAATTTTTGGTTGTACTGTTGAATGCTTTTTCCTAGCCACCCAAGTACTCCCTTTCCACACTGGCAGTCTTTGGAGAGGAACCAGTGGATTAATGGTCCTTAATCAATCCTAAGAATCTGTCCTGTCACTTACTATCACCTTTACTGCCAGTTAATGTTGCTCACCCAGTGCTTTGTAAGAAAATATTGAATCACTGACCTGTTTTCATCTCATAACCCAGCAGAGGCTCTTTTGTAGCCCTTCCCCCCCAAGTCCAAAAATTAGGACACATTGTATTGTAAACTTGCATGTCCATTAAATGATGTGAATATAGAATGGGTTGGAGTATCTGGGAAATTAGGTCCAAGGGTGCCCAGTTGCAAGACAATCAGCTGAATATGGCATTCTTCTTGCCCCTGACATTCTGGGGAAGGGAACTCTACCTCATAAAGCAGAGTACTTACACAGTTATAATTTGTATTTAGTAAGCATTTGTATTCTTGCAGAAGAATCAGCTAAAAGGCCCCTGGAGTGTAAAAGCCTAGGTCTATGCAGTATGCAACCATCCTGCTTTATTTAAAAGATGAAAAGCGGCTACTTAGACATCATGACTGAATAATGTGTCTCATTTCAAGTTTCCATTTGCATCCTCTTCAGAAAGTCACTTAAGAAGTTAAAAGGACACAGTAAGCAGGATTAAGTTTTCTATATTTTATGGCTAAAATTTCTAATAAAAACTTGGAGAAAAAAGAAGAGAAAGCGATATCACATGACACCTCAGTTCCACCAGTACACAGCTTACTGCAATTCCTTCATATGTCAGAAGTAGTGTGGCAGCAGGACCAGGGCAGTGACTGTCCCCCTGTGTTGGGCACTGCTAAGGCACCTCGAATCCTGAATTCAGTTTTGGACATCTCACAACAAGAAAGACATTGAGGGGCTGGAGTGAGTCCAGAGAAGGGAACAGAGCTGGGGAAGAGGATGAAACACCAGTCTGAGGAGCAGCTGAGGGGGCTCAGCCAGAAGAAGAGGAGGTGCAGGGAGGACCTTCTTACTCTCCACAACTCCCTGACAGGAGTCTATTTCTGTCCGTCATATCTGTCTGATCATAACTCTCTCTCTCTTCCTCTCTCATTTATGAGATCAGAATTACTCAGAAGTACTCTTGCATTATGGAAGGTGTGAGTTCAGCCTTGTGAATTACTATTAAGAAATTCCAGAATATCGTCATTTCTGTTAATTTATTTTGCTACAAATTGAATCTAAGCCGTCATGCTTTGCTATTCTTTGAAGTGAACCTCATTGATATGATAGAAGATTTCCAAACTTGGAACTGTGATAAAAACACAAAGATCTTGGGTTTAGTTAGCTCCCAAGGCACAAAACACACAAGACTTTGAGAAATTAGTGAAGGACTTAGTGCAGTGTGCTTCATACTCTTAGGTATTTATGTTCATGGAAATGTAGTTAACAAATGATGCCAGGTTATAAACTGATTCAGAGTTGCCCTGTTAGAAGTTTTTGACAGTGGAGTACAAACCAGAAATCAGTCCCACCAGTGACCCCTTCCCATCTTCAGAGACTGAAGAAAAGCCTGACCTTTAGGCAAAATCAGATCTGTTGTTAGCCAGCACTGATCGGTTTATGCTTTTCCTTAACACTGGGTTGATCTTCAGCATGGTTCAGCAGAAGTGAGTTTAGCCTATTACCAATAACAATTTTAAATGTTCAAACTTTCAAGAAGAGAGATCAAACAGTGGTCACAGGAAAGTAGAACTGAGTTTTCCTAAAGAAGCAGAAGTAGAACCACTGCCCGATAAATAACCCAATGGAGAAATCTCTACTTCTCAGTTAAACTCAGGGAAATTCCTAGTTCTGCCAATTAATGAAAGGGAAATTAGAAAGCATTCCTGAAATATTGGTGAATTTTTCTAATAATGAGACTTTACCCATGATTTTGTCAATATTCCAATATGGGAACTACACAAGTGGAAATGTGAAGAAAAAAATTAAAGTTACAGGGAAGTAACTCTTCTGACTTTTGGGGTGAACACATTTTTTTACTCTCACTGGGATGGATTTTTCTGGTATGCCTCAAAAACACAAAGAAATATTCTGTGTGTCAATAACTTAGTAGATTTTTCAGTTGATTATGCTGCTTTGGATATTTATGTTACTGTAGACTAAGTAACTAGTTCCTGTAAAAAGTCAGGAAACTCCTGTCAGAAAGCACAGCAAAACAAGGTTTTCAGTATTTATGTCACTTATTTTGTTAATAGTTAGGTCTTAACTGACTTAGGGGATTTTTCCTGAGTGCTAGAGAAAGCTGTCTTTGTGGTAGGATTTTTTTCCACTTATGAAGTGGTTTGTACTGGGCCATTATTCATCACTGTATTGTGCTCACTTTAAATTTTTGTGCCTTCAGTTATAGCACTCAGTGGATTGCTGTGTGATATGCTGAGGGATAAATTGCCGCTAGGGGAAGTTTATCGATCTCTATGCTGTGGATGATCGCCATATGACGTTCTCGTTAGGTAACAGAATACTTTCTATAGATTTCCTGAGCTGATTAAATAAAATCAGGATTGAGACAACAATGCCTCTGGTCAGGTTGAAGGTGAAACACTTTCTCTGCTTCAAGGCAAAGAGACACAGTTAAGAGGAGAAGAGATGCACCAGTAGCAGCAGAACATGGTCTGTAAGCCCCTTCCTGAAGTCTTGTGGCTTAGTGTCCAAACAACATCTAAGCAAAGACAGAGGGAGGTGGACAATGAACTGTTCTCTCTGCAGTCTCTTTCCTGGGGGCAGGAGAGGCCTTCAGGTCTGAATCTCTTCCCTCCCTGCAGAAAGGAACCAGGGCTAAGAAAGGTGAAAGAGGAGGCAGAAGCAGGGCAATAGCACAGGATTGTGAAGAGGTTGAGTCTGATGAATAGAAGTAAGAAAATTTGGCATGATATCCTGATGGAGAATGCTCAGGGTCTACAATTGCCTAAAGGCAGGTTTTTTTAAAAAGACTGCTTTTCTGAACTGGTTTGTTACAGAGCAGTGAGGAAGCCAGTCTAAAACATATTTAGGAATCTTGTCCCTTTTTTAACTTAACAATAGTTTGGTGCCATAGAGGTGCAAATAAACTCATCTATTCTAAATACATACTCTCCCAATTTCTGTTAATTTTAAATATCTTTTTAATAGCATTTTTCAAAAGCTTCATGAGTAATTAAGAAAAACAAGAGAAGCTCAGTGGTAGTTTAGTAATCCACTAATTCTTGTAACTCAACATTAGGAGGTGGCAGTTCATCGCTAACAATGCTACTGTTGTCTCTGTCCTTCTAGTCAAAGAACCAGAAAACATTTCCCAGCTAATTGGAAGCTACGTGAAGCATTCACTATTCTAAGACACGGAGCATCCCAGCAGAAATCCCAGCGACAAACGGTGCAGTTATTAATAGAACCGGCCCCAGTGACAGAACAATTGGGCTGCTTGGAGCACTGCGGTGCCCGGGCCCGAGTCCGTGCCCACTCTATCCCGCAGGCAGGCCAGCATGGAGAGCGATGGGACAGCTGGGCACTGAAGCAGATTGTGAAGAGGGAATGCGAAAGGACAGTGCACGGCCTGTGCTCTGTAGGGAACAATGCTTCCCAGCAAATCACTGTGTGGAGTCAGAGGGGACCGGTGGATTTGCAGTGACAGTTAATGCTCCGTGATCCGTGGATTGAGGACTAAGCAGACTGCACACACAGGGCTGGCTAAGGTGCCTCACAATGTAAATGCATGGGAATGTGCTGTGTCTGGTGTTCTGCTCTCCCAGAACATCGGCTTGTGGATCTTAGCTGCTCTAGCAGGCCAGGCCAGATGGAAACTTACATGCAAAAATGTTTGGTCCTACTGCAGTGCCCGCACAAAAGCCCATCTTTCCTTTGTTTTTATCACTATCCAGGTGTTCCCAGCCCACTGAAAAGCCCAAATCGTGGAGAGCTGTCAGCACTTGAAGAAATCTATGGAACACGAAAACAGACGTTTTGTTGGCTGAGGAGGACCAACTGTTTTATACAGTGTGTGTGTCCTGGGCACATGCAGGAAAGATGTATGTGACCTTCAGAAGTCTATAAAAGAAGTGCCTGTAGCCAGATTGTGCTGCTTAGATTGTTGCCAGTGTTTCACTGGTAGCTTTCCCAGCTACCAGTACTTCATAAAAATCTTCATTGCGTTTTTTAAGATTGTACAGGTTGCAACCTTCCTTTAACTTCCTGCCTTAGTCAGCTCAGCTACGGTAGGTGCAGCTCAGCACAAGTCTGGCCACCACCTTCATTTCCAAATTCAGTCAGCGGCTTCCTGGTTTGCCAAAAGGGCCAGCTGGTGTACAGCGTGCATCCTGCCCAAGCCAGGCGATGCTGGCTTGCAGGGGACTGCGTTCCTTTCTTTGTTGATTGCTCACTGCTGGCTTGACTGGTGCTCAGCACAGGTGAAGAGCAACCCAGCTCTGTGCTGTTCTGGTTGTCTCCTGCCCTTAATCCCCAAGCATGTTCTGGGGGGCATTTAGAAAAGTAACTGCTTTTAAAAAGTAGCTACTTTCACAGTGCAATTCTACAGGAGACTGGTTGTACCTTACAAGAATTTATCTCCAAAGCTTCAAGTATATAAGATGGGTAAATGTAATGATCTATTAGTCACTGTTGACTTTCAGCATAAAGATGTTTGTGTTTCCTTCATGAAAAATTGTAATTCCAGTCTATGTGCAGCCAGATTATTTATATACATTCAATTGTGTTGCCTCATTTTCCATTCCTTTTGATAGACTGTAAGGTATAACATTAGATAAAGGAATGGAGAAACTGGGGTGAGGGTTGTTTTTAGGGTTGGGGGGTTTTTTGTTTGTTTGTTTGTTTGGGGGGTATATTGTGGGGTTTGTTTGTTTGTTGGTTTTCTTTTGGGGGTTGTTTGGTGTTTTGCCCATGTGGGCAACTTGGAAGTTCAATTGTCTGTCTATAGAGAATCCAAAACACATCGGAGGTCACTTTGCTACTCAGGATTAAGGCAATAATAGTATCCAATAATAGTTAATGCCATTACAGACTTTTTCATTTTCTCTTTATCAGATAAAGGGAGACAGCCCACCTCCTGACACAGGTCACATTTCAGTTCAGGGAAGGATGGTACCCTGCTGATCTGGGAAATAGAACACTGTGTGGTTCACATGAGCATATAAGTGATGGTAATAAGTGAAATTGATTTCTGAGGAAATCCCACAGGTATTGAGAGCACTGTCCTATCACTTTCAATCAATAAAAATTGCTAATTGTGTTTACTGGTTGTTAGGCTAAAAATGAGATACAGGATTTGGCCTTACAAAAATACAGCTTCCCTACAACACAGTTAAGGCACAGAGAGGAGCAGCAGTTACGGCAGACAGTGGTGACTGATAAGGGGTAGAACCAAGCTAGAAAGAAGAATCTTTTATTGGAAGGGGACTAAAAAGGTGGAACCTTTCTTTTCCGATCATGCAATCTAGAATTTTTGAAAGTACACTGCAGAGCAGTGGTTTGCAGTTTGTGGTTCTGAGGTTAGTACTGGTCTATAAAATGTCAGGCCATGGCTGATTAAAAAATAGAGGAAACAGGAAAAAAAAAAGTTTTCCCAAGAAAACAAACATAAAGTAGTAAAATTGGAGTAAAGTATAAACAATCAATATTTAGACTAAATTTTATTCAGTTAAATGAAACTTGCCTGGGCTCTGCACTTCTTTTCAAAGCCTGCTTTGTATTTGGATTATTTTTTAATATTTAAGACCTTAATGGCCCTTTAATTGAGTAAGTTTGCAACATGCTGCAAGAGACACTTGTCTTACTTTAGAAACAGTAAGCTGCCCCAGCATTTTATGTTTGCATAGGTGGAGGGCTATTTTATTGAACCACTGTGGGTTGAGGGTATTACATTTTCTAGAGACTGGTGGGTACAATATATTTATCTTTAATAATATAAAATCTGAAGTCCGGAGGCCAAAGGAGCAATAGACAGAAATCTTCCTTTTAAGTGTCTGTTCCTATATTTGTATCTGTAAAATCTCATAAAACCTTCACGTTTCTATCGTTCACATTATACAGCCCTCAGCAAAAAATGTCATTTTTAAAATAAACTCATCCATTCTTAGTTTATGTTTCAAGGATTGCATTCAATCATACAGTTTAGCTGTCATCACCTTTAATAAACACTAATGGGAAAACTAACATACCTTTTTCTAACAGAAAAAATATTAATTCGTTTTATTGCATGATTTTAAACAGCTTTTGAATTGTGAAAAAAGAAAAGCTGAGGGCATTTTTAAATTTGTAAGTATTATTCAAAATTTTACAGCTTATAGTTGAAGAGTACTTTTGAGAGCTGAGATGATTCAAGTACTATCTTGTTATTGATTGAGGCTTTAAGAAATCTAGCTTTAAAAAGCACCTTGTATTGCAACCCTGCTATTTCCTGGCATCCTTTTGCTATCTCAGTAGCAAACTACTTCCAAAAACACAATCGCTCTTGCAATCCCAACTAACCAACCTTGCCCTGATCAGATGGACTCACTGTAAAAACACACAGTTGTTATTTGGGAAGCAAGAAACCTGGGGGTTTTGCAGGATGTATTTTTTGGGTGGTTAGACCACCATCTTAATTATAAATGGGTTTCAGGGAGTTGGTTGCTATAGCAACAGTCTACTTAGGGCTCTTTTCAGCGCGAAACCCTACTTGCCTGTATGTTCAAGGGAAGGCAGAATGGCTAAGGAAGGGAAATTGAGCTTTTATTTCTCCAAGAGCCATAAATTGCATCATCCTCTATTTAAAGTACACATATGGAAGAGCTGCTCCCTTTCCTCAGTGTTTTTTCTGCTGCTGAGAAGCCCCATTGTGTAAATGTTTGTGTAAAATACAACCTTCCCTTATTTCAGAAATGCGACTGCACCAGGGTTAATTAAGGCTAACATCCAATCAGATTTTTCCCAAAAGTGATGCTGAAAGCAGAGGGCAAAATCTCTTTGAAAAGCTGGAGCTGTGAAAATTTCTGATGCAATCTTTTGTCTAATGTCTCCTGCTGTAAATCAGGTTCCCTCTCCATCCTACTGAAGTCAGATAGAATTTCTCTTGCCATTGATTTCTCTGCTGCTCCCTGGTTGTGTGTCACAGACCCAAAGCCTCCTTGACTTGTTTTTTTTCCCCTCTGTTGGCTGTGAGGTGGAGAAACGTAACAAAGGGGTTGGGGGGTGTCAAAATTCCTTAATCCTGCCTGGCCACAGGTTGTGATCCTCCCATGTCCTTCAGTGACCGCCTGCACCTGTGCAGTGTGAGCACCACACAGAACAAGGCTCAGGTCTGGGGAGTTAAGCACAGCTTGGCTGGCATTGCAGGCATGGCACCGTGTGTGCTGGGCAAACGTGTCTGCTCACAGTGTGCTGAGCACTCCGTTTCCATTCTGTGCATAATCAGTTACAACATGCTGCAGGTTTGGAGTCTGTGGAGTCTGCACATTTCCTTGGTGGAATGAAACAGACAGAGGGAGAGGAGCCCGTGATAGCAAAGGGCCAGGTCTAAATTGTGGCTTTGCTTCTTTTATGTGGAACTTCTTTCCCAGCTGTTCCCCACTGCTTCAGACCAGTGAGGTGGGGATGCAGGGAACTTAGGAGTCTGAGGAGGAAACTACCTGCCTGAAGAGGGTTTTCCAGGCTCTTGAGGGTGGGGAGAATTGTCTGGTAGGGGTAATGAGCTGCCAGGGGGTATGAGCTTCATAGCCATATGGGAAAGGGAAAAGGGTTTTGAAGTAGGTTCAGTCTCCAAGAGGGAGCAGAAGGAATATAAAGCATGTGATAGGGAAGAGTTGAGACTGTCTGGGGCAAGTTAGATGGAAGTTGTCATGAAAGGAAAAAGAAATCCATTTGGAAAGAAAAGTATTGCAGCTGGAGAAGACTAGTGAAGAGGAGATGGAGAAATACCCCTGCTTTGTTCTCTGTAAGACAAAGAGGACCTTCCTTTTTATGGATCTCCAGTAATCTTTCCTGTATCTTGACCTGCAGACTGACAGTTTCCCCTTGGATAACATCTCCTCAAAGTGGAGGATAGCTGATTGTAGGAAGAGAGAAATTGCTGGCTGTAGTACCTCGGTATCATTTGGGCAGTTGTCATCACTGGCTGACACTATTATTAATTGCCGCGAGATCTTTTAAGCTTTCCCTGAGCAGGCCTGCCACACGCATGTAGAGAGAAGCTCAGAATATTACCTTACCCCAGAGGAAAACCCTAACATACAGTACTTCTTTGTCTCTCTCTCTCTCTGAAGCTCTATTTCTGTCCAAGAACTGTGAATATCTTTCTCACCTTCAGAGGTAAGAGACGCAGTCCCCGTGATTTGAGTGACAGAAGAAACTTGCCACACCAGATGAATACAGTGCAATGTTTTTGGAAGGACTGACCAGTAGGAGAGTTTGCTTAAAACAGAACAGCCTTCCATAGGACCTGACAGGGAAATGCATTCATTTTGGACATTTCATTAAAAGAGTGCAGGCTCCCAGTGCTCCGGTGCTCATGACAAGTGCTTCATGCCTTTCACTGGATGCTCATTTTTTTTTGCTCTTAGTTTAGCCAGATTTAAAATGATCTGGTTTGGGGTTAGGGTTCTGGGTTTTCTTGTTGGTTTTAGGTTGGTTTTGTTTGCTTGTTTGTCTGGTGGGGGTTTTTTTAGAAAAATTCAGAAAATCTATTGATGCTGGGGATTTCTGTACTTTCCATCTCCCTGAAGTCTGTCTTCATTTACACAGAGACCCCAGACTTACATACTGAGGCATGGTCTCTGCCCTGAATCACAAAAGGTCTGTAATCTCCCCAGTGTTGCTAGACCACAAAAGGGACAGTGCCTGTTCTAGGAACAAATAGATGTCAGGAAAGGAGAAAATTCAAAAGAAATATTTCTGAAGTTTTGCAAAGCAGAACTGATAAGTATAGCATAAACGACATGAGATTTTAAGAGATGCCTTAAAGACATTAAGCTATGAAAGTTTCATAACAGATATTAAAAGGCTTTGAAGTTCCCATGCTTAAGGGAGTTTGGAAAAGAGAGGGAGCATTAAACCCAGACGTCCAGGAGGAGCCAAGGTCTAGCTCAGAGAGTGCTGGTTGTCAGAAGATAGGAGATTGATTATTGCAGATTTCAAAATTCTCCATTTGCCCTGTTTCTGACACTCCTTTTCCGAACACTTACTGCAGCCCACTGGCAGAGGTAGAATGCAGAGCTGTCTGGAGGCTTCTGTTTTTGCCCCACTGCATTTTCTGATGGAGGAAATGGAACAAAATATTTTACACTTGAGATCCAAAAAGCTGAGTTTACCAGACTCTTCATCCTACTCTTTTTTTACTTGCTGGCTTGTGAGTATAAATGCCATCAGACTCTTACAGCCCATTCTCAAGGTGAGGATCTCCTTTGCATTCAGTTTCTCCATGACTCTATCCCAGAGGGGGCCAGATTCTCTCCTGGATGAAAGAAGCCTGCTTTGGATACAAAGCTCTCACTTCCCCCTTCCCACTTTTATGCCTTCCTGACCTGAAGTGAAGCAGGTTTTCTTCAGAATGGTAACAACTGATTCATTTGAACAAAAAGGGCCCAATTCCATGCAGATAATTTTGTAGCCAAACTTCTGTGTCCCAAATCTGACTTGTATTTTTGCATTTAAATGTCAGGCAAGACACAAAACCTCTGACTGAGTTAGTGTGTTTGCATTCTGCCTTGACTTCTCCCCATTTCTCATACAGAGGCACTGTGTTTCATATGTCCTGTCCCTCAGACCATGCTGCTGTTCTTTTTCTTTTTTCCCCCCGTTGCCATCCCCTTCAAAATCTCAAATTCAGGGCTGAAGGAGACTGGCAGCCAACTTCTGCTCTCAGGGTTATATCTGGGAATCATTCCCCTAGCTTCAAATTTATGCTGGTGCAGTGAAGACGAGAATTTAGCTTTCTGTACTGTTGTCAACAGGGGGAAAATAGAGTCCCTATAAGGCTGTATCCATGGAAACCATCCTGCCGCAATAGCGGGTAAAGTAGCAAATCATTTTTTTCAGTTTTAAAATGAAACACATTATAGTGCATCTGGCATTTAAGATATTATCTGTGCTGATAACTGTGCGGAAAAACCCTCCTCTAGCAAGTACGCTGGCAAGAGCATTTCCTCTTGATAGAATTCTGATTTTGGGTAGAATGAGCATTGATGACAAAGTACCATGAAGACAGTACAGTGAGACAGAGCCAAGTCCAGAAGCAACAGCGTTTAATGAAGGAGAAAATCGTTTAATTTAGCATTTAGCCCAAGTATCTGGGCACATGGTGACTAATATTCAAATGTATTAGCAGAGGCAGTGACCTGCCACCTCTGTCTCCCTGCTCTTTGCTTCCATGGTACCACATGTGACAAACAGTACGTTTGTACTTTGTGATGCATTTGTCTGAACAGGAGTGTGTGTGTGTGTGTGTGGCCAGTGGGCTGTCAGATGAGATTTCAATACCCATTGCAACATGGTCTGGGCAACTGACTTTATACAGGTGTGTGTTTCAGAGCCAGAGGCATTTCCAGTGCAGAAAATGTGCTGGCTGTCTCTGTGCTGTATTGTTGTTACATTCCATCACATGCGGCTCGAGAGACCATCCCTTTACTATGCCATGTAGGGAGCATGGAAACAGGAGGATTTTTTACACCAGACCTTAAAAGTTACCACATATTTTCCCTGCTGTCTGCACAGAGGTTCTGCCTTCATTTTTTCATCTATTAAGGTATCTCTCTGACCATTTTGAGAAATAATACCCTACTTGAGCAGAAAACTGCCTATATGCAGATGGGACTTCATTCTGCTTTTCCTTTTTATCAAATCCAAATATTGCAGTCTGCCTTCTCTATACCTATCAGATAGAGAAATTATCTGTCTGGGAGAAATACAACCTTATTTGAGAGGGAGGGAGTGAAGTTGAACCAGGAGGGAGTGAAAAGCATCACAGGAATTGCCTAGACTATGAGTAGCCGTTCGGTTAGTGAGGATCAGATACACATTCCTCTGTCACTTTGCAATGCCTAGGCTGTATTTTATCTGCTTCTGAATCTCAGTTCCTTGATAACAGGAATCACATATGCAATGCTGTCTTCTTTTATCTACAGCTGCCCTATCTATTATAGCAATCCCTGTTTGATTGACAGTTATGTATTTTTTTCTGACCTGAGGGCAAGCTTATTGCAATGCACTCCTTTCAGGGCTATCACTGAAACACATCCAAAATCTTCAACTGGTGCATAATGTGGCAGTTCTGCATTTGAATGAAGTGAGCACATATTGTTGGGGGCACAAGAGGTTTTGTTGTTCTGCCACATCTACCAGTTAATGGAAGATGCAGTTCAAACCCCATTAAGTGATAAAAATGGCTCAGTGGTCTGAAATGCTCTTGTTGGAAGAGAGCATTTTGTTCTGCATGTGTCCAACTGCTACATCCAGTGTTGTCTGTTTGGTCAGTTCCAGAGATTTTTTCGAGAGTCAGGAAAAGACCTCCCTATGCACTGCTTGAGGACTGTGCTTCCTTTCTGAAGAGGAAGTTTCCTGATGAAAAACATCTAGTTGAAAATCACAAACTTCTGAAGCTTGTTTTCTATGATCCATGAATGTACAGATATAGGAATCCTCCCTTTATTCAGGGGTTGGACTGCGTTCACTTCCTAAGTCTTAACCTTTTGATACTGAAGAATAAGAAATATACTTTTCATTGCAGTTTTTATCCATAATTCCCACTTTCTACATAAGCCTTCCATATTGCCATGTGAGGATGCCTGGGGCTCCTTTACAGTCAGGGTTCAAATTCCTGGTGAGCTCAGATACAAGGCATTTGCAGATTTCTCTCTAAAAGGCCAGGGAAGGGAGAAATGGAAGAGGAGCTGTGACTGGCATTTCTTGTACCATTCTTCATCACAGTCTTGTGTCTGTGTTCGTCAGGGTAGCAAAGCCCAAGAGACCAGGCATGGCCCAGGAGAACACTGCACACTCTGGAGCAGAGAGGATGGGCTTGTTTGTTACTGTGGGTCCTGGGATATGTTGAGATGGGCTGACAATACCTGGAGATTTTAATGGCTTTTGATGAGGGCTTTTCCTCTGTCCTGCAACAAATGGTGAGAAAGGTGACCTTCTTCCCACCTCCTTCAGGTCAGACCTGGGAGTCCACGGCAGGGTCAGGGGCTGCATTTGCTCTGAGGGACAAAGCAGGAGCCACCTCTGGATCTGCCACTTGCCTCACAGCTCCCAAGTGTGGCATTTTAGAGCATCCTTTGCGTATAAGCTCTTGCAGTTTGCACAGTCATGTCCAGCGTAGGAGTGTTTCTCGGTGCTGTCTGTCTCCATGGAGTTGGAGGTGACACCGTGTTTGTACATTGCCTCTCTTGCACTACCACCCCCGTGATTAAGGCAAAGCTCCTGAGTCATCTTCACAAAGATTTAAAATTTCCGGCAAACCTGTAGGCCATCTGCTAATGTGGGCAGGCAAGAAAATATCGTGTAGGAAAACTCAGTCATGTGCCAGTGTTTGTATGCGTCCCCACAGCCAGTTCTTTTAGCCATGGTAAATGACATTTTAACTATCGTCTAAATTCTTTTTGTGTAAAAAATCATAACAAACAGCAACCCTGCTGTTAAATGACTCCTCAAAATGAGCCCAGTCCTCAAAGTCACTTTACGAATATGTAAATCCCATCTATATTCTAAAATTTCATTCATTTTACTGTTTGAGAAACCTTTATCGAAAATCAGCAGTTCCCTCCTGGAAAAAAACTTGAATTGTCTTTTCTCTGGGACTCAGGTGAAAGCGTGCCCTGGTCACATTCCTGCCATGGCAGGTATTGTCAGTGCTGGCATGTGGTGGCACGCAGCAGCTGCCACTTGATACAATGCAAAGAATGTGCCCCAAGTCCAGTAATGTCTATCTGCGTTACATCTTGTACAGGGTAAAGATAGAGCCTGTTACCACTCCTGACAGTCACACAGCTATGGCTCCCTTCTCTGTTTCTATCAGAAAGCCACTCCTCAAAATTAGAATCCCTTTGCATTCCTAGCCTGCAAAGGCAGGGCTATTCCTAGCAGTACCCTGTGGATTAATATTCAGAGCAAAATAAAAATATCAGGCCAATGCATACATTGATTTGTTCTTCTAACCCCAAGAAGCCATGCCTAGTCCTGGTTCCATACATATACTAGCTGTAAGCACAAACCTTGCCTCATCTGTACTCAGTTTATCATTGCAGAAATACCTAAAACAGATGAGTAGTTCTAAGGACTATGGTGTGTCCTTGGATGGCAAGTTCTGCTAAAAATTCTGGTGACACGAAAAGGTAACTTGCTAATCAGCAAAACCACCATAAATGCAGTATTGTTTACAACAAATATGGGGAAAAACCAAGATCACTTCTTTCAGTTAAGACCCAATTTACTGATGAATAGATTATAACTAAACAATGTGTTGGTTCAGGGTGTGGAAGACTGACAGTCTCTGGCCCTTAACTTCATGCAGACCCCTGAAAAATATCCCTGTCTGCAATGGGAGACTTGTTAGTGGGCAAGGTCATTTTCACAATGATGTAAATAGAAAAACGGGTGGCTGAATCTACCCAGACTTGAAAATGTGAGGGTGTTCTTGCCTCATGCAGAGAGAAACACTGTCCTTTTTAGTTTGTGCTGCTTGGGAAGCCTTTAGAGATGACCAGAAAGCAGTCACACTGCTGTGAGCAGCAAGAGCCAGAGAAATGTTGTGTTCCCTGTATCCTTCTGTTCAGCAGTGAGCTGTTCCTTAGTTCTCTATCCTGGCCCATTCTGCAGCCTCCTCTTTGTCTTCCACCACCTCCAAAGGGGCCTTCTCAGAGGCCAAAGCTGGGCAGAGTCCAGCCAATCTGTCAGTTTTGGCAGGGCACATGATAGAGAATTCACCCAAGTTTCATACTTCTAGATCAAATTCCTCTCAGCAGCTGGAGGCCAGAGGATTTCTCAGCTGGCACAGTTAGAACTCTCTGTACAGATAGTACCTGCTCTGGCCTAAAGCCTCATGTGACAGGCAAACCTGAACCAGCACAATCCCTGTGTGCTTCATCAGCTGTTTCTGGTTTGCAGCAAAGGTATTTCTTACCCCTGTCACAGGACAGATTCTGGATCTCCCTATACTATGTGAGTGTGGCTGAAGGATTTTCAAATGCTTGAGTTGCAGCACAGACCCTGTAATCCCTCTCTTGAGAAGCCTGGAAAGCCTTGCATGTGGAGCATGCCTTGGCTTCAGCTCTTGCTCTGCCACCGCACAGTTTGACCAGAGACCAACTGCACCTTCTGAAGAAAGACTTTAGGTTTGGAAGAAGGAGGACCATCCTTTTGGTGCCCTTGGGAGCAGCAGCACAGTACTGTGGCTTTTCCCTTGTGCTTGAGAGCGCACCAGTTGTGTACAACTGCAGGACAGGGCACGTCTGCAGTGGGATTTCACACTGCACATCCTGGCTTTCTCGTGCGACCCCCTGCATGAATGACAGACCCTGAATACATCAGACTCTGCTGCTGTTAAGTGTCCCTCTGTGAAAGGGGAACAGATGCTACTTGTCTCACATTTAATTTCACCCTTCCCCTAAGCACTCACCTTCTCCATGCAGGTGTGTCACTGGTGGTTCCTGGCTGTCACTGCTGTATCCCGGGCCACTGCCTCTAGGAGAGGGGACAGAGCACTCCCTCCGGCCAGGCCATGGCAGGGGGTCTCTGCATAGTTCCAGGGCCCTGGCCTGCACTGCTTGGCCTCCTCGGGCTGCAGCGAGTCAGACAGAGAGACAGCCGTGCTGTGTGAGGCTTGTGACAAGGTACCACCTATGTCTGGGCAGACAGAGTTAAAGAGAGGTAAAAATGTTGGTCTACTAAGAGATGTCTCAGGGCCAGAGTCGCTTGAACTGAGACCGAAGTCCTTGAAATAGGAGAGTGCTTGATTATTCAGCTGGGCATATTCAAAATTATTCAAATTTATCTTGCTTTGAGTAACCTCATCTGGGATTTTTGCTCTACTTTTCTGATCTTCAGAGCAAATTTGCTCCCCATTTTGCTTCAAATGATACAGACTGCTAGACTGGACTCTTGTCTCATAGTTGTATTGGTTTGTAGTAGGAATACTGGGATTTTCTGGATTTTGAGCAATGCAGTTGCATTCATTTTGCAACAATAATTTGTTTTTGTACTGAGACATCTTATGAATGATACTGTTCATTTCATTCCCAATGTATTTGTCTTCCAGGTGCTTGTTTTCATAGCTAATTTTTAATGATGCCACCTGTGTTACACAGTGCTCTAAGAGCTGCACTATGTTAGTGCTGCTCTCTGTTGGTGTGGGGCTCATGTAGCTCTGGAAGTGATTGAGGGCTAGAGGCTGCCGTGGTTTGTCACAGGAAATAGAGAGAGAGTGATACATTGGTTTATTTCTATCTTCCCTCTCAAGGGGATCTTGGAGTGAGGTCGCAGCAGTCTTGTAGGAGTAACATGATTCTACTTCGTGATTATCATCTAATGAAGGATTTTCAGAGCTCTGGGAGCCACTCTCTCTGTTCAGCTTTTCTGGCAGTGGGTTTTTATCTCTGGATGTCTCACATCTCAATGAACTTTCTGCCTTCTCATTCTCAATTGAAGATGTCTGCAGATTGCCTTTGTTAGCCTGTGATTGTGGTGCATAACTTGATGATCTGGTGGTTTCTGCAGTCCCAGGTGCTGTAGATAAGTCTCTGTGGTGACTCCTTTCTCTTCCTTGGAAATCCAGATTAGATGTGTTCAGGCAGGAGTCCAGGCTGTGGTCTCTTCCAGCAACGTTTACTGAAGAGGCCTGAGTTGCATGTTTGCTTTCCTCCAAAGGCACACATACGTTAAATGTATTAGATTCACCCTTGCCTGGTGTCTCCTGCTGAGCTTCTGTGCTCCCTTTCTGCTCTGGACTGTGACTGGGCAAGATCAATGAATCATTAGACTTTTCTGGCTGTGATTGAGGACTCTGAAGAGAGTCAGGGGAGGAAATGAGTCCCGAGTGTTTCCGTAGCCAGTTTATTATCCCCATGGTCAGTGAAATCTCAGTGTCACAGAGTTTTAGCAAACATTCTTTGCCTTTCCATGTGCTGTGGAAAAAACCCTGGCTGATGATGTCTAGAGTTGGCTGGGAAGCCATGTTCTCCTCAGCTCCAACATGAAAGCTGTAAATGGACAAAGGGATTTCAATGGCTTGCTCTGAAACACTTTCAGATGCACACAAGTCATCATCAAGGATAGGGTTTACTTTGACTTCATTTGGGTCATAGAAGAGCTCATAAAGGGCATCTCCGCTGTAGCTGTCTCTTGGAAATCTACCTGGGACACCGGGAGTCTGAGCTTCCTTCAGTTCATCATCTTGTCCAGGAGAGAATGAATCATAGTAGCCTTCATCACTTGTGGATGTGGATTCCTGGTTTTCACTTTTCGGTGTTTCTGTTTCTGTGGAGCTGTCTTTGGAGTTGTCACCTTCTTTATCAGGTGACACCTGGGGGTCTGTGACCAGTACGGCAGCCTGACTTCTATCCTTTTCTATGTCAGAACCAGGTATCTTCAGTAACTTCTTTTCAAACAGAGCACTCTGATGTAGCCTTACTGATTTATTGATGTTGTCCCAAAACTTTGCAAATTCCACTGTCTCATTCTGGCCAGGAGAGGCCAGCTGCTCCACCCCTCCTTGGAAGGAGCCCATGCCAGGGCTGTCTTTGTGCTTGCTTCGCCTCAGCAGAAGGTCTTTGCTGTTCTCCAGCTCCAGATGAGCGGAGCTCTCATCAGCAAAGATTTCCCCACAGCCGGTGAGGGAGTCAAAGCTCTTCAGGGAGGCAACATCTTCACACAGGGCATTGCAGTAGTCATAGGAGGAGTCAGACTGTAGTTCACTGTCTGAGCAGTCTTGTGACAAGCAATCAGCTGCGCAAGTTTCTCCAGTTTTGAAAAGATACTTTGCAAGACGTCCAGACAACTCACTCCTGCAGCCTGGAGAGGATAGGTTCTTGTCCTTCTCCACCAGAAATGAGAGGCTGTCTGGTTTATTTTTTCTTATGTGAAATATATCTCTGAGCCCTTTCTTAGATCTCTTGAGGGAAATCCTCTTCCTGGGAATGGTTTTTGCGACAGCTGGTACAAAAGGCATCTGTGGCACAAAGTTCCTGTAATCTATCATCTGACTGCTGCATGCAGACTGGCTGGGGCTGACCACACACTCCTTCTTACTGCTGGAGCTGGACATCCCTGAAAAGCTGATGCTATTGACAAGTCGGCCCTTGCCCTTTCCAAAAAATCCCTCCTCACAAGCTCTGCTGCTGGGGCTGCAGTGCTCTGTTTTGTCTGCCTCAGTAACACAGTCATGGGTTTTACTCTTCCTCACAAGCTTGTAGGAGGAGCCAGATGATTTTTCCAGGTTGTGATCACCAGCTCCATTCCTTGCTGCTCTGGTAGAAAATCTGTAGTTCTTGTGTGTGGCCAAACATGCCAGCTGGACTTCAGCCACACTTTGGTTTACCTCCAGAGCTGCCTTTTTGTCTTTGCCCATCTCATCTTTGTTGGTCGGAGCTGTATGCACTGGTGGCACTTTCTCATGTTGCACACTGGATTTTATGAAAGTCTTTCCTCTCTTGAGCTCCATGCTGCTTCCTCACATCTGTTTCTGTAAAGAAAACAGCAGAACACAACCATTGTGAGGTTGGTGAGTAGCACTTGTAAATTTTGAAAGCAACCGGAGAACAAAGGAAGAGATATTAAGCATTAAAAAATTGAGCTTGTCTGTCACCAGACATTTTCATCGTTGAGTCATGGTACTGCATGAGAAACAGATTGAGTGAAACTAAAGGTGTGTTGGCTGGAAGATCCAACAAGGAGAAAACAGTGCACATTATGGGTTCATAGCTGAGGCTCAGAGAACATTTTGTGTTACAAATAAGCAGATTTGCATTGAGGATTATGACTTCAGGATGGCTTTTAACAAGGTAAAGGTCCTGTTCTGAAGGTAGAAGAGGCATCAACAAAAAGCAATGCTTGAGAAACTTCGACATGCAAATGTGTGCATCAGGGAGGCAGCAGCTCATAGACCTGTACCTTAGAGTTGGACAAAGATCTCAAGCTGGGAAATCTCCTGAGAAAATGGATCAAACTTTCGACACACGACGCTCACTTTATATTAAAATAATTCTTATCTGTGAGTAGAAAATCCATAAACCTTGGTACTACCCTGGAAGCATGCAGAAACTGAATTACTGATTTTGCTTCCCCCCTGAGCATAATGTATCATTTTCTACACTGCTGCTTTTATTGTCAAAAATCAAAAATGCCATATTGAAAATCATTGTTAGTCATGACAAAAGTGACATCTCCAATTTACAAAGACCAGTGTAGCACGCAGAGGCATTGCCACACTGGATCTGCACTGTGCATTGATTAGCTGTTTCTAAAAATATTCTAATACCTGTATCAATGCCAGCTTCAGGCTCTGCCCATATAGTTTAGTATTGAACCTGTTTTACATTTTCATAAATCTAATTAGTCATTAATTATTTTAGCCATGCCACTTTCAGTTTTCTGGCAGTTCTTTCGTAGAAACATCCAATCCTTTCCTGTAATGCATCAACTTGAATATTGAGTAAGGCAATGGAGTTACATAAAGGTAGGTCAGGGACAAAGCAAGCACTACCTAAAAGCTGCTGGAGCAACCAGAGTTTTACTTGGAAAGCAGCACAATAATTCCAAGTCCCGCCCTTGAAAGAATGTGCTTGGATCTCTCCTTAATGAAACCCCATTTAATGATTTATCTTGTTTTGAATTGGTTAGACATAACTAAACAATTGGAGACACTGAACAGGAGACTTTAAATTCAGCACCAGGCCTAGCCTTTGTACTCCTAAAATAGAACTTAATCTTCCTTCTATTTTGAACGATAACAGCTGTCTGTAGCCTCCAGAAGCTGTCCAGTTGCCAGGCCTTGCTGGAACAGCCACACTCTGACCAGCACCTCACAAGATGTGGGACTGTGTATTTGGGGGCACTTCTCCAGCAGGCAGATCAGTGACAGCCCCTTTCTTACAGAAGCTGCAAACTAGCAGGTGATTAGCAATATTTACAACTAAATGTAGGTCAGTGACAAAAGGTAGAGAATGTCAGGGCAAAGTGTGAATGTTTGACACGCGGTGGGAAACATGGTGGGAAGTGATAGATGGGTGTCTATCAGTGTGATTGAGATGTTGGCCCGTTTATTTGTACTTGGCACTACATGTGAGTGTTACAGAACATTCTTAATGAAAGCCAGTAAACATTTTACTACACTGACAGGTATTTGGAGTTCACTGATGCTGTGGGAAACTTGTTTTGCATATTTAGAAATAGGTCACTGGGACACGATTCCTCTCCTCTTCTGAAAAGCAAGGTGTGATCAACAAGCAATTCAGTGTGCAGAACTCCAGCAGGGTTGTGAAAACAATCAGAAACAGCTGATGCAAGACCAGTTATTAATATCCCAAAAATAAAGTCTCTGACATGTCAGTCCTTTGCAAGTGTAGAAGTAGGTACTGTGTCCCTGTGGGAAGCTCGTGATGCTGCCGAGAAGCTCCTTAGAGGTCTGTGACATTGGCAAGTGCCAGCCTTACAACAACGTTATGTAGGACTCTTTGAAGTCCTGCAGCTGTTTCTGCCCATTCTGAGTATTAAGCAAAGGTCACTTTTGCAGGATATTGCATACTTGGGAACTTCTCTGCAGATGCATTAAAAAGGCTTTCAGGGGTGGATTTATTTACTGCCAAGTATGAAATGTATTAAAGCTAAGAATTTAGGATGACATTAGATAATCTTCGGAATAAAGTAATGTTTGATCTGAATTGTATCTCCTTGATAAGAAACACAATGCATGACCAGTTTGATAACTGGGTCTAGAAACCTCAAGTCTTGTTCTTCCATCTTTTTTTATATAGGTTAGATGAACAGTTTTAACATGAAAGGCAAAACGGCCCAAGTAACATTTTTACTGAGAATCTGTCATGCAATAATGCAAGATACACTGATGATAGTCTATGCTACCTTTTCAGTTTCTTCTGATGAGGAAAAAAGTGTTAGCTGTTGTTTTGCGGGGGTTTTGTGGTTTGGTTTGTTGGGTTTTGTTAATATCTACTAGATAGATATAGATATATAGATAAATATAGATATATAT
>VZRR01004755.1:1067855-1111058 GCA_013398015.1 Oreocharis arfaki | reverse complement strand
TAGATATAGATATATAGATAAATATAGATATATATATATATATATAATCACCAACTTTGTATTCTAATGTCTATATTTATTCCCATATGTTCTTCCTCTAATACTCCCTCAGGATTCATGCCAGACTTAGTATCTAGTTCATTGTGTCATCCTGCTTATTCTAAGACTGTCACATCTTTGTAAAACTTCCCCATCAAAAATGTTATTTAAAATGAGCAACAAGAAAGGGAGGACCTCCTCAGTCAACTCTTTGAGGGCTCTTCAGGGCAGACTACCAGAGTCTGCAGAGTTTTTAAAACATTCATCTTAGTTGTTGTTTTGTAGCTTCCCATACTCTGAGTTCCTCTTCATACATGTGTGACGTAAACTATCAATGAACTTCTTTCCAAAAATAGACCAGAAATATTTATGTGATGATTCTCTCTTTCTGTATCTATTAATACTTTTAGCCCTTTTGGTTGTAATGGATTATGCCATGATACCTTTTTTTCGGTCTCTGCAGGGACACAAGTTCTATCTCTAACCCCAGAAGCTGTACTGGTGAAGTTAGAAACAGATTAAAGTGCTGTAAGGGAAAGTTACCCTCCAGTGGTTATGTAAAGCTAATCAAAATTCTATGAAAAATTATTATAGGTATTTAAAACATAGTACATTTTTCTGGGATTTATTGACCCATGCACTCAGCTACACTAGTGTCTGTCTCTGCTCCTTTTCAATTATTCTTCTCTTGGACTTGCAGTGTCTCGCCTCTTCCATAGGGATAAAAGATATATGAGGGCCTGATTTCCACCTTTGCAAAGGAAATACAATTTGCAATTAAAAATCATTGTAAAGAACAGAAACCCGTGGAAACTAGCAGTCAGTATGCTGAGAGTCTCAATGTTTTCTTCATTAATAACAAATTAATGGTTTTTTACTATCTGCAAAATTACTTATGGAATGATTTTAAATAGAGGACATCCTTGAATCTTACACTGGGCTACAGTTTAGTTGTCTTTTACGATAAGATTAGGTGCAGCAGCAGCACTGAGGCTTCCCATCCACAGTAAACAGTACTTTTTATCTGGCTTGATCAGACCAGCTGCTCACTTTTAGGATTTCACAAGTGTCTAAGCAGGCAATTAGAACCGGATTTGAGGCTTATAGTGTAATGGAAATAAGGTTTTCTTTTAAATTTGGATAATATTGCTCATAAAATGCACAGCCTTTTCATAAAACCAGAAGGTTTTACTGTGTCTGTGATTCATTTAAAAGTAAATCAAAGTTTTAGAATGGGAAGATTAACACATTCCTGTGGGCTGAGGAGAATTGATTTTAGGGCAGTGAAAGAAATTGCATCTGGTTCTGGGTTATGAGGACCCGAACAAGACTGAGTTAGGTAACTGTTCTGGTTAATAAGAGCCATATTCAGACAGCCTAAATCCTGCCAAAGTCCAGGCCAACAAACAAGGGCTGAAGAGGGGTGCAATGGAGCTAGATATTCATTAGGAAAGTGGTTGGGGGCAGGATTGAAACTGTCCAGATATTGCCTCTGTCATGTGAGTCAAAGAAAGGAGTCAGATTTGCCTCTGCCCACGGGGCCCAACACTTTGTGCCAGCCATCCTCAAGTTTCCCTCTGTGGTGGAATGTGACAGACCCTTGCTTTGGGTTTTGGGCTGGGCCAAAGTTGTTATATCTTGTTAGCTTATGACACAGTAGAAAGGTTTGTTTAGGTTTTCTTCAAAGAAATGTTAAAATACCAGTCCTCTTGCATATAATTCTAGGAATATCATCCTACTGGGAAAGTAGAAGTATCTATTTCAGTGAGGTTGCATGGGTAGAAATAATACTATTACAAACAGGAAATTTAGATAAAGTCTCCAGCTTCAGCAAGTTTGGTTCAAAAATAATTTTGCTCAAGTAGGAAAAAATATAATTGAGGTTCATTTATTTCAAAATCTTTTCAGCTATCCATCCCGGACCTCTCTTACTTGCTCATTTGATATGTAATTTATGTATAATTACCTCTCTTGGAGACAGAAATAGGTAAAATGCAGAATATAGTGGTTTTGAAGGGGAGATAGGATGTTCTTTCTTTACATTTAGATTTCTTTACATTTAGATCACGCTCACAATTGGCAGGTTGTGGAAATGGTGCCTTGCTGTCACCTGTTAAGCAGAATTCTGACTACCACTTGGCACCCGAATTTCACCTCCCTCCAAGCATTTTCCCTTTATTAAATGAAAAAGTTGATAAACACTGAATAGTCTTTTAGGCTTTGTAATTCAAAAATAAGGGAAAACCTCACTTTGTACTGCTTTTATGTTTTCTGATACAAGTTTGGAGTGAGTCCAAAATCCCTTTTCCACAAGTGGCCTCATATCAATCAGACTTAAGCTGCTGAGTATCAGAGGTACCTCTGGAAATGTTACCCTTCTTTTCCATCAGAAATTGTAACATAATTAAATTTCCTGAAAGCATCTCTCTTGTTTGGCTATACAGACATGCAATGCTTCAAATCCATGCATTTTAAGATGAAAATTTGTAAAAAATATTTCTTGATAAATTGTGTAATGGGAAAGGGGAAAAGAACAGAGCACTCTGGGAGGTTCTCCCCATTCTTAACCTCAGGAGGATTTTTACTAGCCACCAGTTTGAAGTCCTAAAATGCAAAAACAAGCAAGCATGAGGTGGTGAAAGCCATAGCTACTTCTAAAGTCAGTGAACAACACTAATTTTTAATGTTTAGTATCTAATCAATTAGCAGTGCATAAGTAACAGCTGGTGCTCCCAGTAAAGTGTGTGTGAGGGGGGTATTTTTGGAATAAGACTGTTTATTTACAGGCAAAAACATTAACTCTCTATCTCAGAAGATGAAAGTTAATAATGGAAATACTTACTAATAATCATGAACGTATATTCCATTCTGTTCATTTGATTTTTAATTGCAAAGCAGAATACAGCTTCCTTGCCAGAGGGTAGTGATATTCTCGCTGCAGTTACTGTAACACTGTTCCTAGTAAGCAAATAAACATAGCAGTTCTCTGGTAAAAACCATACAGGATTTTAAAGCAGGGCTCATCTTCTCCCTTAAACTGATTACCCTGCTACTATCTCATCTCCATTAGAAAGCAGAAAAGAACAGGGTGGAAAGGATGGAGGATGTAATCAGGGAGAGTCATGATTCAGGAAACAGCAGAATGTTTATTTTTAAAGACGCCTGTGTGACACACAAACCTGCATTGAGATCATGCCTCTCCTTAGGAGTACTCCTCTCGCCGTCGTTAGTGGCTGCATTGTATCATGCCCCTTAATCATTTGTCTCTCTTGGGTAACCCAGAATGCCTAATTATTTGCATATACATTTAGGTCAGGCGATGGCTTTCTCATGAAGAACCAGCAAAAAGCACATTAGTTTGTCTTTAATTCAACCCTCATTCCACTGAGCACACAAAGTAAAATCTTACACTCTCCAGCAGAATATTAGAAAGATGTGTAGTTAAATGCTTAATCTTATTAGCAATGTGCTATAGGGAAGTCTGAACCTTCCTTTAAGCCCTGACAACTGTTTCGTGGAGCTCAGGATTTTTCATAGTAAAATTAACCACGTTTCCACTCTCAGCACACCGTCCTGCTGCGTGCTGACAGGAGGGATCCCTGGGGGCACAGCAGCACCCAGTGCTTCCCCTAGCCCCATCCAGGGCACCCAGTGCTTCCCCCAGCCCCATCCAGGGCACCCACAGCTTCCCCCAGCCCCATCCAGGGCACCCACAGCTTCCCCCAGCCACGCATGGGGTGTGTGGCAGGGCAGAAGGAGGCTGAGACCATGACAAAAGGAGGCTCCTTCTCTGACAAAACCTCTGCACCCCTCACTCAGTTTTCTTCTATACCTGAGGCTGAAAGAAATGTAACTGCTTGAAATGTTCTGATTACATCATGTAAAAGGGCAGCTTTAACTCCTGCGCGGGCAGCTTCCAAATCATCACTGAATTGCTAAGGGAAGGCAGCAGAGCAGAAATTTCCACTGCATACCTGAGAAGGAGACAGGGCTTTTTTTCCTTGCCCTGGCCAGCAGCCTGTTGGTACCAGACAGCAAAGTGTTAACACTGACAGCTTTGGCTGTCCTCAGTAATTTATTGTTTTTAAAGGAGATAGGATGTGCATTTTTATAAATACAGGCGCAGACTTGTCAGATGTATGGAAAAAGAAGTAAAAAGCAATGCTTCAAAAACAAGCAGTCATCCCAAAATAATAGTCACTCAGAGTCGCTATGTCAGAGCAAAAGAAATGCCATTGCACCAGAGCAAACAAGGCGGATCACAAAAATCCTACTCACCATGTTTTATTACTGAGCAGAAATCCTCTGTCTCCTAGCCTTGCTCCTGAAGCTGGTCTTTATCCAGAGGCTCCGGTGATGCTTTTCAGATTCTGAGGGGCTGGACCACTGCTGCTCTCCAGTGTTACTCTCCACCCCCTGTCTTTTCCTCCTCCTTCTTCCTTCATCCCCACCCCCTCATTCCTCCAGCTTGTAGCTTTTTCGTACCTTACATAGATCCTAAGCTTCCACACGGAGCTTCATATAGGAAAGATGCTTATTTCAGCCATCTGCTCGATGCTATGGAAATGCCTCCTTTGCTTTAGGAATAAAAGCCCAGGACGTAAGCTTGGGAGTGTCTGATCCAGCATTTTGGTTCCTCTCTATATGACTGCTTACTAAATAGGGAGGAATACATCCAAATTAATCTCATTTCTCACGTGTTGTTTTGTTTCAGACTAGGATTCAGGAAAAGTGATCGGAATGTGTTTTAGGTTAGGGTGATGCTTCACTGGCAGCGTATGCAGGGGTGGACTGTGCCACCCTTTGTAGAGCTTGTGTCATTGCTAAAGTTGGAAGGGCTTTCATGCAGGAGCAAAGTAGTGTGAGGGGCAAGAGTGACTATTTCAGCTGCCCAAGGCTGGAGTGCCTGGCGCTAGCCTCACACCGCCTTCAACAAACATCATTTACCAAATTCTCCTTACGGTCCGTCTAACTTCTGCTTCAGTGTGTGGTAAAGGCAACATCTGATGTTGCATCATCATTCTTTGTTATATAGATAAGTTTATTACCATCACAAACACCAGGGCTCTAATTTCACAGAAGTGTAAAACTGGCATCCTTCCCCCAGCCCTCTCCCCTGCAGGGCTCCTAACCTGTTCACATCTTGATTGTCCCACTAATTCCTGTCTAAGTCCTTTACATCAGCCTCTCAAGCCCCCTGCCTTCTCCTTCTTGCTTGTTGAAGCACATCTGCTGGGGGCATGATAGGAACTTCTTGAAAGCCAGAGTGTATGCCATGAAGCAGTGGCTTAATCCGCTTCAGTAGCTCTCCTGTGAGCTGCAGTTTAGAGCTGCACTCAGGATAATGCAGCAGTTGTTGCAGACTGGTGTATCTGCAGGGAAGATGCCCTCCTGGTGTAGGGGCTACTTCACAGCTCCTGTAACTCAGCAAACAGGCAGCTCTTGGATGGCTGAGGCTGAGCAACTTCAGACAAGTCCAATCTGTGGAGGCATTTAGAAAATCTCCAGCCCTGCATTAACTGAAAATGAGCATTCCCTCACAACTGCAGCAGGTACATCAGCCAGAGAGCCAATCTCTTCTGTCCCCACATCACAGCAGAAAGGGAACAAAAGCCTTAACCTGCTCCCTGTTCTCATCTTCCTTTTCATTGTATGCTTTTGCTGAATCTTGGAGACAGGGGAGGAAAGGAGCGTGAACTTTCGTGCTGTCTAAGCTTCTAAAGCTGAAAAATCAGCCTGTTAACTTTAAAGCTGGCAGAACAGAGTGCTCCTGCTCTGAGTGTCAGGCAGTAAGCCACTCAAGTGTCCCTGATGGTAGACACTGGAAAATTACACCTTGGGAAAAAAAAAAAGCCCAGGTTAAATCCAACCTGCAACAAGTAGGAAGCCTTTGTGTGACTTCACCGAGAGACTGGTGGGAGGAAAGAACAGGCTGTGGGTGAATCCTAGTAGTTCTGGCAAGTAGATTAAGAACAATCGTGAGAAGAAATACATTAATTAGAAATAGATGTGATGGGTTTTATTCTGCATGAGATATTTGTGTTAACACAGGAGGAAAACTCTCCTCCTGAGGGGTATACGAAGACACCAAATTTTCAGGTAGTACCTCATGGCTCTGCAGTGATGTCACTTTTGAGAGCCTCCCCTTTGATTTGGAAAGAGGAGGCCTATAAAATGCTGAAGTCCTTCTTTGCTCAAAGTAACACCAAGGCTTGTTAGAAGTGTTGATAGACATGAGAATCAATCAGAGGTCACAGCCGTCCCCTGTGCCCGGGTGGCCAGGAAGACCAATGGCCTCCTGGCTTGTATCAGCAACAGTGTGGCCAGCAGGACCAGGGTGGTGACCACCCCCCTGTGCTGGGCACTGGTGAGGCCACCCCTCAAGTACTGGTTTTGGGCCCCTCACTTCAAGAAAAATGGTGAGAGGCTGGAGTGTGTCCAAGGAAGGGAATGGAGCTGGGGAAGAGGCTGTAGCACAAGACTCATGAGGAGCAGCTGAGGGAGATGGGGGTGTTTAGGCTGGAGAAAAGGAGGCTCAGGGGGAGCTTCTCACTCTTTACAACTCCCTGATAGGAGGCTGCAGCCAGGTGGGGCGTGGGCCCTGACCACAGGTAACAAGGGATGGGACAGGACAGGAGGAAATGGCCTCAAGTTGTGTCAGGGAAGGGTTCAGATTAGATATTAAGAAAAATTGCTTCACCAAAAGGGTTGTCAAGCATTGGAGAAGGCTGCCCAGGGCAGTGGTGGAGTCCCCATCCCTGGAAGTGTTCAAAAAGTGTGGATGTGGCACTTGGGGATACGGTTTAGCCATGAGTATCGTGCTAGTGCTGGGTTAACAGTGGGTCTGGATGGTCTTACAGGTCTTTTCCAGCCTTAATGATTGTGTGATTCTGGTGCTGATTCTAGGCTGCTGTTGGTATTGTCTGAGCAAAACTAGGAGCTTAGGTTTTCTATTTGAAAGTTATTCTTACATACAATTTCTGAGCTGAGTTTCTGAACTCTGAAGTGTAGGCATTAAAGATAAAGGTACATCAGAAAAGATCTATCCAAATATGCCATGTGAAGAAGGATGTAGGCAACAGAGAGCACTTAAAATTATATTTAAAGCGTACTTCATGTTCAAATTGAGCTCAATAAACAAAGATTTGGAGAAAATAATCTGGACAGGAAGGAGTTCTTATCTCCAGTATCGTTTCAGGTAGTTTCCATACATGCAGTCTCTAGAACAGTCTGTTGCTGCTCCTCAGGAACTGGGAGAGCTCTCATGTAGTGTCCCCATTTCTAACAAATGGCACCTGTTGTCCCTTTGCTGGAGAAGTTAGAGGGGATCACTCCAGACCTGGATGAGATGCACAAAACTGTTCATGGAGATTCAGGTAAAGCATCCTCTGTGATGAGAGGACTCCAGGTTTTAGGATTTTACTTTGGGATGTCCACATGGACAGAAATTGCCAGCTTTAGAGCCTTTTATTTCCCTTCCTCATGGGAAGTAGCTTAAATCCAGCAGCCATCCATGGCCACAGCTGTCCAAAGCTATCCTTGGCCATAGCTGTCCATGGCCTTAACCTGCACTGACCTAAATCTCGGTGTCATTGCACACACTGCTAAATGCACGGTATGTTGAATAGCAGCTGATCCATGGTAGCCCTCATGCTACCATGACCTTTTTTCACTTCCTAAATAGTCCTCAACTTGCAGTTCCCTCAACTATCCTTTTCTGCTATCACTTCATTTCAGGCTATTTCAACATGGCTGTTGATCAGCTTGGCTCAAAATGTTGGCCATTGGAGAACCTAATCATCCTCTCTGATTAATTCTGATTAATTCAGTCTGTCCAGAGTTGTTGGGGGCATCAGTGGGCATGAAAGGGAAGGGAAATCAGAAACTTGTAAATGAGGGGCACATGGCACTGCTGCCATCTGTTTAGCAGATGCACACAGCCCTTGCCATGGGGAGTAGGAAGAGGGCCCTTGAGGGAAGAGGGACTAAGGAATGCACAGTCACTGGCGAGGGAAGAGTAGGGTGGCAGGGATCCTTGGTGTGAGGAGGACTGGGGAAAGGAGGAGGAAAATCCTCATGAGGGACAGTGTGCAAAAACAGGGAGGGAGTTTTTAGATGAAGCAGGCCCAGCCTCCCAGAGCATGGAAGCCTGAGTCTCCTCATGGTGGGTAGGAAATGTTTGCATCCAGTGATTAAAGACAGCTATTAGCATAAGCAACTCACAAAAAGCAGTCTATACTATTTTTAAATTTTGTGCCATGGAAGAATGTAGCAGATTCTTTAACCCTGAGACTCAGAACAAAAGTGTTTGCTGAGCTAGCTCTATTTGTTTCCAAGGAATTGCTTACAGAATGAATTTGATCCAGGCTATTTCCTGCCAGTGAACTAATGAAGAGTCTCACATCTCCAATCCAGTTTCTGCTAACATCAGGTTAAACTTAATTATTCATGGATTCTTATCAGTATTTCTTGGTTTTGCATGTCGAAGAGAGTTGGTAATGGAATATGGAGCTTTTTCTGTCCAGATTGCTAGCAGGAGACTGCCCTAGGTTGAAGGGAGCAAGCCTTGCTACTAATCTGACTGCTTCTCAGGGCTTTCATTAAGTTAATTGCTACTCTCTTCTCAGTTGCTTGGTGAGCTGGTGTATGCTGCAAATTTTAGAATCGTGAATTGCTGTTAATAACATCAGTACTTAGCAAAGGAAATAAAAATATTTTTATCCACAGATTTCTGCAAGTGTACTCTACCTCAATGTCTCCTGCTTGTCTTCTCTGTGAGGCACTGATGCTGCCATATTTGCAGCCCAGGGCACGATGAGGTGCAGCAGGTAGGGTCACAAGACCAAATTAAGGTATTAAAAAGCCTGGCTGTCCTGCCTGCCAGCCAGGCCTCCCAGCAGCAATAACGATGCCATCAGGGGCAGGAAGGAGTGCCAAGTGCCTCCAGAATGGGACTGATCACGGTCTCATTACTGCTGTCCTGGGGGCTGTGGGTGACTGATTGGGAACTGCTTGTTGCCCCAAAGAATTTAAAGGGCTTTTAAGGAAAAAAAGAAATTATTGAAGATGTTTCTCCAGCTGCTGTTGTTGGACTAGTGACTGCCCTTATACTTTCTGCTTTAAACAAAAAGCTCTTGAGTAATAAATATTTGTCTGTAAAATCAATGTGGAAAAATTAGCTGCACTATATGCTATGAAGAACGATGTCGAAAGAATTGTTTCACCAAGTCATGAAAAACTCCAGGGCTCTAGAGACCAGAGACAACACCTGGGAGGGACAAGAAACCTCAAGGACCTGACTACAGAAATGTTTAAATACAAGGCATGTTTTCAGAAGCTTTTTCCTTCCAGATATGCCTGTGTGTCATAGACATCTGTCCAGATGAGGAAAGAGTACCTCCAGTTTATTGAACTTCATTAACAGGCACTGCTGTCTGAAAGGCAAAACAATTGTTCAGCATAAAGCATGTGGATGGCAAAATGTGCTATTCCACAACCATCCCAGTGCAACCTATAGGCAAAATTTTCTCAGCTTCTGCTGAGGAAGATGCTGTAGTGATGCCTTGAGGGAAAGTTACAGGAAATATTTTATTACTGTTTTGTGTGACTTTGTTTCCCTGCTTAATTTGATATTAATCTCTGCCTGAATACATCAAATGCTCTGAAGACTTTGTTAAAGATTCAGTCAGGAAGCCAAAAAAAGAGATATATAAATGTAAGTAGCCATAGATACACAGCTTCAAATAATACATACAGTCCATCAGTGAGGCAGAAGCTCTTTCAGTGGCTCTCATGGGACAGCCTTTCAAATAATAAAGTTGGGATCAAAGGAGGCCTAAAAGCAAAACGGCTTAAATAAGAGAGAAGTGAGAGAGGGTGAATGCAATAACACAGCAGGCTCAGGTCTAAACGCAGGGACAGTGGCACACCGAGTTGTGAGCGGGACAGGCTGCTGCTCCCTTTCACTGCTCCCTTTCACTGCTCCCTTTCACTGCTCCCTTTCACTGCTTGTATGCTTTTATTTCATATCCCAGTGAAATAAATAATCATGTGTTGTACAGAAGCTGGCTTGCTCACACTACAGAAGATACACCTGTCACAGGATCTTGTAAAGGAGTCCTCATGGCTGGTATGAAGGCCAGGAACCAAATCACAAGTCCTGTTCTGAGGGAAGAAACCTCTTGCCTGAGTGTAGGTGCTTGGTCCTGGAGGAAAAGGAGCACTACAGCCAGTTTGTGGGCTGCGACAAGTAGCCCTGTGCTGTATGTAAAATCCCATTGGTGTGCCAGTCAGTATTTAAATGCAGGCAAACAAAAGAACATTTGGAAGATGGATGAGGGATGAAGCCTTTGAAATTGCCAGCAGTGCAGTTGGTAACAATGTGGTTAGCAATGCTTCTGCTTGATTTACTCAGCGGAACATACATTTTGGAAATAAATCTGTGTGTTTGATTTATGTTGTTAGTGGCAATGTCATGGCCAGATTTCATTTTGAAGTGGCAAGCTGTAAATCTTAGAAAAGAATAAAACACACAGTTTTAAATGCAGTTTGCTAGCAGACCTAGAGATAATTTTGGCAGTGTTGGTTGCTCTTGTTGTCCTGCCTTCCACATCCTGTGTGGTAGTGGCCAACTCCAGAAGCTTCCTGCCTGGTACTTCCTGAGCTGCCATCACAGCTGGAAGGTGAAACCTCTGACTTTGTTCCTTGAAATCATCAAATGATGTTTGTGGTAGAGTATGGCATTACAAGCAAGGCTCTTATGGTAGTGAAATATGACCATTAATATATTTTTGCATTAACAGTAAATAAAGCAGTAAAACTGAAAGGACTCAGCATCTGATGAAATGCTCCATTAAGAGATCATGAGTATTGACAATGCCGAAGTCATCATTTGGTTTGCAGTTACACTAATTATAGCAGGTTTTAAAATATATTTCATGTGTCTTGTAGCTGGCAGGCTATTTAGAGAGGGATGCTTTGCTGAGCACTATTCTTTGGGTTTATCCTCTCATGGTTTTGGCTGCTGCCATCACTCCAACAAAACAATCTCTCGCAGTAGTTTGATTTTTCACAGAGGGGTTATTAATGTTTCTGAGCCAGCTGATAGGCCTAGGCAGGACTCAAGCATATTAATCTGTTACAGGTTTCTCTAACAAACATGCAGAAGCCATTTTTGAGCCAGTAGCCGAGTGCCAGTGCAGGGCTGGGAGATGGGAACAGTCGTTGGGAGGACAGACAGCCGGGAGCCGAGCCCCGTGGGGCCGTGCAAGTGGGGCTGTGTTGGTGTGGGGTGGATGCTCTGCTCTTTGTCGCTGTGTGTTGAGGAGGGTGGTAAGCCTGTGAAATAGGACACTTTGATTTGGGGAAAGAGATTCAGAAATTATTCTTGAGCTTCAATACAGAGATTATAGAATCATAGAATGGTTTGGGTTGGAAGGTACCTTAAAGATCATCTCATTCCAACCTCCCTGCCATGGTCAGGGACATCTTTCACTAGACCAGATTGCTCAAAGACCCATCCAACCTGGTCTTGGAGATGTCAATTTCTTGCCTTAAAATGCACTTCCGGAACGTGCACCCTTGAAAAAGAGTAGTTTATTCTTAATACCTCTGTTTCTATGTGCCTGATTTGAAACACCTTACAGAGAGTCTAACTTTTCTTGACAATCAGACAATTTAAGGTATTTCAAAGTCCTTGATATGTTGGGATTTTGCTGTGGGGAAAAAAAAACCAGCAGGTGACTGATGAGTTTGCAGAGTTTGAGTGGGAGGTGTACGAGAGTGAAGTGGGGAGTGCTGCTGACTGCTCAGTTACAGCTGTGAAGTAATTTGGAGCTTGGCAGTGTCTCAAAGGGCCTGGTTCTTTCAGAGCTGACAGAGTGGTATCCCAAAGTGGACAGAAGCCAGACACAAAATGAGTTAACTTCTTCCTCAGCTCATTAAATGAGTTGCCCAGTCAAGAATGAGGTCTGGGTTCACACATAGGCGTGTGTTGTCACAGAAATGGTATGAGGATGACAGACCTTGATTTCCTCATTTGTTGCTTTAGTATGAAGTTCTGTACAAGAAATGTTGCTGCATCCCCTCACTCTATGGGGAGGGGATCTGTGGTGGCTGCCCTGCAAATCAGTCACAGGAGGGCCAGATGGGTCTGGAGGAGGCAGATTTCCCTGCCTTTGGCTCTTCCCTTTTACAGATGTTTTCCCTAATGCCAGCATGGATCAAACCCAGGTTAGTCTGTTCCAGATTGGGAAGCACTGCCCCAGTAATTAGAAATTACCTAAAATAACGAGGTGCTGCAATACTTGAGTATTGGAAGAGCCCAGGTAATATGCAAAGAAGCATGAGTCAGGGGGGAGGCCAACTCTGAACTGCTGTGATCTTCTTCCCACAAGTGCTGCAGCCTGTGGCAGTGAGGGGAGGAGTGGGCAGCCAGGTGGGCAGGAATCACCTGCTTTCCCAGCAGCGGCTCCAAGGTGAGTCTGTGTGCCTGGCACTGTGCCCCCAAGACACTCTGATCAGGACTTCTAGATTCATTGACAATAATATTGTTTTCCCTATCCCATGAAGGTGTTTTTTCAACACTTGAACAGGTACTTGAAGTTGTGAATTTTTTGCCTGATCTACCTGATGTGTGCTGCTATTTCCAGGTGAAATGTCTGCTGTAGTTCTGATTATTGACCTGGCACATCCCTTCAGTGTCCAAGTGTATCAGCAACGCGTGCTTTATTTCAGAGTTCTCACATTTGGCTGTTCATAGCGGGACAAAAGCCTTCGGTGGAGGTGATGTGCCTGTCACACTGCAGCAGGCATCAGCCCTTCTGTGAGGAGAGGGCCACCAGACCCACTGCTGGAGCAAACAGGAGTAATGACACTGCTCTCACAGCCCGGCAGTGGGTTATTGGCTGTGCTCAGCCCCCATCCCGAGCCGTGACAGCCCAGCTCTGCAGGGACACAAGCGAGGACAAGAGGCAGGGGGAGGGGGCACAGCTCCTGCACCTCCAGCTGGGGCCTCCGTGCTCTTGGGGCTGGGGCTGCAGCAAGGGCGCTGCGAAAGGTCCCTCTGGACCTCGCCCTGCTTTGTGGGCAGTGCACACACAGGGCTCTCGGGTAAGAGAGGAAGAGGAGGAAAGTGCAGGCAAAAGGAGTCAGAAGAATAGCTCTCATTTTATAAAATAAATTTGAAATATTTCTAGGCAGAAAAAAATGTTTAGGCAAATGTGAGGATTTATTGTTTCCATTAATTCTTCGGGCTTTTTCAATTTTCTGGTTAAATTAGGCATAATTTGTATTAATATATTAACTATTGTACTTATAAGAAAGATGTTGGTTGGTTAGAGAACAGTACAAACTCTACTCTCATACACTGCATATTCTAATTTAACATAATTTTTCTTTAATTTAATAATAAAGAAGAAGTAAATAGTCAATGTCAGCTTTCATGGAATGAAATAATTGGTTGCACAGCTTTAAAGAGTTTTTAACAGGAACATTTATCTTAATATTGTGGCTTCTTTTTAGCTTAATTTCCAGATCAGAAAGATTTATTAAATCTTGTTCTTTGTACCTGCCTACTTGCCCCTCCCTTTGAATAATTTCTACACCTATTAGCCAGGCTTAGCCTAACTTGGCATAGTGAGAGAGGCATCAGAAAATACTGCCTTTATTTAAAGGTTTCATGAAACTAGGTAGAGACAGGCTGTGTAAGGGGCTCCATGGTGGGGGGGGGGGGGCAAGGCTGGAAAAGAAACTCCAATTTAATTAGAAATCAGAAAAGCTGCATTGCTGGCAGGTAAACATCTTAGAAAATGCAGTTGATTAACAAGGTCCTAGAAAAGAAGGCTTTGTTACAGCGCTTGAACTATTACTTCATATGTAAATCAGTGGGGGGGGAACCTGTTTGTTAAGCAGCAACGCTTTCATAAGCTTTAATGGAGTAGTAAATAAAACATGAGAAAATGGTAAAAACTTAAATATGCGCGGTTCTCCCATGCTTTTGGAAAACCTAGTTGTTTTCCAGATTCACAGTGGAATTTATAGATAACCCTGCAAGTGCTGTAAGCCCCACTTCTCACCCTCCTCCCTGCACAGATGGGGGAATTAATCTGAAGGGACACCAGTATTCCCTCGGTTATCACAGCCATTTGACCAGAGAATCTGACTCAGAACATTCGCTATTTCTGTGAAAAATTATTGAGTCCCAGCCAGCACCACTATCTGATTAATTCAATCCAATACCAGAGATGGAGTGTTACACATGAACTAATGCCTTTCTGCTCCATCACATTGTGCTGCCTGATAGTGTCACTGAGCCTTTTTTGCAGTGGTGTTAATGAGAACAAAAACCTGAAAAATAGGGTTGGGGGGGTCTTCTTGTTGTTGTTGTTTCCTTTCTTTGAGAAAAGCTTCCTGAAGTCATTGGTCAAAAGAAATTAATTTTAGGAAATACACCCTTTTGTAGCACAGGATCCTGCAGCAAGACAGGCTTGATTCCTTGTTCCACAGGCTCTCCTGGGGATGTTGTACTGTCTCAGCAGGGAAGCATTCCATCTGGAGAGAAAAACTCGTAAAATGCATTTCTGAGATGTAACAGCCAAAGATGTCTTTGTTCGGGCTGTTGTGAAACGCTGCCTGTATTTGGGCTGTTGTTGCACACAGAGACCTCCCACTAGATGGCCCTGCATATCCAACATTGGATGTGTGTCCAGGAGAACACGGAAACAATTTCTTGGCTCTGAGTTTCACTGCGAGCTTTGTCAACAAACTCTCTTTTCCACAATTCACGTAGGGCAAGCTCCAGTCATCTGAAGTCCTGAAACCGGGCAGCCTTCCTACATTAAAAAACCTTGCCTTTTTTTGCTGTCAACCTGTACCCTGAATACATACCTTTAAAATCCTGTCTTCTTGTATGTGGGAGCTATGAAAGTGTCTGTTAAATGTCCTTTTCATTCACAAATAACAAATTGAGACCCGAGACTTTAGGCTGTGAGACTCTCATGCACGTTCATTGACAAAAGAGAGAGCAATGATACTACATCCTGCTCAGTTGGCTTCTTGAACCTGTTCTGCTTAAAATATTTACATCTGGCAGGGTTTCCTCAGGGTGGAAAAACACAGAACACTTTCAGAGGATGTAAACTAACATTATTAACATTTAAAGATCTGCAATAAATAACCTCAATGTTGATTTTGGTCAAGGAATTTTGCGAGAGATCCCTTCTGATTATTCAGCCTATGACAAGCCCACAGGAGGCCATTTTTGGAGGCGTCTTCCTTGGAGTGTGACAGAAAATACTTCCTTGTATTTGTTCCTCCAAGTCACTGCTGTTTGTCCAAATTATACCTTCCTTGCATTTTGCTGATGCTGCCTAGCTTTAAATTGCTGGGTGCTTGACACAAGTCTCACCTTCCTGCCATGAGCTCCGTGTAGCCTTTTCAGAGCTCCTTATTCCCAGAGGACAACTCATGGCCCCTTAGGGTCACACAACCACTACAAAGCTGGATATGTGAGCCTGAGGGGGAATGTATAGCACAGACTGTGTAATTCTGCTGCTGTGCAGGTGCTTACAAAGGGAGTTTCACCAAGGAGCTGACCAGGAGTTCATGTGAAACAGGTCCCTGGTGCTGACTCGGTGCTTTGTGTACAAATGGCAACCACAGCACCTGCAGCAATCATACAGCAATTTAAGAGATGAAAACAGGCCTGAGGAAGGGACAGAGACTGAGGTGTTGCAGGTTTGGAAGGATATGAAAGCAAAAGCCTTCCTTCTCATTTGTGAAGTGACCCATGGACTTCAGGTCTTAAATGGCTGCAAAATATGAAATAGGTTCAGGACAGTTTGAAGCAATGAGTTGCTTGGCAGGAAAAGGGCAAACAGTGGTGTGAGGTACCACCAACTGCAGCTGGCAACGAGTAAATGAAAACTGCTATTAATAAGGTACTTGTGGCTGGCATTCAAGCGGTGCTCAGCGGGGTCAAAAGTTGAAATTAAGTGATCATGACTATTAAAAACAAAAGAAGAAAACATATCCTAAAGTGTGCTTTTGGGAGTAGGCAGAAGTGGTGCATTCACTGAAAGGAAAATGCAGCAGGTTAACAAGAATGAGACCAAATATTGCTGTGGGCCCTGGTGAGCGCTCTGTGTTTCACTGTGTTGCCTTCAAGGGGCTGGAATTAGTTTTCCTTGCTGAGAAGGGTGGTGTTGCTAAATGGTATTATGATAACATAATGAGAAATCAGAGCAGCTAAGTCTTGACAAGGCATCCAGCTCAAGTTAATTAAAATAGAGAAGTCATACCATAGTGCCAAGGGAAGGAGTAAAAGCACAGATGGGGAGATTTGATTGCTTACTGAGGATTAGTGTGCTTAGTGCAGAGGTCTTAAAAGGACAAAGGGACAATCTGGACAACCTCAAGGCTGAGAACAGAAGCTGAGAATAGACGTGGGCACGTGAATTGCAGATAGAATAATTTCAAGTGCCACTACCGGTGTGAATTTGTGAAGGAAAAGGCAGGCTTTTGGGTTAACCCAACATTTGTAATTATGGGAGTTGGGTCTGTGCAAAGGGGTACTTGTACACACTCTTGCCTTGTCATAATAAATGTCATCACACTCCTACTGTAGCCACGCCAAACCCAGGCCAGGTCTGTTAAACAAAAGACAAATTGTGCCCAGTTCAAGCCAGGCTGGCCCATCCTTTTCAGTGTTTCAAGGCAGATGTGGTTCCAAGTGCACCTCAGCACACCAAGTGAGCCTTGGAGGTGCCAGTCACAGCTCTGCTGGGGGGTCCAGTAGCAAGAACCTGTGTGCTCTGGCCTGGAGGGGGAAATGCACAGAGCAGGGGGCAGGCCAGAGTGGCTTTTCTGTGCTGCTCACAGCAGCCGTGACCCACTCGTGTCCAGTCCCCACAAGGGATCAGAGTGCAGAAGTGTAAGTGGATCAGATGGAGGTGCCTTCCACACTCTGCCTGCTCAGAGCACACCGAATTAGACAGCCATAATCTCTCTCTCCTCCTCTGTGCATCCTCTCATGGTTGGCCCAATTCCTGCACAGATTCCAAGGCACAGTACACTGGGGTATTGCATTTATTGTTGTCTTTATTGGACTCCATGGAGATATAGGAGGCCTAGGCTGATCAGCTCCTAGGACAGGTTTGAAACAGAAAAGTCCTTCCGTCCACCACACCCTCCACCCAAAAAAACCCCCAACACCTAACCAAGGAAAAGATCAGAGCAGAAATTGTATTTCCATGAGAAGAGGAAGGGGAGAGTCTGGAGGCAGAAAAAGGGAAATTCCAGAGCAGATGAAAATAGATAAAAATTTCCAGATTAGGAGAGGTCTTCTGAAAAATAAATAAGGTACATGAGCATAGGAGCACGTTTCTTCCCACTGTTGAGCTGACGAGATGCTGCTTAACCTCTGGATGTCTCTCCTTTAGGCTAGAGACCTTCTTGTGCCTAAAAGGGGAACACAGGCTGCTTGTTCCCAAGGCTACTATATTAATTGAAAACAAAATCAGTAAATTACTTAGTAGTTCAGAGCAGCTTTTGTTGGGCCACTTGCTGAAATCAGTCTCAATTATGCATAAATTTTCAGAGAAGCTGGTCATTTATAGCCTGCTAGGACCAGAAAGGGCAGCATGAAGGGTGGGTAGGAGGAGCTGACTCTTCCAGTTCATTTACAAAAACAAATACCTTTTTATAATTCTGTATCCCTGCAGACACCCTGTGAGACTCCAAGGAACCCATCTCAAGTCCGACAAAGAGGGAGTTAACCCACTGCAAGCTGTTCCCCAACAGACTGAAAGGCTTTGCTTGGTGGGAGGAAAAGTCCCCAAGCTGGTGCTTATTGATGGTTTATAATGGGACAGACTTCTCTCTATTTTGGGAACTGAAAGAGTGGGCCTGGAATCTTGCCAATAAACAGCTTGGGGTGTAGCCTCAAGGGCCCCTGCCTTCCTTTGGTCTGTCCTTTCGTGCCTTTCTCTCCCTTCAGGGCTGAGGTCACTGCTTCTGTAATGCTTTTAGCAGTGTCAAGGTGAGACACTGGCTGGGAAACCAAGTGCAGACCACATGGCAGGCAGCTCCTGTGTCAGCCCAAACAGGCAGCAGGGGGTCAAGAACTTCTGACTTGTGTGAAAACCCTGTATTCCTCTCTAATGAAGACAAGCTGAAAGAATTGGGGTCACTCAGCCTGGAGAAGAGAAGGATCTGGGAAGGCCCTATAAAACCTTCCAGCATCCAGAGGACCTCAAAGAGGGATTTTGGACAATGATGTGCAGGACAGGACCCTGAGCAACCTGGTTTAGTGGAAGGCATCCCTGCCCATGGCAGGGGGGTTAGATGGTCTTTGAGGTCCCTTCCAGCCCAAACTATTCTTTGATTCTGTGAGACTGGTGGTGCAGATTTAAGGCTATGGGAGCAGAGGGGTTCCCATTACGCTGACTCCTCAGCTTGCCAGGCTGCCAAGAGCAGAAACAGCCTTAGACATGTGATAGCTTCAACTAAAAGTGGGGCTCAGTGCTGCACATCAGAAACTGCCTCTCAGAGGGTCTTGACAGCAGCTGAAGAGGTTCACTAATAGGCATTGTAGGAGACTTTCAGGATGGAGAGCTGGGAGTGGAAAGTGGCACTGTGTGTCTCATTTCACCATCATTCCAATCTCCAATAGCAGGCACGAGAGAGAAAAAAGTCGCAAAGCGGTCTCAGCTTAGAAATTGACGTGGAAGAAATCGGCATGATACTTGGCAGGACATGGAGAGACACAAGTGGCGGGGGTTGAGGTGCTGTCCTGGGGGATGGCACACATAGTTCCACAGCTGCTGTGCTGGAGCTGGCACTGATGTCACTGCGCTGGTTTGAACATAAGATCCAAAATCATGAGAGTATTGTTGGCTTCCCAGGGAAACCAGGTGTTTGAAAGGGGGAGGAGTCCTAGGGCAGCTGGTATTGGGGTGACCATCAGAACATCTGATGGTGGTAGTGCTTCTAGGAATGAGAACTGCACAAGAGTGTGTGCCCCTGAACTGCCCCAGAGCATCACTGCGGGGCTTCGGTGGGAGACTGGGGCAGTTCTGATCTGGTTCAACTCACAGCTTGTTAAAATGGCTTATTAATAAGGGTTGCTAATTCACTTAAGTTTTCTTCTTATATATGTTGCCTTGAAGCTTCTGTGATCTATAGCAGTTTTGTGCATCTTTATATTTCCCTTAGTTGCTATCCGTTGTGCTGGGCTGGCACTGAAATGTTTTCTTTGGAGAAAGAAACTGCTGCTTTATGGGAGGAAAAAACAACTCAAAAGGACCTAGGAATTCCTGAGAAAATGCTAAGAATAGGTTAGAAAAATAGTTTGGTTTCTAGTCACACCAGTAGCTGTAAATGTAATGAACTCCTACAAGACAGGTGTTTGCCTGTGGACAACTGAACTATCTCTAAGATACCTGGAGGCAGTTTGGAGCGGCTTTTGGCTCTGGGTGCTGCAGATGATAATAGTAAAGGAAAAGAGAGGATGTATCTCCACTGGTGTTTCTCATGAACATAGTTTAATGAGCTGGACTTCAGACTGGAGAAGAAAGAAGCAAATAATCAAACTAGAAATGAAATTAACAGTGTTTAGTGAAGATTTCAGCTTGCTGTTCTGTCCATGGCTCGATCTCTCCCTGTTGTGAGCTGTAGCTCTGCCAGTTTGGTGAGAAGTTCTGGACATACCAGGGGATGACATGCCCTCCACCTTGTACCTGTGGAGGTCAGCAGGAGAGTAAGACTAATGGGGGTTTACATAACAGTAGTAAAGTAACATCTTGCTCTCGCCCCTCAAAAAATATCATTCTCTTCTCTTTATAAGTTCGGAACATTTGTGTTCATACTCCCACCCTAAGAGTGTTGTCCCATCGTGAATTCTGAACCTCGGGTGTGAGAGGACAGTGTATTGCTATGGAAATGAGCGGGAGCAGTACAAAGCCATTGTTAGAAGAACAAGGCAGAGTCAGGCCTCATGTGGAGAAAATCTAATTTTTAAGCACCTGTGCTGGATAAGTAACAAAGGAGCTGCTGGGAAGGGACAGCAGAGCTTGTGAATGGCTCTGTGTATGCGGCCCACGACATGTTCCCTGCTTGGCTAATAAGAGACTGTGACTCCTATTCAGCACATGCTGGCAGTTAATCTCTCAGCCATATGGCAGCTGTGCCTGGCACCTGCTTCCATCAGTGTGAGATAAGGTCAGCATCTCCCTGTGGGCAGAGTTATTGCAGAGAATCAATGTTGCTTCAGTGTCTTTGCCACCCAGGAACCACTGTCGTTCCTAGATGCAGCACTGGGAACTGGGAAGGAGCATCTTAACTCTGGCAGCGAGGCTCCTTCTGCCCCACGATGGTGCTGTGCCTTGTGCCATGGACAGACTGTATCCACTCACTCACAGCCTGCCATCACAAGGCATGAATAGGAAGACATAACATGTATTTTCTTCCACACTGCGTTTTTCCTCCCTCTTCTGCTTCAACTCCACTTCTAGAGTGTTTCCTTCCATCTTGATTCCTATATTGCCTTTGCCCCCCAGGTTGTACGGTCAGGCGAGCACTTCCCGGCCCTCAGGGAGGAGCTGTGACAGTGTGCAGCTGTGGCCGGGGTCCTCCTGGCTGCTGCATCACCATGAAAGCCCCTGCCGATCAGCCTTTATATATGCCAGCCTGTCTCTTCTACCCTTTCTAATTCCAGTTCTGTTTTGGTATTTCATTTAACTTGCACTTAACACTCTGCAGCCATCTGTATCCCTTCTCAACAAGCCATCCTTCAAGGAACTGTCATGCTACACCTCTCCTGCACTGCCTGGCTTTTTATGTGAGACAAAATATAGTAAGAGAGGGACAGAGCCAGATAACTTCTGCTTTTGCCTGTCTGCAGCAGCCCTTCCTAGGTGATGTTGGAGACCATTGCAGGTGAGATAGGACAGGAACATAAAACTTCTGGTGCCAGCCACTATTGCCTTTTCTTGGTCATGAAACTAGGAACTAAACACAGTTAGGTGAAAAAGAAGTGGTTTACTTTGGCATTTATTGAAGGATCTTAGATGCAGCACTCTTGTCTCAGTGGAATGCACCGAAACGCACTTTCAAAATGCACCCATGCACCAGAAAAACACATACAATTATAGGCCTTACAAATTAGCATATCTATCAAAGATTTCCCAGTGAGAGGCTCGAGTGACCCCCCAGTCTTGAGGAACTTTCTCCTTTGATGGGCTTATTTTAGTTTACAGAATGTGTTCTGGAGAGGACCTTGGTGTCTGGGGCATTCTGACTCTTGACTGCGAGGTTTTTAGGATGTTTGGCTTCTTAGTTTAACAAAGGTTAGGCTATCTAACTTAAGGGATTTTAAGTATGTGGGCTAAAAAGCATTAAGAATACATAAAAGTTATATAAAAGAGTATATAAAAGTGGTATAAAAGAAAAGGCAAAAAATCATCACAGTATCACCACCACCACCAGAAAGACAGACAGCCTGAGATGGATGGGTGCTCTAAGGAGTTTGGTAGATGTATCTCCCCCATTTGAGAAGCTTTCCTTCAGGAGAAGGAGCTTTCTCCTGTCTTAAGGGAGGAGTCAAGGAATCACAAATTCGGATGTGTATTTCTAGTTCTGTTCATCACTCTGTGTGGTATTAAATATTGGTTTAATCTCTTCTGATAGCTGCTAAATATTCAGATTAGCATGATGTTATTGTTCTTCATCTAAAAGACTTAGATTTCTGCAGGTAACTCCTGCTAGCACCAGTGTTGTTGTATAGTGTTCAAAATTAAACAAGGTTTCTCCTTGTAAATTAAACTGCTTCAGGAAAGAAGCTAATATTTTATAAATAGGCCTTATTTAGTAGGCTATTTGTCCTGTTTCACAGATGCATTGTTATGAAAAGCAGGCAGACAGGAGAGATCATTAAATCAAAGGAACAGTCGAGGATGGCTTCTCTTGGAGTCCTGTGAGTCTGTCCATAAATGACTGTGAAAAGTAGCAGTTGTTTGCTATAAATCTCTGGTCACATCTGCAGCTTGTCACAGGAAAACATGTTAGTGTGTGTCCTTTCAGCACAAAAGAGGAAAACCTGTCTTTCTTTGCCTTGCCAGGCTTGGGGAATGAAAATGGGTGAGTTCTGCTGGCTGCAGCTCACAGCAGTCAGGGCCATGCCGTGACCTGCAGGAAAGCAGGAGGTGTCTGGGACTTACACTGTTACTTCTCAGAACTTTTGTTTAAATGTTTGTCAAATATTTCAGAATTCTGTTCTTCTGACATCCAGCTTATTTCTCAATATTGCACCTGCAAGGCCAATTTGATACAAAATTTATTTTGACTTCGTGATCATCAAGGCTTGATGGTATTTGGAATTAGAAAAAGTGATGAAGGGATTTAACGCTGAGTCCTCCCAGTCTCTCTCTCAATGTTCTCTTTTGTTTGGGAGCCTCACTAAAATGTCTTCAAACCAGCACTTTCTAATCCCTGTTCTCTTTCGTTCCAGGTTTCCTTTGACCTTTCAAAGCATTGTAATCTGAGCTTAGTTTTCACACCCATTTCTTTACTTCCTTAACTTTAGTAATTGCTCTGCCTGGTTTGTGAACTTTGTACAGCCACAAGAGCAGTGTGCATGTCTCTTAAAAACAGCAAATAACAAGCAGGGAGGGCACTGAGCAATTCTTCTGGAGCCACGTGGGGACAGATGGCTGAGGCATGGACAAGTTGTACCTCTCCCTGTGGCTTGCACAAAAGTTTAGAGGGAATCGTAAAGGTTTAGAAAAAAGTCGTCTTCTAACAGACTTTCTGTTTAAAGGAGAAGAAAAACACCACAGCTAAACTGCTCTGATTACTTTCTTCACTGACAGCAGCAGCTCATTTCCCCAGAGTGAGAATATGGATACAGGCAGGAAACCTGGTTCTTCCTGCCCTTCTGGGAGGAGTTGGCCATGGGCACTTGGCTATTCATGACTCGGAAAGCTTCACCAGCAAGGGAGGTGCCCTCTGGCCCTACATAAGCCTGGAAGGGGCGGGGGGCATTCGTGGAAGGAAGCTGAAGAAATTCTAACAGCACATGAAGGCTCCTGAGGTCAAGGCTCTGTTACTTAACATGGCTGGAAATATACCCATGAAACAACACCCCAGTAAAAATATTGATTTGTTGGACTGCCTCATCCAAAACACTTCTGTTTGAGGAGATGTGATGGAGTCTGAGGCAGCCTTTCTACCCTGCTCTCCCAGGGGTCCTGGCCAGGAGCAGCAGTCTCTGGGGCAGACCCACAGCACAGTGTACATTTTTTAGGCTGGGACATGGTGTGTGATGCTGGAACAGGCAGCCACATCAAAGACTCTGTGATCACACTGGGACGGTGACATGATGGCACCCAGGGAGCCTCAGAGGTGAATGCAAGCATTCCTCTGTGTATCCCCTTCTAACACAGTCTCTTGGGATGAAGGGCTGGGGAAATCCTAGCATTGTTCTGTTTGCTTCCCTTTCTTGTCTGGTGCTCCCTGTCAGGCAGCAGTGTACCTGTTGACTTGTTGAATCAGTCAGGTAAACTCTGTGAAGCAGGAAGCTTCTCTATGTGTGTATGCAGTTAAGTCCATGCCAAGTGTTGTAAGACAGTAATATTTGTAACTTTTTCTGCTCAGTTTGACAATACCTGTTTATGGTCAGTAACAGAATACAATGCAGTGCAGTCTTTGCAGGAGTTACAGTGCTCAGTATGGCTGGCTGCATCCTTTCTGAAATCTCCCAAACCCATCAGATAATATAACTAAGCTTTCAGCAGGATGCTTATTAAAGCAGAAATGAGTAAAGTAATTAACAGTGCATGGTTCAGCTTGGAAATCAATACAGACTGTATTAAGGCAGAATAAGAGCCAGAAGAGAGGCTGCTAATGCTGTGTGTCTGCATCAGCAAGATACATAAAAAGTGTGTCCACCTAACATAAATCTACTAGTGAGCATTTTAAAAAATCAATAACCAGAGCATTAAGGCCAGGTTTACAGGAAATTTCAAGAGGATCATTCATTGGCACAACAAACTATTGAACACTGAGATGCAATGGCAAAAGGAGCTAAGTTCAGAATCCTCAGCAGTGGTTCTCAAAGCTGCCAGCCCCTTGCAAATGTCCAGATGTGAAATTGCCTCCTAAGGTCAAGAAAATGAAAGGAGACAACAAACAGATATTCTTCAGAACCACCTGTGCTGGGTTATATCAGGGTGCCAAGACACCAACCTTCCACATTTCTAAATCTGGCACAACTATACTGAGCAGTTAAAAGCCCCTGGGAAATCTGAGGGGAGTGGCTTTGGCTGGACCTGCCCTGGACTGATGGGTTTGAATCTGTCTTCCAGTTATTTGCTGTTGTCCATTTTTGTAAAACTAAAGCACTCCTGCATTCCTAAGACTTTTACAGGAGCACAGTTAAAACTGAAAAGCTCATGTCATCGGGCTTACTCTGCCAGCTGTGGCAGAGGAATAGCTGAACACAGGACACCCAGGGCTGTGCACTTGGGCTGCCTTGTGGGCTCTGTGATGCTCTTTGTGTGTGGGCTGAACAAGAGAGTCATGAGGTACCTTCCCTTTGTCATGAGGATGTCAACTGAGTGAGCCTTCAGGGACTCATCTAGAACTGGATGAACTTTGAGTTCCCTTCCTACCCAAACCATTCTATGGTCTATTTTTCTATCAGCCGAAAGTGTGCAGCTGATATGACAATGAAATATTGTTTTTTCACATTGAATCCTAAACAGTTGGTGGAAAATACAGTTGTGATTTTGTATGGAAATTAGAGAGTCTGCCCATTAATAGGACATCCTTGGAGTGCCAGGAGCTGGGAGGCAGCAAACACCTCCACTACTACCAGAGATCTGAAATTACAGTTGGAGGTGATTTATGCACCTGGGTTTTCATTCCTTCCCTTCCATTTTGCAAGAAAAGTATAATTCAACAGTTTTGAGTGCTACTGTCTACTTAAGGCATTAACTGTGTCATGATTCAACTACAGATGCAGGGCATGGCCCTGAAGCCAAATGTGTAATTGCATCTATATTGCTCGCACACTTTTCAGTAGATGCAGGATTGAGTGAGCAAAAATAATCACCTTCTGTTTTGCCTGCCCCAGACACCATAGCAACTGAAATGCTGTGCTAAAAATTATCATTGTTTTTTCTTCTATCTTTTTGTTCCATATGGTGCACCCTGTCAACTGTCTTAACATCCAGTTCCATGGATGCCAGCTATCAGTGTGAGAGGAAATGAAATGTGCACAAGATTTGATAACTGATGCTGAGTTTCACGAGCTGTCCGCTTTGTTACTTGGCACGCCCTGAGGCAGCACGTCCATGGCACAGCAGGACTTTGTGACTTTCTGTGTGGTGAGCTGTGCCCTTGCTCCTATGGAGGGAAGCTGCTCTGCTGTGTGCTGGTAGTACTGGGAAGAAAATGAAAACAATAATGCCAGGTTAAGTGGGCCTATTAAAAAAAAATCAACTTTTCTTTTGATCACACCATGCCTGGAAGAACTTGAAATGTTCCTTCTCTGCAGTCTAGATCCTTCACAATTCTCTCATAGCAGCCCCAGCTCTGATACTGAGATCTGGCATTAAAAGCAGCACAGTGCAGCAGCAGTGTGCAGGCCAGGAAACCAGGAACTGGTCTCCAAACTGACACTGGAAGTGCCAAGTCTGCCCTGGGGTGTGCTGGTACATGACAGTGTACGTCACTCATCCCTGACAATGCACAGATTGACTGGAAGGCTGCAATAGATGAGAATTCAGTATCTGTATATCATGCATGAAAAAAGGCAGGAGAAGGTTTATCATTCATGTATAACATGGATTGATTCACTGAGCCAGAAATGGTTTTCATCTACAAATAAGATAATTTCGTTCACTAGAGTGATTGTGCTACAATTTTACAACAGGATTGAGGGCCTTTTTTATTGATCACTTCAAATCAACTGTGTTGTTGCATACAAATTGGTACAAAACCACCCAATCACATTTATGACTCTTCTACATCAGTACACCTGGAATGTTTATCTGTATCATCGCATATTTGTTTAAGCAGGCTAATATTTCATCTGCCTCACTGGAGTGATAATGTGATGAGAAAAAAACAAATTACTGAAAATGATCAACCCAATCACTTCTGTTCAAAGAGCTAGCTCAGGGATTTAGTCTTTTTTAAGCCACCCAGAGATTAATTCTCTTTTCTAAACATTAGATTTTGCAGAAAGAAAATAAAACCTCCTTTTTAGGCAAAACCATCTTTTGGCATCACAGAATTCACTTGCAAGTTTGAACTTTCTGTCCTTGAGGAGAGCTGGTAGAATTGGCTACAGAAATCACTTTGCTTCCATGGGCTTTTTGCATCTTCTGCTTCATTTGCCTTTCTAAGGACTCAGCATAGAAGACCTTACTTTCTCCAAGTCAGAAAATCATCCCAAAATCCTAAGGAAATGGATTTCTCTGGCTGTGCCTCCGTAAGGAGAGCGAATGGAACTGTGTACCTCAAGGAGACAGAGTTCAACAGTTCCTCAAATTTGGATGAGAGAACTATGTTCTTTTTGCTGGAGGAATGGTCTCTCACCTCATCAGGGGCAATCATGAAGATGTTTTTAATCTCTCCAGTTGTCTGCCTCATGGCAGGTGTCCTCATTATCCCTACCATCTTGTTTGTGATCTTCTCTCGGTTTAACATCCGTCAGGAAACAAGGTACATGCTGCTGGGAAACGCTCTGCTTTCTGATCTGATCTACCTGTTGTTCTATACCCTGTCAGCTGCTCTCAATGCAGCACATCTACACCTCCCAAAAGAAGCTTGTGTCTTCCTCTTATTTTTGCTGGCCATGGCTTACTGCGGAGGACTGTTCACAGCTGTTGCAATAGTCTTGGACACGTACATAGCTGTTTTGTTTCCTTTGCGCTACATCGTTATCTTGCCTCCTTCACGAACCAAAAAAATCATTGTATTACTGTGGATTTGTTCCGGAGCTTTCCATGGGATTTTCTTCTTGGTGCTATGGACTACCCACAGCTTTGTGCCCTGTGTCCTGGAAACGTGCTCAGTTCCAGTAATACTAACATTAACTCTGAATGGGATTGGTGCTGTGAAACTCTGTTTCTGGCTTTCTACCACAGTTATCTTTCTCTGCCTGTCTGTAATATTTTGTTGCTATGCTATTCTGTATTTTAAAACCAAACACTCAGGTATATGGGAGAGCATCTGCTCCAGAGCCAGTGTAACATTCTTAATGCACAACACTGTGTTATTTTTTTACTTCTTTCCACTCTTGGCCCTTTTTGTAGAATCATTCTTGTGTGTTAATGTTGTCATCGGACTGCGGACAGGAATCTTGATCTCCCTGACAGTCTGCAATGTCCTCGTGGTTCTTCCTAAAGTTTTGTTCCCTTTTCTATATGGGCTTCGATACAGAGAGATCTCAGCCTCTCTCAAATCCGTTGTCAGGATGAAGCAGCCTCACCTGGTGTCACCTGCTCCACCACCATCCTGAGGCAATGCAGAGCACAGCCACAGCAGAGGAGTTGTCCTTACCTTGGTATCATGCAAGACTGATGGAAATCACCCAGCTTCTGAAGTGGAGAAGTGATCAACCCGTGGTAAGAAGACATGGGTTCATCACCGCCTCCTTCGTGCCAAAAGGCCACAGATCTTTCATCATGACACAGCTAAGAATATAGTGACTGCTACCCTGGATGAAGTTCCAAGCTTTGTTCTGATGTGAAAGGCAGGACCTTTCAGAGGAGGTATTGAATTAAGGTCATTTTCACCCACCTTTTGCAGATGCCTTTCCGGAAAAAAATAAGATTAAAAATAGATAATGCAAAGCAAAGGAGTAACCACAGGTCTTGTGACAGCATCACCTACAGCAGAGGATCCTTAACCAAACACACTGTGGAAACAACAACCATTTCTTTCACACAGGTATATTCTTGCAAGTTTGGCAGCCAAAGTCCTGTTCTTTAAAATGTGCACCAAGAGGTGCCTCTGGAAACTGCTGCACTTGATGAAACACCATTCCTCAGCTTGTGCAGTGTGCTGGTGTATCTGCTGCCTTATGCAGTCTGTCTGACAATCTGCAACACTGATGTTTGATAAAATCTCCATCTGATGGGAAGCCAGCTTTGCTCAGTGTCTGCTGGGCAGCCCAGTGCATGACACTGCCAGGGCGTTACTGAGGTGGATGTGCTGCTGGGTGGGGGAGGATGAGCAGGGGGCAGCGGGCAGCACTCCCTCCCTGCTGGGTGCAGAACTGCTGTGGCTGCAGAGCCCAGTGGGTGCTGCGGGAGCCTAGGGCAGCCCAGAGCCCCGAGTCCCTGCTGGGGCCGTGCTGAGGTGACCCGGCCAAGGCTGAGCCCAGCAGCTGGGGCAGCAGGGCAGGAGCAGAGAGCTGCCAGGCTGGGCACAGGGGTACCCACACCATGGCTCAGACAGGACCCGAGGTGAGAGACTAAGCATAAGCACCCCTTCTGAGCCTCTGCCGAGGCAGCTCCCGGTTCTGCCTCACAAAAATCTTCTCCAGCAGCCTGATCTCAGTTTACAGCTACACCGTGCCAGAGCTGCTGCCACCAAAGCCTTAGGAAGGTCAGGAGGAGAGGCTGCAGAGCTGGTTGATCTATTGGGGCAAGAAAAATTAGATCCTGTAAGAACTTTTCAGGTTTTCCAGATCAGCCACCTACCTATAGGAGACAAGTGAAACGTATTTCTGACCTTTGAAGAAACCAAAATTTTATTAGATATAATCATCAGTGTGGGAAATTTAAATTGCTGTTCTGTTCCTTGGACTTGAGAAAAGAGCTCTGTACTTCTAAAGATAATATTTATGTAAAAATACATTGGACTTAAAAAAAAAGGTCCTTGATTTCACTCTGTGCAGTATTTTCCTTGTGCAGACTCTCTCCACCTTCTGTCTGCTTAAAGCAATACACAGAAAGTGCTGAATGTGGCTTTTGGCTATTTCACACTCATCTGAAGAATTCCACTAAGTGTGAGCCAGGAGGAGATCGGTGTCTGGTTGCATGAAATGTTTTTGGCAGCGAAGCCAGTTTGAGCAGTTCCTGCTGATCTTCTCTCCTCATTCCCAAACTGCTCGTTACTCTCCTCACATTGCAGTGTCTTCTCTCTCCTGTTTGCTGATGCAACTGCTTCTGGGGTTACAGGTTAAAAATATCTGTTTGAAGAGAAGTGGTGTTTTCATGTTAACTGAGATTATCCCGGCGATCTGTTTTATAGGATATTCTGAAAACACAGCACAACTGCGGGTGTAACAAATTCCAGTTCAGGGGTGGGGGGAGTGAGCAGGGACATCTTAGAGGCTTTGCTGCTAAAGGACACTTCTTGTGTGAGAAGTATCTGTAAGGTAAAATTGTTGCAAGTGAATAACTGTAATATTGCATATTTGCTTTAACCATAGTTCTGTGCTTCTCAATCCTCTTCAATAAAAGGATCAAGAAGTAGCTTTTTACTGACTGCTTTTATTTTTCTCCCAGATGAATGTACCATAGACATCTGACACAGAAACTATGTTTGTATACTTCATATTCAGCCTGTAACAGGGGTCTTCCATAGCACTAGGAAGGATGGGGGAAATGCCTGCATACAGGATCAGGTTCTTTCTGCTGAACCCCTTTGGCATATTGGAAGAACAAGAATGGAAGAAGCACTAATGAATCCCCAGGCTCTCATATCCTGGGCCAAATTTTTATGCCAGTGCCCAATGACAAGGATGCTGATAACTTACAAGTTGTTTTGTCCATGCAAGGTCCATTCCTGTTTACCTCTATGGGAAATGTTCATGATAAGCCATAAAGATAACAGTGTAAATGGCATAAAGTAGGGTAATTCTATGTGGAGGATAGGTGACTTTGTGTAACAACAGGTCAACAGTACTTGGTCTTCCTGCTGACCTCTGACAATTGTGAAGCTATAATCTCCTGGACAGAATTCTGTTGCCAATTCTGTAACTCTCTCTTATGTACACATCCCATGGATATATTTAAATACAACTAGAAGTTTAGTAACATAAAGAAGGATGCTGAAAGACAGAGCAAGTGAATCAGTGATTGTGGCAATTTTACGTATGTATAAAGCCTGCCCACAGTGATATTACAAGGACTAGGCAAACAAAACACTGCTCTGTGGAGATGATCTTCTAAGAAAGACCATTGCAAGCTGGTATTAGCTCTCTTTAAAGTGGTTTAACATTAGATAGGTATATTTTTCTTAAGTGGTTGCTTGTTAATGACTTCTTCCCATGGAATATTACTGTGCGGTTTGGTACAAAGCAGCAGGTTATAGTGTGCATACAAGAAACACACCATGTGCCTGAACCATTTGCCTTTGGGATTTCCCTGGTCTATCTGAGTAGGATCAAAGGGCTCATGAGGGAAATGTCACAAGCACAAGGTTCCTATAACGCTTTTCATAAATGTTACGAGTTTTGTCTTAAAGAATGTTAGGCTTCTGCATTTTCCAGAACCTCTTGGGTGTAGTGATCACCAACCTTGTAAGGACATCTCCACGTAAGCTCTGGAAATTCAAACTGAGTCTGTTTACCAGAGCCCAGTAATCGACCTCTCCCAGGTCACATAAGTGAACTTCTTGGACGTCACTGTGGCTGCCCCACATTTTAATTTGAAGTGAAATGGAGAGCAGTTGGCTTTAACATGTGATTTGGCAGCTGGAGGCCGTAATCCTTTAATGAATTGCAATAGCATGAATCACTAAAGGTATTCTAATTTATAGCCTAAATATATTCCTGGTCAGTTTTTCCCGTTTTCTTGTGCCAACATTGTCACAACGTTTACCTCTGCTCTCTTCCATCTCCCAGCTGGATTTACATTGCAGTTTGCTGTCTGTGACCTGCAGACTGAAGGGAGTCAGACCTGCATTCCAGGGCCTGGGCCTGTGCCATACATCACTGCAGACATAATTACATCAGAGATAGGTCTGTGCCTCAAATGAGATCAGTTTCAGTGTCAGGAGATACAGAAGATCTCCACGCAGGTAAACAAGCACACAGCTTTGGATTTGAGGTACAGTTCATTATTCAGTAAAACTAATTAACCTCCTGCAGTTTTAGTAATTACTATTGGAGTGTCCACTTCTGCTCCATCCGTTGGCTGCATCATTTCCTGCTGAAAGTGTAATATAGGAATAGGGCAGAAGGAAAGTGGCATTTGCCTGGTCGCACTGGGGGCAGCCCCGAGAACGCCGGGGCTGCGTCTCAGTGCTGGGGAACAGCGCCAGCTGCCCCGGGACAGCTCAGGCAGCTCCTGCAGGGAGAGTCGTCTCTTTGCTTCGCTGGTCTCTGTTTTGTACACGGAGATACTCTGTGTTCCTTGGGCAGAAACTGTGATTGTGGTCATTCCCCGCCGGAGGGGGGTATGCACGGCAGATGAGAAAGAGCCTGTGATAGGAAAAGGAAATTGCAAGGCTCCTTGAAACTTGATTTCTGTTGTCTCCTGTCTCCACCCCCACCTCGCTGCTGGCAAATGAGTGCCCAGCACAGCTGCCTCTTGCCATTTTTTCACAAACCTTGTGATTTTTGGCGTCTGCATAAAACTACTCATTTTGAATGTTTTTGTTTTTCAACATACTTCAAGTCCTTCAGATTGCAACATGAATCCAGAAGGTACAGAGAGCAGAGAGGCAAATAAACACAACTCTTCACGCACTGCTATTAAAACGTCGGAATTTTTGAGCGATTCACGAGTTAGGAGAAGGAAAGGCGCCAAGCTGTGGTTGTGCTGTCTCGTATTTGTCAGTGAGGGCTGTTTTGGCTTATGATTACCCAAGGTTTGCACATGTGACTGGGAAACCACCTTAAGAGAGAGAAGAGGCTGTTTTCTGCCTTTGAGATGTGGAGTTAGGGGTTTGTATTAGGAAGTTTATTTGGACAACTTTTTTCCAATTCAGTGGTTTATCTTTCTCAAGAAAAAATATTTTGCTACAGGTTTTTGCTACAGACATTACAGAGAGAAAACAGCAACCAGTTCCTGAGGGCTGCTGGTTTTTAGGATGATTCCCAGTAGGAAAAACTAGTCAGCTTCAGCAGCTGCTATAATTAGTTTTCCCAACAGGTAAAGATACAGAAATGCAGCTCCTCAAGGGGAGAGGGAGACCCCCCCCCATTCATCCACCTTCTCTGTCCCTCTAGACCAGCCAGCGCTACCAGCCAAGTCAAAGGTGGTAACTGTTCTTCACGAAAACCTTTTGAAATAAAACACTCTGTTTGGAGGGTATTTCTTCATGCCCTCTGAAGAGCAGAGTGGGATGGCAGAGTGTGGGCCAGCATGGAAGTGTGAGAAGTGCTGACCCTGCAGAATAACAGGAACGTAAAGAAGGAAGGGGAGCAATTTAAAAGTGTTTGAAAATGGAAGGCCTGTGGGAAAATTAGAGTGAGACAATGTGAGGATTGGCTGGAATTACCGAGATGAGTTCAAGGCATGGGGCAAATTGCAGAAGAAACAGGATTTCTTGCAGTCTTTCTAAGGGAAGAACACAGTTGAGACCTGTTGGAGGACTGCACCTGCCCCACAGGCTGTGTCTGCCCTGCTCAGCCTGCACCAGGACTGTCTGCAGGCCCTGCCACACCACTGAGCACTCTGGCACTAGCGTGCTGAAATTCAGGAACCCGTGTTTTTTTCTCAGCCTAACATGACAGGAATATTTTTTTTAATACTGTATAAGGCGAAAGGAGACATTGCAGAGAGGGGGGGAAGGCTGGAAGGAGTCACTGATCTCCGCTTGGAGAGATTTGTTTTGCACAGTGTTTTTTGTCTTGATTTAATAGTGAGTTGCCTCTTTCCAGCAACTAGGCAGGGGAGGAGGGACGGGAATATGTTCCCAGCCTTTGGCCAAGAGTGTCCCAGGGCGTCCCGGGCGTGACCTCTTCAATGTTTGTTTTTCTTTCCCTACAGCTGACCCAGTTGCTGGGACTTAAGACTTGGACCCTCCTGGCCTGTTGAACATTTGCCCTTTCTGGTACAGTATGTGATAGTCTCAGGAACCAGGCTGGGAACAGTACCTGGAACTGTTTTTCTCTCCAGCAGACTGTTTTGTCCGATTGCGTTCCAGGAAACCAAAACCCGTGAGAAAAATCCTGGGAGCGCACTGCCACCCTGTGGGGATGGAGGCGGGGGTGGAGCAGTCGGGCTCCGCTGCTCTGCCTGGGTACAGCGACCGGGAGAGGAAAAGGCAGAACAGCCATCCGACAGAGAACAAAGAAAAGGGAAACTAGGTTTTGGTCTGTTTTATTTAGAAAACAGCCACAGTGAACGTTCCGTGGAAACAAATTAGCGTTAATTTACATTTGCAGCCTGTGCAGTCTTTCTTGAGAATGACAGCAAGGTTTGCAAACTGAGATGGATTATTTTTGGTCATGCAGAACTGAAAAACCAACAAAGTATCTTCAAACAAACGAACAGGTTCAAACAATCTAATGTGCCAANGGGGGGGGGGAGCACAGCTTCGAAAGGCACAACGTTATGTTCCACCAAAGTTACAAATATTTAATTGCAAAAGCAACTTCTCTTTTTTCACTAGTAGGTATTGCAAATCCAACTTAACACAATAAATAGTTGACCAAACTCTGGGACCAGACTGAGCCAGTTCAAGCACATTTCAGGGTAGATATAGCTGGGAAGTAAATTTCCCACCTACATTTCTTTGCCTGATTCGAGGTATTGTGTTGGCAGGAGTAAACTCCAGCTGGTCCCTTTGTTCTTCTGTGGAGGGAAGGAATTAAGATAATTTAAGGATATACTGTACAGAGGAAACGCGAGGGGTGAGCATATATACACATAGCCCCCAGAGGACCTGTGGTCGTGTTTCCATTCATTGCTACCTGAAGCTAAAAACCATCCTCCCTGCAGTCTGTGCCACGGGGCGCGGAGGCACCGGGTTTCTCTGCGGTCAGACAGAAACTGCCCCGGGCATAATCTTACGGATGTGCGTGTAAGACTTCCTGAGGGTAACGCTCCCGTGGTGAGACACCCCCCGAGGCAGGACACACTCCTCTGTCAGCTTCTGAGTTTCAGGGTCCCAGCAGAGCACTGTTGCAATGACTTCGTTCTTTTCATCTCGGCCCCCGGTGATAAACAGCTTGTTGTTGCAAGGAGAAATCCCACAACTGGCTCTCTCGTGGGTGAACTGAGTCACCAGGCACCACGTGTCCTCCTGGGGGCTGTAGGAGTAGAGCGCTTTCATTGCCCCACCTGGGAAGGAAATGGATATTGGTTTGCACTGGCCATTCCTGAAGGGATTTTAGTTAAACCATCCACTTCAACAAGACTCTGTTGCTGACATTCGTAAGAACGATTTCTGCCCCAAAGCCAAGAAAAAACAAGGTCACAGGATACTTTATTGTTTTGAAAGCCTGATCTGCAGAAGGCCACTTATTGTTCATAGGGCTGTGGAATTTAAGGCCAGAACAAACTGCTGTGATCATTCAGTGTAATCACAGTGCACCTAGCATCAGACCTTCCTCATACCTAGTGCTCCAGCTAAGGGCAGAGCTTCAGAAAAATATGATCTTGTTTAAAAGAGCTTAGATCATGGAGTACCAGCTCTGATAAACCATCACTGTTAGAAATGGGTACAGGATTTTTCCACTCACTCCTCTAACTTCATTGTCCATCTGTCCATCAAACCTCCTCCTTCCTGGAGCTGGCTGCTTTCAAAAACCCTTCCTTGTTTAGGATTTGTCAGACTGAACCAATAATCTTCCTATGGGCTTGTTAAACAGAGAGTGACCTTCAGTTTCTTCATGTTTCCCGAAACTTAAGTCATTCATGAAACTTTTAGTGCACCTTTTCAATCTTGCAGTGTCCTTTTCTCTTGAAAAATGGTCAATACCTCAATTCTCAAGAAAGGCTATGAAAATATATTTCCTCCTGAGATTACTAACAGCTGAATGGTTCTTATTCTGAAATTTGCAGGGACTGAATGTGTCTTCTACAGTAGCTGCACAGAATCACAGAATTGTTAGGGTTGGAAGAGACTTCTGGAGATTATCCAGTCCAACCCCTATGCCAAGGCAGGGTTACCTGGAGCACATTACACAGGAACTCATCCAGAGGGGTTTGGAATATCTCCAGAGAGGGAGACTCCACAACCTCACTGGGCAGCTGTTCCAGTGCTCTGTCACCCCCAACATAAAGAAGTCCTTCCTCAGGACGAGGTGGAAGTTCTTATGTTGCAGTTATGGTCATTGCTCCTTGTCCTGTCCCTGGGCACCACTGAAAAGAGTCTGGCACCATCCTCTCGGACAGGGTTGGGGAAACCTTGAGCCATGATCTTATTGATGAGGTGCAACAGTGCCTGGGATCCTCCCTGCTGGCAAAGTGAGCATTCATCTGTGGTAGTTATAATAGATGCTGAGATTGACAATACTAGTCCAGTACCTGAGGGGTGATCAAGTCATTGAGAGGTGACCTAGTTGGAACAGACTGAAAACAGACATTGTTTGTTGTAGTGGTTCACCTGGCAGTTGGTAATTCATCAGTCTGGGTAATTTGATTGCTTTGGATGCAGTAACCAATGCTCTTTTATCTTTTAAACTTCAGAAGGAGCTGATTTCTATCCTATTGGCGTAGATTTGTTTTTCAGATAGGTAAACGAGATTTACTCGTGGATGTTTCTGGCTGAAAGATGCTGAACTAATGTGACTGGAGTATCATGTCCATATTATCAGGAGTTATATCAGCCAGCCCCTAAATCATGTGCCTTCTCTCTCTGTCATCCTGCACAAACAGGGTGAGGTCAACTCCTGTCCTGAGGACAAGCATGAGGTATTTACGTACACAAAAGGGGTGTGTGTGTATATATGTATGTGCACACACATGCAGATTATAAACCTCCCTCCCGAGCACTGTTAATTATTTGGTGAACACTCCAGCCCTATTCCAGCTCTCAGCACCATATTGATTACATTGCAAGTGGGAAATTCCCTGCACCAAGTCTGAGAGAGGGAGAGGAAACTTTTCAGAGCTCCTGTTTCAGAAACAAATGTTCTTCCTTTTGGTTTTTCTAGCACCATCTGGAGATGTGTGCAGGCTCCCTCCTCCCCCCATAGTTCAGCTCACCACCATCAAACTCTTGTTCTTCAGGTTTTTTTTCTAGTTCTGATGATTGACTGAATTAACCCAGAGTGCAACACAGTGAAGAGCTCTGGGTCTTTGGGTATCAGTGGCTCTGCTCCTATGACCTGCTCCTAGTACTCTTATCCCTGCATAAATCCTGTATGCAGTGGGTTGTGTAATGCCCCTGGAGAGGAGAGGGGACATGATGTAGCCATGAGATCATGCCCTTGCCACTATGAACACATCTTTGGATGGCTTTAAGCTGTCTCTGGGCTAGCTCCAGCTTTTCAAGATAGCTACCATTCACTGTTTGTGAATGTCCTGGATTCCCATCCCTCACTAAGCTCAATGGGAAGAGCCATCTGACTCCATGACTACACTCCATGGAGCGTGTGGGTAAAACTAGCACAGAAGCACAGAGAGAAGCCCTGCTGGGTGCAGACAAGGAGCACCACTGGTGCTTCACTTACCCACCACATAGATGTGGTCACGGAAGCTGGCAGCGTTGATGCACTTGGCCTCCACGGGCATGGCAGCCTTCAGGCTCCACGCGTTGGTGGCAGGGTCGTAGCACTGCGTCTTGTCCGTCGCCAGCTTCCCGTTGGGGCCTCCCCCGATCACGTACAGCCTCTTCTTGTAGCTGGCTGCAGCAAAGGAGCTCACGTTGACCATGAGGGGAGCGGCCTGTGGACCAAAAATAATCATTAGTAACCATCTGAAGCAGTCAGACTGACGCCTGTGGGGAGGGAGCCTAGGGAATTTTAAGTCAGACATCCCATTTTAAGCAGGGTTCAGAAGATGATGTTTCTAGGGATAAGGGAGAAATACGCTGCAGCTTTTTCTTAAGACTGCAAAAACCTAATAAAATTTAATAAAATTTAATAAAATTATGCTCTGTTCAAATGCTGAAATTAAAATTACTTTATCCATAATTCAAAAGCTAGGAAATGTCAGAAATGCCAAAAATCTCCTTTACATACTTACACACATTGCAAAAAAGCACAAGAAATTTGTTCATACTGATCTTTCTACTTGCAGCTGTGATTGTTAGAGTCATCCACATTGCTTTGTATAATCTAAAGACAATGAGTTGTATCCGCTGTTATGATGCCTAATCTCATTACTATCATGGATTAATTGGTTGCCTAATTCTCTCCTCTCACTGCTTGAAGTACAGTGAGTAGAACTGGGGGGATTTATCCTGTTTACCTTCAAACCTGTACTTTCAACTTAAATGTATAACCCGTACCATATATAATGCACGGGTTGATATACACATTTTATATACAGAGAAAATGTGTCAGAGCAGTAGTTTTCAGCCTGTGCTCTGGCTCATGTATACTATATTCTTACTCCTTGATTTATGGACTACTAGCTTTAAAAGCCAACTAAGAAAAGGAAAGCGAGGCATTAGATGTCACAGGAAATGATTGGCTGGCAATCCAGGGATTTTTACCATGTAAAGGGTTTGAATCTCTATAGAAAAAAAAATATTTAGGGTTTTTAAAGACCAGAAATACTTCAAAGAATTATACAAGGTCATTTTTATGAATCCAAGCCTTAAGATTTTCTGATTAAAATGTTATGTGATGCAGCCTCTTACCTCTGACCAGCAGTTATGAAAGGGATCATACGCTTCCATGCTGCTGATTCTCTGCATGCCATCGAACCCACCAATGACATACACTTTGCCACCCAGCACTGCCATCTTATGTCTCCAGCGCCCAATATTGAGATACTCAATCTGTATCCATTTGTTGATGGAGGCATTGTATTTCCAGACATCGTGCTTTGTTTCCTTGCCACCTGTAGTGTACATGACATGTGTAAATATGATAGCACAGCTTGTATTTACTTAAAAACTCCAATATGTTTAAATTTAAGTGTGTTCTCTCACAACGGAAAGTAAATCATTATTACTGATTGTTAACTGGTCCTATTACAACAGAAGACAATTTCTGCATTTAGTTTACTTAATAGTGAAGAAAATGGAACAATTTCTACAGCCAAATATTCAGTGAAAATAAATCACTGTTCCTCACTTTACCAAACCACAACTACTTTCACTTCAATACCAAGTGCACCATCAACCACACAACAGGGTGATACGCAGGAGATTTTTGTGCACCACCACTGTGGGCTTTGCAGAACTGCTGCAAAGGGACAAATAAACACACATGATTTAAGATAGTGGAGGATGCTGCAGCCAGTAGTGCCAAATCCCTTGAAGACAGGCCTGGACTGGAGAACTGCCAGATTGTGCAGGGCAGATCCAGCCAGCCCTGTGGTTTGCATCATAAAGCAAAAGACCTGACTGAACTCCTAGCAACAATAGTCCCGCATGACTTGGAAGTTTTACTATTCAACCTGGGGACCATATGGCTGGGATCTCATTTTTGTGCCTCTCCTTCTGGTCTCTTTCTCTACAGACTTAGGTGTGCTTCATATTTATAGCTTGAAGATCAGAACTGGACCCTCATTCTAGAGCTGACTTGCAAGTGAATCTTTGCTTGTGCTAAAGCAGAGAGCAGGGTTTTAAACAAGCGCTGTTGTTGCGTACCGTTTCTGGTGTAACTGTAACACAAACGGATCTAGTTAAGCCTGAAACCACATTTACAGACTGAGTAGCTTATTCCGTCATCTGCAACCTGATTAAACATTTGCTTCACTGGTGAATATACTGAAAAGAGAATTCATATTCCATTGAGAAAGTGTCTGCCTTCATTGGTATTCTGTACTGCAGCCAGATCACTGCAAACTGATGAAGCCTATCTCTGGGCCAAACAGCAGATTGAATGGGAGATAATTAGCATGCTAGAAAGAGTCGTTTGTAACGCTTTTGTCCCAGTATTTTTCACATGTATGTGTTGAATTTTATTTGCACTCAAATAGCTGAAGTGGCCAAAGGGCCTGAATGCAGCATTCATGGCCACAATGGGGCTGAGAGACTGCAGGTGTTCCCCTTACTCTCCCCTGATATTTCCCTTTGACATAAGCTTGTGCTTTCCTCCACAGGCTGAAACTCGTGTAGTAGCCTGAGCTGGACCAGTGGGTGAATTTGCTGCACATCAGGGGACAGGGAGAGATTTTTGAGAGAACTGGAGGTTTATTTTGTTTCTGTTTTTCCTCCGGACAACAATTCTTCCTAATTTGAAGAGAAATTGTACCTAAATTAGTCAAAGTATCAGAATGGTGAATGGTAATTCATGTCACTTTTAGTTATGCTACAAATGTAGTGTTTCAGGCCATCCAGTCAATGCATTTAAACTGTTTTGGGGAAATCATGATCTAACAGTAGTCATAAACTTGTGCAAAGGACTTTCCTAATTTTCAGATCCTAAAGGAGCAGGGAAGACCCCAGACTGTACTCCAGAAGATACGGAGGGAAATGAGCATGTGGAAGGGGAGATCAAGTTAGGAAAAATGAAAGTCAGGGAAGAAGCAAATTACATGAGCTAGAAAGAAAACAGAAGTAGAAGGACATGCAGGAGGAAGCAGATGTTTAATCAGGATTGAGACACTAATAATTGGTTTAGCTGAGAAAAAAAAAGTTAATGGCTTTGGTCCACTCAGCCTTTTATTTGTGTGCAAAGGGCAAACAGGCAAAAGGCAAAGAGGGGATGGAGAGAGGGACTCAGAGATATGCAAGTAAGCAGAGAAGGAAGAAAGAACCTACAAGAACAGAAGCAAAGGGAAAGGCAGCTTAGATTCACCACGGCAGGGAATGTGTTAGCCTGGCCTGGAGGTAGCCTGGACAGACCATAAAATAAAAGTGGAGAAGAGACACTGGAAAAGATGTCAGAAATAAAAGAATGCAAAATGCCTTGAAAAAGAGGAAAGGACAACAAATTGAAGGCAAATGGAAAAAAGACCTCTCAACTCAAGGGTGTGAAGGTGAGGGGAATATTCTCTAGTTGGAATGTTAGACTTAGATTCCTCTCTACAGCTAACTTTTAACAGAGGGACTGATGCCAGAAACTCTCTCTGGTGGGCTGAAAGGAAAAACCTTCTTTATTTGTAGTTATGGGAAGAGCAATCTAATTTTTATCCCAGGATAAAGCTTTAATAAATGTTAAACTGGAATGAAGTATCAAAAATATGTGGATTCCCAAAAGAAAGAATGCAATGGAAGATATTTGAATAAAGGCAGTGGATGACTATTCACACTTAAGCAAAACATTCACACTTTGGCCTAGCCTCCTCCTTTCTACTCTTCTGTTTCAAGGGAGTATAGAATTTGGTGGGCAGTTTTGCAGAAAAGAAAGTATTCTACCTATGAAGGCCCTGCTCTGTATGATGGTCTGTAATGTGACAGAGATGAAATGCTTGCTGTCACTTTTCCTCTGGAAGCAGAATAAGATCCTCAAACTTGTTTTTTGACAGGCCATCAAAAGCAGCTGTCAAACTGGCTAACAAGCTTGATTTTAACCTTTTTGATTGTCAGAATAAAATCTCTGTAGCTCTGGGATCAAACCCCTGTGTGGAGCTCAGCTGTATTTGTGTGGGAAGTTAAATACACCTCCTGAAGCTCTTGGGATGATCAGCACATGAGTTGTTCAGCCCCACACTGGGTGTCTGGACCACGGGATTTCATCTGCCTTTGACAGTTTATACTGCCAAGTTAATAACTGTGGGTGGGCACTTCTAGAGTCCTCTGTGATGGCAGCTTTCAGGGGGCAGCCAAACATCGGCGACAGTTCCCTGCGGGTTCTTGACTGACTTTTGCAGAATGACTCAGATTCTGGCAGGATTTTGCTTAAGCATGTGGAGCTTCAAATGGACTTGTCATGAGAAGATGCTGAAACAATTTGTCATTTTCTGTTTGGTAAACCGTTCCCAAGAACCCTTCTGTGACCTCGGTCACTCTTTAGGGTGCTGCACACAAGTACCCATGCATATAGATTAATATTGTTTAAAAAGGAATCCTGTGCTCATATCAGAGCTAGGCAGTGTCCTCACACATCCAGTGCTCTCTGGAGTGTAGCTAAAGCATTAAAATACCTCTAGTGCTTAAGTTTTCTAAAGCTGCCTCGAGCATGGTCTTGATAAAAGCTGGAAATAATTGTGAGAACCCTTTGCTCCCCTCTTGCACTCCCAATGTCTCGTTCCTTACCCGATATGTAGACTTCATTTTTTAGAGTAATGCATGCAAACTCCACCCATTTTTTATTCTCACTCTCCGGCTCCTGCTCTGTGATTGGTAATTTTGCTACTTCCAGACGGCTTCGCCTCAAAGGATCCAGGCAAGTCACTTCTGCTACAAACTTCTCATCTTTTGTACAGCCCCCTATGATCATAAACACCTCAGACTGGAACTCGTGCATCCTGGGCTTGGTCCTTTCTGTAATAATCTAAATGCAAGTGAGACAGAGTGAGTACACAGGGCACTTACACCTACAATAACAGAAAGGCCAGGTGACCTTTCTTTTGATTACCTGTTTTTCAAATCACAGCAGGCTTACATCAACTGAACCAATTAGCCAATGCTTTCTAGGTTGAAAGCCTGAAAAGCATCCTAGAAGCATTCAGCAGAGGTTGCTGTATCCTTCCTTCAGCAGGATTTTTCCACCTGTGGACTTAGTTGCTTTTGCCTACCTACTAGGATCCTTTCAGATCCTCTTAGGAATTATCAGGATGGCACCAGGAGCTATGCAAATGAGCAGTAGTGACATGGCTGGGTGCATGTCAGGTAGCTGAAAAGGACAGGTTTTATTTGGGCTGACAGAGTGAGGGCAAGGTAGGGGGGCCCCAAGGTTTGTGTATGTCCTGGGGAGCTTGGAGAGAGCAAGACTGCAGTTAGTACCAGCAGAAAATAAGTGCTCTCATTATTTGTCCTGAAGAGATATGTTAGTGTCAGAACAACAACAGTTCTCAACTGTGGAGGGGTTGTTTTTATTTGTTTCTTTGTGTATAAGCTCTTATTTCAAGCCAAAATTAGAACATTTACTTAAAGCAGCACCAGGCTCTGAAACTTTGTTAGCTCTAATTTACTGCTTGTTGGCTCAGTTTATTGACCAGGTCTTTGTTTCAGGGACACTGGAAAAGGTCACTTGCCAGGTAGATGTTCACCAGGAGCAAAGAACGCAAGGGGTGCTTGGAAACTTGTGTTGTGGGTGGAAGAAATGCTTGCAAACAAGACCAACAGGTTAAATGCTGTGTCAGGAGGCATCTTGCTTAAAGTTTTACCTCTCTCTTTCTGCTTTTAACATGTTTCTATAAATCGGTATAATTTATAAATTTATAATTTATCTATATTTAAAAATATTCTCTACACAGACATGAATCTTGCATTTTGACCATGTCTAGAAAACGATTAGGCACATTTTTACAGAACATGAGTCTCAGAACTTGCCGGCTTCCAGGACTCTGTTTTAACCTGTCTGCCACCATAGCCAGGCATCAGCCCCGGGGGAGGGCAGCTGGCAGCGCCGCCTCTTGCGGCTGTCCCTTTGAAGATGAGTGTAATGCGTGTTCAGCCCGGGGCAACACTCCCTTTATCTATCCCGCGTGCGCCTGACAGCGCTGCTCAGTGGGACAAGGCTTCCTCAGGGAGTTCCCACCAGACTGGCCGGCCCTGCCCCAGGTCACCGTGCAGTGTCTTACGCAGTCCCCAGCGCAAGGAGCACTTGGTGTCTCCCCCCTCGCCGTGCCGGTGACACATCCGCTGTGAGTGATGGGCCCACACATGCTCCTGCCCTCCTATGACTCTGGCTGAGGAGGTACACGTTTCTTCACACACTCACGTACTTTGCTCCTGTTGTGAAATCTGACCTCTTGGTTGCTGTCCCCTCTCCCCCATATTCTGGGCAAGGAGATGTGACTGATACCTAACTTTCCAAAAGGGACAGGCAACTGAAGAACTAGGGATCCACCACAGCCTGCACTGAGCCGGCAGGACAGGACTCGACTGGATGTCAGGATTAATCTGTCTCTCTGGGTGCAGGAACCTCTGCAAATGGCAGATGGGCAGTCCTCTCCTTTGGAAAGAGACTGTCTTCTTCACAGCAGGAAGAATGTTTCCCTTTATGAAACATTCCTCCTCCCTCCCCCC